>CM054122.1:68659244-69150941 GCA_028751855.1 Ambrosia trifida
AAAGCACAACTAGTATAAAGCTGGCATCCACAAGTGTTATTGTAACGGCGCATGGACGTTTGCAGACGGTCGATCTCTTCGTATATCAATTGAAGAGCATGTTTGCTAACCTTCCGAAGTAACTTTTCAAGCAATGGCTGTCGCTTGTGGTGGTTCATGGTTTTTTTTAGGCTTTCTTCAAAACCTTTTTTAATGTCTCTATATTGCTTATCCACCATTTGATCAACGGACTTCACAATTGTTGACAACGAGTTGCGATTGCTTGGAAGGTAACTTTTAATTTTGGCATGCATGTCCTCAACTCTGTTGGTAGTGGTCTGGCGGAAGTTCAGCGTTTGGTTAGTCCACGCTGACACAAACTTTTCACGGAACCGGTCCAACCAGTTATTCTTCGTGTAGGTAAAAACGTCTGAAAAATATAACCAAAACTTGTCAGGCGTGTGTATGTAAACAAGTACGTATGTAATTATGTAAAACTACTTACCTAGCCGATCCATCTTTTCCAGATATGACTGAAATTGCCCCAAATTGTATTCGTATAGGGTTTCCGTCACAAAGTCACACAGCCACCAAAACATTCGAACAAATTCCTTCCACTCCTTATCCGTGAACTCCTTCTTGCTGTTCCTGTTGATATTCTGCGAGATATGAAACCGGCATAGATACTTGTACGCCTTTGGGAAAACCACATCACACGCGTTCATCAGCGCAAGGTCCCTGTCTGTCACAATCACTCGCGGCTCCATACATTTGTCCAACATAGACCTTATCCTCTCCAACAGCCAAATGTAGTTATCAATCTTCTCAGAAGAAAGAAAAGCATGGGCAATCGAAAACGACTGGTTTGTCGACGCCATACCCACTACCTGAACAAACGCCATATTGTACATGTTTGTATTGTAGGTGGCGTCAATCATCAGCACATGCGGGAATGCGCACCACATAGTATGTGAATGTTTGTGAACGAAGAAAATATCCGTGAGGCGCTTCGAGGTTTCATCCGCACGCGTGTAGTAGGTGAATTCTCTCTCTGTCAGAAGGTATTCGAGGTGCTCCATTGCACCTTTGGGAATGACTGCCTTTCCAGCATTCATCATCTGAGCCGCATTGTGTATATCTTTCAGGGTAGTCTTTTTCTCCGGGTTCTTTGAAACGATCATTCTCCAAATGCTACGCTTGGGAACATCATTCTCTGTCATCTCCCCGACCAGTTGTTTGTCATCCACAGAAAGCCTTCTGGCATATGGGTGACCCTCTAAGTGTTCAAAGGGAGTGTGGTTGTGCGTCGGGTTTTTCACCTTTAACCTCCAAACCCGTGTCCGAGATTCAAACACCCCTGTCAACTCAAACGAGCAGCCAATTTTTTTGCTACCCGTCTTCCTCACCAAAGCCACACTCTTATGCTCCCCCCAAGAGTGCATTGAAATACAACCTTAACAAAAATAAGTTTATTAGAAAATAAGTTTATTTTTAATTTTTTTAAATAATAATAATAATAATAATCGTAATAATAATAATAATAATAATCGTAATAATAATAATAATAATAATAAATACAATAATAATAATAAATAGAATAATAATAATAATAATAAAAATAATAATAATAATCGTAATAATAATAATAATAATCATAATAATAATAATAATATTAATAATAATAATAATATTAATAATAATAATAAAAATAATAATAATAATAATAATAATAATAATAATAATAATAATAATAAAACTAATAATAATAATAATAATCGTAATAATAATAATAATAATAATCGTAATAATAATAATAATAATACTAATAATAATCGTAATAATAATAATAATAATAATCGTAATAATAATAATAATAATAATAATAATAATAATAATAATAATAATCGTAATAATAATAATAATAATAATACTAATAATAATCGTAATAATAATAATAATAATAATAATCGTAATAATAATAATAATAATATTAATAATAATAATAATAATAATAATCGTAATAATAATAATAATAATAATTATCGTAATAATAATAATAGTAATAATAATAATAATAATAATAATAATAATAATAATAATAATATTAGTAACAATAATAATAATAAATGCAATAATAATAATAATAATAATAATATTAGTAATAACAATAATAATAATAATATTAGTAATAATAATAATAATAATAATACTAAAAAATAATAATAATAATAATAGCCCTAATAATATTAGTAATAATAATAATAATAATAATAATAATAATAATAATAGTAACAATAATAATAATAAATACAATAATAATAATAAATACAATAATAATAATAATAATAAAGTTTATTAATTAAAAATTAACAATACTCGTAGTAAAGGAGAAACGTAATCCTAAAGGTGTGTGACCCGAAAACCACTGGTGCACCCGTAGGGAATTAACCTTGACCAACGAAAAACCCGTGTTTTTAGTAATTAATTTATAAGCTAAGTTTATTGTTGCTTTTTAAATAACAATTTATAAAATACGCATTTGTTAATATCTTGAAAACAATAGTGACTGAAATATATACCTTCACGAACTGTTCTCCTCTTTTCTTCGATCTTTTTATAACTATAACGTCACCATTTGCCATTCCCGTATCATGTACCCAATCGACCAACTCAACGCGTGTCGAAAATGTCCGGTCAGTCTCGAACCAAAGGTTGATCGGGTTAGGTCCTTCCTCCTGATCTTCTACCCGCTTCTCATCGACAGCGCTGTCTTCATAGTGCGTACAGTCTTGTTCTTCAAATGTGTCATCACCATCGTTAGCGCCGTAAGTATAACCGTAGGCAGGTTGACTAGGCTCATCTTCAAATTCATATTGGTCCTTCCACTGTGTATTCAAGTCCAGTTCTACCGCATTATCACGGTAACGAATGCTAGACTGACCCTCCTCGACACTACTAGACCGACCCTGCCCGACATTATATGACGGACCCTGCTCGACATTATATGACAACCCCTCCTCGACATTATTATTATTATTATTATTATTATTATTATTAGAGTCGTAAGAATCACCGAAAATAAAGTCGTAATACGACATGTTATATATGTTGTGGACAAAGAATTGAAATCGAACGAGTTTATAATGAAATCGAATGAATTTCCAATGAATTTATAGCCAAAATCTGATGGGTCCAGGCGCCTCGCTTAGGCCTAAGCGAGGCGCCTGGGTAATTAAATCGAGAGAGTTTCAGGCTTAACGGTTAATTAGGGTTAATCAAACTCTCAGGCGCCTCGCTTAGGCCTAAGCGAGGCGTCTGGAATAATAGGTTTCAGAGGAATCTGCAGCTTTATGTCTAATCAGGCAGTCAGGCGCCTCGCTTTGGCCTAAGCGAGGCGCCTGACTGCCTGATTAGACATAAAGCTTCAGATTCCTGAAACCTATTATTCCAGACGCCTCGCTTAGGCCTAAGCGAGGCGCCTGGCTTAAGGGGTTAAAATAGAAGTTAGGGGGGTTTAATTAGAACGACCCTTGCACAAACTGTCAAACATATACAAATGCACAAAGGACTACCATATGCTACAAAGTTATGCACTTGCGTACGGCTACTTAACGTTGGGAAGAAATCATGAAAATATCTAGTAAATGATCACAGCTAGCCTCAAAATCTATCTAAAGATATGGCCCCTTTGTGATCAACAAATGTCTTTTACCATTTTTCTTGGAGAATTTAGTTAAACCATAGCCTGGTTCACTTTTTTCCTACTCCTTCTTTACTTTTCTTTCTTATATACAGTTTAGTTTTTCATATAGTTTTTCTTGGAGGTTTTTTTTTTTTTTTTTTTTTTTTCAGAGCATCTGATTTCGTCCCGCATAAAGCAAAGGAGTGTTGTAACATATATTAGCATAGGTATCTCTCAGGATTTACGTGTCATATCCGGGCCATTAAAAAAGATGCCCCTTAAGTTTAAAGAATTGAATAATTTAAACTAAACTTTATGTATGACGATAAAAGTTATGACAATCTACATAACAATTAGCAAAATTATAGTATTAGAATGTGTATTGGGCTTATAAATAAGTTATGGGTTAACAACTTAACAAGATTTGAGTCTTAAATAGACTTTTATTGGGTCAAGTTTACGTGTGCGCGCGCGCACACACACACACTAGCAGGGTGTCCGCGCAATGTGACGGGGAACACAAATACTTTCAAGAGCATGCATTGTTTAGTTCAATTTGGTTATTAGTCTCAATTGAAACTAAAGTCATCGGTTAATCAATCTTATTAGCCAATCGGTTAATTGGTTCAGTTTATTCTGTAAGATTGTTGTGACATCCGTGACCCTCATTTTTATCAAGTTGTCAAATATAGTCCTTTTATGTATTCAAATGTTCGTATTTTAGTCTCTGCAAGTTTCGTCGTTTTTGAATTTAATAAAAGATTGAATTCAGTATTTATCATTTTGCATTTATTATGGATCGTATCTACGTATATTGAAATGTATTTGGGATGGGATTTATAAAAAAAAAAAATCGATTTTAAAGTTTGTTAGATCTTTGTAAAAGTTAAACGTTTGAAGTATATCGAAAAGTTGTGGGAAAAATCAAAATTTTATATTAAAGGTTTATAAACACATAAATTTATTTTGTTATTAACTAATTAAAATGTACTAAGTTTGATTTATAAAAGTTTAAAACATTTAAGTTAAACTTGGTTAGTTAGGTTAGGTTTTATATAACAAAATCTAACCAAGATTATAATTTAACTAACCTAGTTATCTATGAGGGACTAGAAGTGTCAATATCCCAAAGATTCAAACAGCCCTCCCATTTCCCTCGCCCTTGCACTCGATTCCGGCCAAACAAAGTCGCCGGCGGCGCTAAATGATTCCGGCGAAGGTTAACAATCGGTTTTATTGAGCCTTTAAATGTTTTTTTATTATCGAATAAATCTTTCTACATCATCCTAAATCAGTTACAAGGATCATTACGCGATATTAACAACAGTTAATCGTGATTTAATCTGGTTTTGAAGTGTAACCGTCGACTTTAAGGTCACAATCAAACGTTAAATTTTCGTATTATAAATTAAAAATTGGACATTCCAAATCGTTCTCAAAGCTTTGCACAACACAAACCCACGATAAAAACATCGAAATCATGACCAGAAGTTGCCATTTTTTTCAGTTCCAGACGCGACTATTTTCTTTATTTTTCGATTCAAAATCGAACTTGTAAATTGTTTTTTTTATTATGCCATTTTTCTTGTCGAGTCCTTATGATCAAAAGCCCTATGATTTGGATCCGTTATCAGATGGTTATGGGTGCCACACCCTCAAATTTCCACTTGCGGAGTTCTACCGCGAGGCGCATGACAAACCAGGATCTAAGTCAACGGTCACAATAAACAACTCTATATGAAGATACATGACATTCAAAAAGACATAGTTTTCATAAACTCAAAATCAGTAGCGGAAGCATTTAACAAGTTACCGACCTATAGACCCAATGTACCAAGTGTTATTACAAAACATGAACTAAGTCTAGACGCTAATGCAGACCCATGCGCCTAGTTCCATTTGTTGCTACCTTAGCGACCTGAGAAAAACATGCCAAAAGACGTCAACATATAATGCTGGTGAGTTCACAGGTTTGTTCAATATGTTACCAAGTGTTACCAAAACGTTACCATGTCCATACTATATCAATGTTACCAAGTACGCTAGCTAGGCGTATGTTTTATTACTACTACAATTGGAAACCATTACTAGACACGTTTAGCAATGTTTAGCATATGTTGAAGCAGCCCGAATGTTCAGCATGATACCAATGTTACCAGTTCGAGACAACATGCACCCGCCCGGCCCTCCAAGCCCACGAGTGGGGCAGGTCACGCCCAATAGATCTATCCACATTTCCCCCGTTGTGCATCCCCGCACATTCATGGTTTCCCCCGGGACTTCCAAAGATCGTATAGCAATGCAAAGTTAAAAACCATAGTATGACATATGTTACCAAAATAGTTTAGCGCATGTTTTCTCCCCCAAAAGTTAAAGCAGTAAAAGTGGGGCCGTGAACTCACCTTAGATAGCGTTCTTCGGTTACTAGTAAAACTGTTAAGCCCTTGATAATCCCTCTACCGGAGATCTATCAAAATGTTCACGTAAGTGTTCCGACTAATAACCATAAGGTTATCTAGTCCCCGATTGTCCAGATCGTAACCAAGTATGTTTTAAAGCGTGTTTAAATGTTTAACCGACACACTAGACCGACCCGACATCCAGTTGGTGACTCATTACCTTAACTAATCAAGTACACATAGATTACACACAAGGTTCAAGCATAAAATACTTAGTTTGTATCGAAAATCTCATTTCTGCATCAGAACGGTCGAACCAGTCAGATTAAATCTCCTTCGCCCGTTTTTAAGTTTCCTTCGCCCATTTTACCACGTTCGACCGTTTTGATGTCTCCTTCGACCGTTTTACCACGTTCGCCCAAACATAATCCAGGTTCGACCCTGGATTCTCTCCTTCGCCCATTCGATCGGTCGAAGGAGTCCAGGTTCGCCCCTGTTGTACAAATTTTCATAAAAACGCTTCAAATACATTCGAAACATCTCAAAACCTCATCAAACACAGCAGTCAAGTATGGATAACTTATCCCTACAAAACCCCACCAATTTCACCCAAAAATACATCCATTTTAGCCCTTTCCCAAAATGGTAAAAATTATGAAAACGTCACAATCATGCATGGATTCTTTACCCAATTTGGAAACTTTTGAAATCAATCCATATTTAACTTAAAAATGCTCAGTTTGTCGAGTGTTCGATTTTCCTTATTAGTTCTATTGATCATAAATATCATGCATTAAGTCTAGATTCGTTAAAACCCCAAAATACCCATGACATCACCACCTATCCAATACTAACCCTAAACAACAATAAACCAGCATCAATAACAATCCTATATCATGTTTCTATCAAAGATACAGCAGCAAATCATTTAACAACACATAATACCACATAATACACAATTAACATATGTTTATTATCATGAAAACCTATGTTTAATGATAAGGTTTTGGTTTAGAAAGACGTTTAAAAGGTTTTTAATCATGAAAACACCCTTAGAACAGATCCGGACAATTAGGGTTAGATGAAAACGAATTAAAATGCTTTAAAAAGGATTTAGGATCAAGAACACACCTTGGATTCTTGTTTAGATGTTGAAGATAGGTTAGATTATGAAAAAGAAGAGCAAAAACTCCTTCCTTAGTGATTAAAATCGTTTGAGAGTGTTTTGAGACGGTTAGGGTTTGTGAAATGGTGAAAAATGACAAAGTTTGGTATTTATACTAATCCTCCTTCGCCCCCTATCAGTGGTCGAAGGTAGCCTCTTTCGACCCTTCCACAGGGTCGAATGAGCCCTGTCCTTGTCGAAGGGAATTCTTTCAATTCCACATCCCAGGTTTGCCCATTTTCAAAGGGTCGAACCAAAACAAAATTCCTCCTTTGACCACTCCAAGTGGTCGAACCAGAACCCATGTTTTATCTAGTTTTCCAGTTTGTCGTGTTTAACGCATTCTAACACACCTTAACATATGAGCATGCAACCTTAGTTTATGTTTAACATATTTAAGCATGGATAATCATCTACACATCATTTAAACACATCTATGTATATAATCCACCACACGACTCATAATCTACACATACACTTAATTAGTTTATGTAACGTCACCAACAACGGAACCCGGTACTAGTGTATTCCCAAAACGACTCCCAATGGTCCTCCAGATCATTGGACCCTGGACAATCCTAACTTGACCCAACTCAACTAACCTAGTTAAGTCCGTTTATAAACGTTTCCCGCTAAGGTAGACTTAGATGTTACTAAAATGTTTAAGCCAAATATGCCGGGTGTCACAATGGGCTTCAATTCGATTGATCTAGGGTTATGGTTCTTGGCTAAGGAAATTGGGAAAGAAGATGGTGTTGGATATATTTCATAAAAAGATTTTATTTTCAATAGCATAAACAAAATCTTAAGTGTTCTAGTGGTAGTTGGTTTGTTTGGTAAGTTATTGGGTTGGAAAGACCTGGGTTCGAACCCAGTCCACTACCATTTGTTTCCTTCTTTTTGGTTATCTTTATACTTCTTTTATTAAATCATTTAAACTCTTTTAATCACAAAATATTCATAATAAATTCATTTTGCTCCAAAAATTATAAAAAAATTAGATGTAATATTGACACTATGAAGAAAATTATCATAAATTTCTTTTCTGGAAAATATTTTATTTTCATTGTTTTATTGATTTAAATTGTTTTAATCATATTTAATTGATTAAAAATAAATTTTTAATGATTTTCAGTTCAAAATTTTCGTGGAATTATTATTCTACATCAGAAGCTTGATCCTAATTTATTGGATTAGAAATGATTAATTTTTATTGATTTTCATAATTTTAATCATGTAAATGTGATTTAAATTCAATAAATCAGTTTTATATACAAATAAAATGAGAAAAAATTATGAAAAATTTAGTTTGATCATTTCTCATCAGAATGTGTTTATTTTTCACAAAAAATGTCATTTTTGAACCATATCTAGTATTTTAGTTATATTTATGCTTATTAAAATACAATGAATCATTTATTAATTCATAATACTTAAATCTTGGTTTATAAATATAATTCTTATAAAACAGAAATGTTTATGTATTTTAAAGCCTTAATCATCATTTGTTTGGCTCATCATGTGTGTAATGTATAATTATTTTGTTCAATTGTTTATAATTATTGTACCTATTTAATTTTTTTGTTTAAATAATTAAATAAATTCTTTTGTCCAAATTAATTGGAATATTTTTAATTAAATATTCAATTGGTAATAATTAGATTACCTAATCCTGTTTATAGACTTTAATCATATTATTTTTTAGATACATATTAATTTGATTATCGTAAAAACTCTAATTACCCAATTCGACTTAGCAAACCTTAATGCTTATAACCCTAATGCTTAGAACCGTAGATGCCTTAGATATTTTTTTAGACATTTTCCTTATTAGTATTCTTAAACATCATAGGTAGAATTCTTCGGAATTCTCAGTTCTTTAACTCACAACAGCTTAAGTTGGATTTTGATCGCTTTCGCAAACTGTGAGTATATCTTTCTCCTTTTTCATGTTTTAATCTTTTGGGGATACTCATGTACACTATGTCTAAATGAAATTCTTTCACTAAATGCAATTATCATGTGTGTTTGCTTTATGTTAGTTGTGTGTATCTATGACTTTTCAAAATCATTAACCGTTTGGGCCTGTCATATTAATGAATAGTACTATGGTATATACCCATTGTTGACTCTGTTGAGAAACCTTGGTCATTGTTATGTATGTCATTATTACTATCAATAGCGCACATTATATATAAATTTCATGTCACACTGTTTTAGGGTTGGTTTTGACCCAGATACTGCTTATTACATAATTGCAAATGGTACCGCACGTGAATTGCTAAACACTTTTTCTACTATATGTATTCAAAACAGGGTATCCTCACAAATACATTTTTGTATTGACATATACTACTTTCGTACATATTTCATGTTGTTTTGAGACACTTCTTTTAAGCTTTTGAATTTATATTCAAGTATTGACTTCATTGTATTTTAGCTAAATCTGACTTGTCACTTTAAAGCTATTGTATCCTGTAACTTCATTTCAATGTAATAAATTATGTAATTCAATGTATTCAAATTTACACTTTTAGTCCATGAGCTATTCAACAATCGTCACTACGTGACACCTCAATGATTCTGCCATCGGTTGGGGTGTTACAATTGTCGGTTTTAGTTTGTGTAAGACCCTAACCCGTAATCACGTGATTAACGTCTAATCTTACGGGTTTTGACCTTACTTAAACCACTCCCGATTAAAAAACTTAGACATTTAAGAAAAACTTAAATTATCGTGATAAATACTTTTTGATTTCTACACTTTAACTATTAGCAACATATGATGAGATTTTGCAATTTCACAGGAGACTCTTGAATTCTATTACGGAAGCTTGATGAGTGTTCAGGCGTGTTCGGTTCTTCTCGTGACTTGATCCTTGCTCCGGGACGTCCATCAAATGTTTACCTATCACCACCACACAAAGAATGGTTAGTGGGTTGTCAATAATATAATTAAACTAGTATGAGAGTCGTTACACGTCTAAACGGAACGAACCAGGCCGAACGGCCCTTATTCAGGGGAACAAACTGCTGCGACTTTTGCGCAGCAGCTGTTCGGATCGCTTTTACCCCTTCTAAAACCCAAAATCCGACTTCGACTTTCAAATAAGAATTGTTCTACGCTCCGAGAGCTTTCAAGGCATATAAAGAACGTCTCCTAACGATTTTTCTACGATTTTATATGAAATTTTGAAAATCAGGTTGTCAGGCTGTCAATCCGCGCGGCCGGTCGCTCAAACCGAGCGGCCGGTCTCTTCGACGCTGACATTTCTGAGCCCTCTGTGAAGGCCGCGCGGCCGGTCACTCAGCCCGACCGGCTGGTCACTGCTTCTGTTGCATGTTTGGTAATTTTTAAGCATGAGAATCATATTGCAACTGCATTTGATGATTCCCTAAGCCTAAGTAATGACTTGCCGACTAAGTAAACCTTTGTTTAACTGAAATTATGGTCCGGTTTATGTCGCCATGATCCGGTTCTTAGTTTTGAATGTTTATGGCGACTTTTACCCAATTTGACCCATTTAGACATCTAACTTATCCAAAACACCATTTGACCATGCGCAATGCATCTAGTTTATGTTGTCAAGTCATTATACACTTGCTCAACTAAAGTGTTTGTCCGATTTGTTCATTATGATTCCGATTATTAGATTTATCCTTTAGTAAATCTTTATAAATTCCCAAAATGCCCCTCCTAGCCAAATCTTTTGATTTAGCCATTCGTGGCGACACTTCTTGATTGAAATCCATTGTTTTTGACTCAATGACCCGTTTAAAAACTTCTAAGTCCTTACGGACTTAGATTTTCACTGTTTCATATGATTGTTCTCAATTTGATCAATTCTAAGCGCATTAGCGCGCATTAGACATAGTTTTGAAAATAACTTACCTAATTGGCGCCCACACTTTATGTGGGTTGCTTTAGCACCCATATTGCTTCGCCCAAAGGCGTTTATTTAACTACGGACTTACCGGGTGGCATTGACCCATGACTTGCACCCATTATGATTTCTTAGGCATCGAGTGCCCATCTTCCTATTGATCTCCTGCATACATTCTAGTTTGACCCGTTAGTCTCTCGGGACTCAATGGTGATCATTCACCATTTGACATTAAGTCTTGCGGTTCATAATCCTATGATAATCCAACTTTAACTATAGGCAAGTGGCAACCCCACTTGACCCATTTACCCATATTGCATATCTTCCTTATTCACGCGATTGTTTACCTTATCAAAACTTGAGTTTAGATTCTTGATTACCACATAGTTTTGTCTATTGACCCAATTGATGATTTCCATCATTTGGTCAACACGCTTTGATTCGTTTATTACCATAAATCTTGTTTTAACATGTATACGCATAAATCGCCCATTTAATAGGTTTCACCCCTTGGGGTCATACCTTCTTTCCACATCAAAATTTAAAACCAAGGTATACAACACTTGACCCATGTTCATAGTATAGTAGTGTAAGTCAACTTACTTCATATCCGTTCTCGCTTCCATACGCATTGCTTGCATCCGTTTGACCCGTTTGCATCCCTTGATCCATTTGCTTTGTTGGGTTCATCCCATCCAAGCTCCCACCTAGCTTGACAAGACCAAACCAAAGCTTAATCCTTGAAGATTAGCCCTCTAGAACACACCCTTCATCTAATACTTCAACCTCAAGCATCAATTGTTCCTTTTTAGGTAGGATTAGGGCTTGATTTTGGATCTAAATTCCTCTTTTTTGGCTGCTCACGTTTTTGCACCCAAATGGGTGTTTTGGCCATATTAATCTTGACCCCAACTTACTCTTTTGGTCCCCCTACTTTACCCCAATGTTATATTTTTATAAAAACTAATTAATCAAGTTAGTTTCTAACATAATTTGCTCATTTATATAAACAATAACACCAACTAGGCTATTACCATAATAGAACATAACCCGCATTCTTATCGTTTAAGCCCAGTTTTATTATTTTATTAATCACGCCTAATGGCGTAATTAAGCGAAATTGAGTTTTGGGGTGTTACAGTTTGGTTCAGTTACTTTTTTTTAATAACTAAAACCAAACTTTAGCTACAAATTTTTCTTAGAAGTACATGAAAGAGAGGTATACAAACTAAGAATATATGAATTATTCATTGTCGATTTGGTTAATTTCGGTTAACTAATGGTAGCAAAAAACTGATAACCGATTTGAAGTTAATTCAATTTTCAGTTGATTTGTTTCGATTTGATCATTTTTTTTATTTTGTCTGTTTTCATTTATTGCTCAACTGTACGTAGTTATTGCTAATCATGCAACATATCAATTTTTTTAAACTAAAAAATACCATACTCAAATTAAAGAGAATAAAATACTCGTTTTTAAGATGTGTTTTTTAAAAGTATTAACCTATGAAAAAAAATTATGCCTGTTTAAAAATTATGGGGTAGTTGGCTTAAAATAAGGTGAAAAAAATGCCATACTCAAATTAAAGAGAATAAAATGCTCGTTTTTAAAATGTTTTTTTAAGTATTAAGCAATGAAAAAATGTGGTTGTTTAAAAAGCATGGGATAGTTGGCTTAAAATAAGGAGAAACATGTGTAATAATTAGGGTTGCAAATGACCTAAACGAACACAAATAAGGCCTTGTTCGTGTTCGTTTGTTAAGAAAATAAGGTGTTCACAAACTGCTCACGAACACTTACCGTATGAGATTTTTTGTTTATGTTTGTTTTTAAGAAACTGAACGTGTTCATGTTTGTTTGTTAATTTTAGGTTCGAACAAAAATGAGCGTGAACAAACACAAGTTCATGAACATAAACGAACGCAAATGAACGTTCATGAACACAAACAAGCGCTCATGAACAGAATGAACACATATTAAGGGTATGTTTGGATAAACTTATTTGAGGCCAAAAGGACTTTTGGTGAAAAGGACTTATTAACTTATGACTTTTTGAAAAGGAGTTTTTAGAAAAGTGTTTGGATTAGCTTTAAAAAAAGGAGTTTTTAGAAAAGTTTTTAAAAAAGTTTTTGGATTAGATTTTCAAGTAAAATAACCAAAAATGATATAAGGAGTGTATGTATAAGGATATAAGGAGGGCATATTGGTAAATATCCATTAATAAGTTAAAATGGGAAGTCATAAGTCACAAATTCTTACTTTTCCAAAACAACTTATCCAAGACCAAATGAAAAGTTAAAACCATAAGTCCTTTTGGTTTGCCAAACACTTTTTTACCAACTTATTAACTTATCCTTTAAGTAATAAGTCATAAGGAGGCTTGCAAACGGAGAGCCAAACATGCACTAAATTTCGAATAAAATTAGTATATTTCATCAAAAACATTACGTAGATCCGCTCAAAGTATACTAACCCAATAATCCAAACATATGTGACATAATCTTGATAAAATAATTACCTTACAATAATGTCCCAACATAACACACAATTATCGTATTAACTTGAGGTTCTCATTTAATCAAATAAACAAAATCCTCAATGTCTTAATTTAATCCGACCAAAATAATAGTTAATCAAAATAAATGAAGTAATATTAATATGTAGTACACCAATATTTATTAAAATAATCTATTACTAGCAATTTTAAAGTACTTAAATTAAAAATAAAAGTTAAAGAACCTAACAAACAATCAATCAAACATAAACAAACACATTACCGAACGTTAATGATCAAAGATGAATGAACGTGACCTTTTGTTCATGTTTGTTTGTTTAGTTAAATGAACGAACACAAACCAACTTCCCGCTAAACATTTCATGAACTGTTCATCGAACATTTGGTTCGTTTGCAGCCTTAGTAATACTTGTTAAAATAAACAAAAGTTTAGTAAACATGAGAGAATTAAAGTGCAATTAAGATGAATTAATTAAATGTAAATGTGACACCCGGCATGTTTAGGTCAACATTTTATAAACACATAAGTCTACCTTAGCGAAAAACGTTTATTAAACATACTTGACGGGGTCAGTCGAGTCGGAACACAGTCCGTATTGTCCAGGGTTCAATGATTCGAAGGATCATTGGGTTAATTACACACACATGTTACGAGTCCCGTTGTTGGTGAATTACACAAACAAATTAAGTGTATGTGTAGACTAATTGTCGTATGGTGGATTATATGTTTAGATGTGTTTAAATGATGTGTAGATAATCATCCGTGCTTAAATATGTTAAACATAGACTAAGGTTGTATGCTCGTATGTTAAGGTGCGTTAAAATGCGTTAAACACGACAAACTGGAAAACTAGGAAAAACATAAGTCCTGGTTCGACCACATCGGGTGGGTGAACCTGGAAATTAATCTTGGTTCGACCCTTAGCAAAGGGGCGAACCTGGAATGTGGAAATGAAAAGTTTCATTCGACCAGAACATGCACATTCGACCCTGTGAAAGGGGCGAATGTGGACATAGTATAAATACCACACTTTGTCATTTTTCACCATTTCACAAACTCTAAACGCCTCTAAACACTCTCTAGCAACTTTAAACATTGGGGAAGGAGTTTTGCTCTTGTTTTCCTATAATCTAACCTACAAACATCTTTTACACAAAGATCTAAGGTGTGTTCTTCATTCTAAATCATTTTTAAAGCATTTCAATTCGTTTTCATTAAACCCCAAGAGTCTAGATCTGATTCAAACATGTTTTCATGGATAAAAACCTTCCTAATACCTTTCTAAACAAAACATATTCATAAACAATGAGTTTTCATACAAATTAACATGTGTTAATGGTGTTTTATGTGGTGTTATGTATTGTTTGATGATTAATTGTTGTATAGATGTTATAACAAAGATCTAGGACTATTATTGATGATGATTTATGATTGAGATAGGTTACAATTGATTATTGATGATGTTTTGTTCATTTTGGGGATTTTGGGTTAGATCTAGGGCTTGTTCATGATGATAGTGATAAGGATATGATTGGGGGTTTCTTGTTCATGATAATCTGAGTATATTAAGTTGATTATTGATTGATTTCATAAAGTTTCCTAATTGGGTAAAGATTGCATGCGTTTGATGTGACATCTCCATAATTTGCTATTTTGGGTAATTTGTAAAACGAACGGATTTCGGGATAAAATTGGTAGGGTTTTGTAGGAATATGTTAATGATAGTTGACTGCTGTGATTGGTGATGTTTTGTGATGTTTTCGGACCGTTTAGATGCGTTTTTGGTGCGTTTTATGAAGTGCTGATGCAAATGGGCGAATGTGGCTCTTATTCGACCATTCGTGTGGGCGAACGTGGCTCAAACGGGCGAACGTGGAACAAAACGTGGCTCAAACGGGCGAACATGGAAATGGGAAAAACCACATTCGACCATCTGATGTCCGGAATGAGATTTTTGATGCAAACTAAGTGTTTTATGCTTGAAACTTATGTGTTAACTTTATGTGCATGACTAATTGATGTAATGGGTCACAACGGGATGTCGGGTCGGTCTGGGATGCCCGGTTAACGTTTAAACACACTTTTTAACACACGTAGTCAAGATCTGGACAATCGGGGACTAGTTAGCCTTCGGGTTAGTAGTCATCACACTTATGTAAACTCATTAATAGGTTGTTATTTGTCGGGAGTATCGTACACGGGTTGGATCTCTAGTTATCAAGAAGACGCACTCTAAGGTGAGTTTCACGGCCCCACTCTTTTACCGGTTTTACATTTTCGGGGGAGAAAACATGTTGTGTTCTTTAAACGGGTGTCAACTATGTTTTCATAAAAGGCGTGTCAACTATGTTTTCATAAAAGGCGTGTCAACTATGTTTTTGAAGTATTCATGTATTCACTACGTTTTGGGAGTATTCATTACGTTTGGGAGTATTCATTTGGGTTCAAGGTATTCATTTATGTTCAAGGTATTCATTTATGTTCAGTATTATATGGCCTATGTGGTGGCAGTTCGTTAGCCTCTATGTGGTAGTTCGTTAGCTATGATATAGTAGTTCGTTGACCATGGGATGGTAGTCCGTTAGCTATGATAAAGTAGTTCGTTAACCATGGGATAGTAGTTCGTTAACTGCGGTGGGCGATGGTTTGTTTGGGAGGCTCGTCATGGAGTTCAAACGTTTAACGAGTGTCTTCATTGGTCGATAGTATCATGATAGTCTTTCAAAAGTTCGTGAAACGTTTTACTTAAAAACCTGTGAACTCACCAGCTTTATTTGCTGACGTCTTTTAACATGTTTGTCTCAGGTCGCTAAGGTAGCAGCTATCAATAGGCGCACAGAGTCTCACGGCGTCTAGGACTCATTTGCATTTCATTTTGAGTATTTCAGACTTGAGTTTTACTTTTGAGTTGTAATAATACATTTTTCTTCCGCTGTGTTAGAACGGTTTTGAAACTCAATGGTATTTTATGTTGTTTTCATATCATATAGATGTCGTTTATTGTGACCGTTGACTTGGATCCTGGTGTGTCACGCGCCTCGCGGTAAAACCCCGGAAGTGAAAATTTGAGGGTGTGACGGTAAATGTGTTTAAAATACTAATTTACATGTATTTTAAGGTTGTACCTTATGCCGTAAAAAAGTTATTATATTTTCAGGTATCTAAAAATACCCTTGTGAAATGTATTATATATACTACAAATATAAAAATTTTATAAAAAGAAAAATATGCCCCCGACAATTACGGGCCCTAGCCCGATATATTAGCTATGAAAGGGTGGTGATGTTGATGGTGGGTGGTGGCAGCGATGAAGATGGGTGGTGGTGATTGTCATGTGCGTGGCCGTAGTGGCATGTGGGCGACAGTGGTGGTGATGTATGGTGGTAGTGGGCAGCGGCGGTGGGCGACGACCGCATAGGGTGATGGCGTTAGGGGCAGCAACAAAGATAGGTGACGACGGTGGTGGGTGGTAGCGCATGTGTTGCTTGTGGTAGCGAATGTGGTGGGTGGGTGGCGGCGGTGGTGGGATGTGGTGGTGGATGGTGTTAATGAAATGACATGTGAAAGAGGGAATGGAATGAAAAAAATGGTGGGGGGGGGGGGTGGATGATATGATTTTGAGGGAATGGAGCGCCTTGTGTAATGGGTGATTCCATTCCGTTGACCAATCAAATACCCTATTTTTAATTCTCTCGTAATGGTCAAATCCATTCCGCTTCTCACTCTAGCACCAATGGTCTGTTTCATATGAGGTAATGAAATGGAGGAAGAAATGAAATGGATGAAGGAATGGACAAGGTAATTGAATGGATCATTACCATTCCATGTCTTGTTTGGTTGCCATGTGGAAATGAAATAAATCATTAATTTGTGTTGTTTGGTATGAAGGAAAGACAGAGGAATAAAATTAGTGGTTAGTGGCGTTGATGGTGGGTGATGATATGTGGCAGTGACGGTGGTTGGCGGCGTCGGCGTTGGCGATGGGGCGGCGGTGGAGTTGGAGGTGGGTGGCGACGATGGTGATGGGTGGGTGGCGGTGGGTGATAGCAGTTATAGGTGGCGGTGGTGGTGGTGCTCTAAGTGCAAGGTTGTTTAGTCAAAGGACTTTTCAGAAGTGTTCAATTAACTTCAAGGAGATTTTCTGGATTGCTGCAAAGTCGGAGGGCGGTTTTGCACTGCAACTAAAAATAAGCAAAACTTCTTCGTGGATTAACGCTTCCTCCACCCTATTCATCACTCTTGCAGCTGTGGCAAAATAGATCAAAGTTTTTCTGAGTATTTGAAGTTGGTTTTTGTCTAATGTGTCAAATTTTGTAAATCAGTTTTCTTGCTCGAGTTGCCAGTGTTCTGTGTTCATCAGTTCTTATTGATCTGATTATTTTTTTGATAGGTTATATCTAGGGTTATTGTGTAACCAATGTTTTACCGTTTTTTTTATTATACCGGATTTGGCTAAAAATGGTTGAACCATGTTGTACCGGATGGTTCAACCGGGTTGATTAATTAGCTATATAATTTTATAAATTACAACAGTAACAAAAAAAATAATAATCTAAAAGTACATAATTGCATAGTAAAATACTATCAAAAAGTTAATCAATAATTAAAAAATAATCCAAAAGATAATATAAAGTTTTTAAATTTTTAAAAGTTATTCCTTAATAAAAATAATAATCTAAAAATAACCTAAAAACTAACCTAAGCCGGAACCGGTATAGTTCAAACCGGTATACCGGATTTTACCGGCGATATAAAATCGATACCGTTTCCTATATTTACCGGAGTGTTTCGTACCGGATTTCCATCTAAAAACGGTAATACCGGTATAGCCGACCGTTATTTACCGGTTTTTAAAACATTGTGTATAATGGTCGAGTTTTTCATATGTATGTACTTGAATCTCATAACTAAACACATAATAGCTAATAATATTTATAAAACCTTAAAATTTTAATAGCAATAAAAGAACCCTTATATTAATAAAACCTTATAATTTAATTATAAACCTTTCTAAGGATTTTTCTCGCCTACTGCATTGGATGCAACAAATTTTGAAACAAATCTTCTCGACTTCTCCTCTAATCTTAAGACTCAAAATTTTTAGCCTTTTTTCCGAAAATAAATTTCCCAACAAAAGCAAACAAGTAATTCCTTTCCTGGTATTCTTTTTATTGCTCAGCAGTCTACCTGAAGTAGTATTGAATTAATCGAATCTGATTTTTCAAACTTTTTATTTTATTTTACTGGAATTTGTATTCGATTCAAATCCAATTAAAATTTGATTTATTTGATTTGTATTAAAACTTATAAGATTAATTCATATTTACCCTAACTAATAAATTATTTTATCTTGATTTTTAGAAACTACAAACAAATTACTTTTAATATCAAAATAAAAAGTTCACAATTAATCACAAATTGCCTAACATTCAAATCGGGAACGTCCACATTACAAGTTAATAAAATATGAATCTTCTATACAACTAATAAACAAAACTTAATGTGTACACATGACACTTCCATGTTGAACCTTCAATTTTCTCTTCTATCATATTGTGCCATGTGGCACAACAATAGAATTTATAAACTTTTCTATTTTTTTAAAAAGCAAAAATCATTAATTTAATCACATTAATAACTTTCCTATTTACTAATCACAAGTCAAACAATATTCAACTTCATTCTCTCTCTAAACCCTAAATCTCTCAATCATCCTTCATTATCTGCCTCCCCTGCTCTCTCTCTCGGTTTTTTTTGAGGTTTTTTCTTCATACGTAATCAGGTATGATTTAGGGTTTTTAAAGTATTTTGATTCAATATTAAAGTTTACGAATCAGTTTATGAATGTTCTTTGTTTTTTCGATTCAATATGCTGCTATATTTGTGATTCGTTTTTTTTTTAAATCGATCTATAAACAGTAGGGTTTTGGAATCAATCTTCTATTTTTTGAAGGTGATCGATGAGATGGGCTGGAGAAACAATTCTTATTTCTTCAATTCACTGCTCATTTAAAGGTTTGTATTTTTATTGTATTTGAAATATAGTAGTCAACTTTTAAAATTGAGACTTTTTTTATACATATTCGCTTCACATTTATGTAATTTGGTTATTATGTTTTTTGATTGTCCCTAATTCTTTCCACAAGACGTATTGTTGTGTATTTCTTATGTGGGTCACTTTTAAATTTAGGGATTATGTAAAGAATGACTTGAAGCTGAGAAATTGCAAAGGATTGTTCTTGGTAAAACTGTTCAGAGTTCTTGGTATTCAATTATTCAAATGTGAGAGTGGATTCATAACGATCGCTTCTTTATTTTCTGTAGTTGTAACTTGCATATGTAGTTGTAACTGCACATAATGTTCGGCGTTATGGTGTATTGGTGTATCATATCCATTTTTATTTACAGGTTGGCTTGAACAAGATTCATTGGCAACATGCTTTGGGGGAGAGAGCAATAAAAATTGACCATGGCATCTTAATCATAAGGTAGTCTTCTAACCAGCACTTTGTCAAGAGCATGTGATTACAACTAACTACTCATTAGATCATTATGAATTATTTTCATTAAAATGTTACACGATGAATGACTCATATATTTTGTTTATCTTCCTACTTATTTGATTTTGGATGTTTGTAAGTGATGCAAGAGTTATGTGGGACCAGAAGACGGGGCGCTCTAGGGGATTTGGATTTGTTTCGTTTAGGAACCAATAGGCAAATGAAAAATATGTTGGACTGAAAAGTCCTTTATGCCCTCACTCTCTCTTCTAAGATGCTAATTTTAATCTGCTTTTAAATTTCTTTGCAGGATGCCCAAAGTGCAATTAATGATTTGAATGGTGAGGAATTTTAGATTGTTACCTACTTTTTTGTTGTCGTATGTTACATATTAAAGAAGAAGCATATGTGGGCAAATAAAATGGATATGATGTCGACTTTAATTTTTGTGTAAATTAGTTTGAGTTCATATTGTAGGAAAGTGTCACGGAAGTAGGCAAATTCGATGCAATTGGGCGGCCAAGGGTGCAGGATCGGATGACAAACAGAGGCCAGATACTAAAAGTGTGGTCGAATTGACAAATTGAACATCAGGTTAGTGTATTTGGAATCGATATGCCGTTTTTAGGTATTGTGTGATATCATATGGATGTGTATCTAACTATCCATTTTGACGTTCGCTATATATGCAGATTATGGTCAAGAAAAGTCCAATGAAGATGCTCCAGAAAATAACCTCAATACACGATCGTTTACGTTGGTAATCTAGCTCCTGAGGTTAGAAACCTTTTCCATTTCAACAAGGGCAGATATCACTAAATAATAACAAAGTTTCGTTTCATCAATATTCCACCTTGGTTAGCCAAAAACATTTATTTTAACATTCAAGGTTTTTTTTTGAAGCTGTTGTGGCATGTCGATTGTGTAAAATTAGATGCCATTGTGAAAAGTAGTTAGCATCATAAGTTTAATGCAATTGGCACTCAACTCCAGCTATTCACGCAAAACTGAATTCGACTAATTAAAGTTCGAGTGAAACTTGGTTACTATTTAAATAATTCCAATCATATGTGCTGCACTAATTGAAGCTGAACCACACTCCGAAACGCAGCAGATTATTAGGACCTTTGATAGTGTAAGTATACATAATACCAAATTTCAATTGTTTTGAGATTAGTTTTGTTAAGTGTTTTACTAATGTGTTCAACTGCAGACATACAAAGCTCTCATGAAAGCTTTCATTGAGCACAATAAGGTAAGTTATGTTACTGGTCAGTCTAGCAACATATTTTGAGCTTATAGAACATGATGGCCTTGATTCGGCTGTGTACATCCGAATATATCTTATCGGGTTAGTACTTTTCGGCTGTGTTTATTCTAATGCACGTACTTATTACAATGTTTGCTTATACAACATGTTTAAATATGCTTACAAAAATACCTGGTTGTGCAAACAGCAGCGAAACGCTGCAAAACACTGTGTTGTAAAACCGGTAATTTTACAGCAGCAAAACGCTGCAAATAGCAGCAAAAAACGCAGCAAAAACGCTACAAAAAATGTTGCATAAACGTTGCATAGACGTCGAATAAAATGTGCAAAAAGAATTGTAAAACCGGTTTTTTTACAGCAGCAAAAAACGCAACAAAAACATTGCATAGACGTCCAATAAAACGCTGCAAAAGTAATTGTAAAAAGGCTATATTACAGCAGCAATACTGCTGCGAACAGCAGCAAAAACGCTGCAAAAATGCTATATAGACGTCAAATAAAACGTTGTAAAAAGCATTGTAATATCACCTAAGTTTTTCATAAAAATAAATCATTTAAAAATAGTTTTTGACTCTCATATTATTAATTGTTAGTTTTGTTTTTCTGATGTGTGGTTCATCAATTTAGGTAAACAATTATAACATAAAAGTATCTATGGATTTTATTTCTATGTTTGATAGTTTATTGTTGAATTTATGATAGCGCATTTTGTGATGTTAGCGCCTATGGTTTGTACATTTGAAATTTCTAGCAAACTAATTTTGAATTTGCTTCTCTAAGTTACCTAATGTAAATCATTCAATCAGACACAAAAATATGGACTCATTAAAACATGGTGGTATGAGCGCTGCCACGTTTGTTCTTTGTACGATCGATCTTGAGCTCCCACTTTACTTTCATACTTCATGGTACTTTTGATTAAAAATAGTTTGATAAATATGGTAGCATAACTTTTTCTAGGGGTACAAACATTTGAGATTATGGCTATAGCAGCAATTGGTAACAACCTTATGACATATGCGACAAATGTTAAGAAATTTTTAGTGTTTGTTTAGTACTTTCCTGTTACATAAAAGTGTTTGCTGTATGATATTTATGACATTTTCATAATATGGGTATTGTGTCTCTTTGTGTTATATGGTAATTGCTTTTGTAGAAACCTGTTTTGTTGGCCGTTTTATGCGCGAAAGCAGATTAGAGGCTGTAAATTGATCTGCTCCTAATAAATATGTCGATTTGGGTTATGCTTTATGTTTAACGGGTCAAATAAGTAGATAAAAATAGCTTAAAATGAAACTGTTAAAAAGCACCTGAAGTGTTTTAATGCATAAGCTTTCTGAATGATTGGAAATGTGTCAAACAATTAGGTGTTGTTTATATTTTACATGTTCCCTTAAAACTCCCGTAAATTACGATCACATTAGCACGATCGTTCGACTATTTACTCAAGTCTCATAAATACCCCTTCATCACAAGCCTAAGACAATCATTAGAGAAAACCTATGATAATATAAATTCCCCCTTTTTTTTTGCTTGTAGAAATGGAGAATACAAGCAGAGGCAAATGATGAGGTGGAGAGGCTTTTAAATACTGAGATATTACCTTCACAACAGGTTTCAGATATACAATAACCAACTGGTTAGTCAGAAAGTTCAGATTTGTTCTACAAGATTCTCATAGTTCAATTTCATGTTACAAATGATAATTTGAGTGCCTGGTATGATTAATCTTGTATAAAAGTTTCCAAATGCCAAACACATTCTTTAGCAAATTCAATAAATGAAATTATAAGCTTAACCATTGCTAGCGCGGTTCGACATGATTGTCTATCAGCTCCATTTGAGTGTCAAATCTGTTCCAAGACAAGTTGAGAGGTGACCTGTACAAAAATCATGGTGGTCATATTGTAATGTCATTACTCATTAGGACAATGGTTATAAATTAATAATATTATTTGGAATAGTGTTTTTTTTTTTTAAATTAGTTTCTATAAATTGGCTTTTTTTGAAATGTAAAATTTAGCTGCCAGTCAAATTCCTAGAATAAATATGATACAATCTGATAACAAGATTCCAGTCAAGTTTTAAAGGCGCCAATTCCCAATAAGCGTATGTTTCGTAATGACCATCAATAAAAGCCAAGGACAGTCTCTATCGAAGGTTGGATTGTATTTAAGAGACCATGTATTCTCACATGACCAACTTTATGTCGCATTGTCATGAGTTAAAAGCATGCCAATGGTGAAATTACTTATCCTTGATGGTGATGGGAATGTCAAAGACTAAAACAAAAAATGTGGTGTATAAGAACATATTTAGTGATATTTAAATAAAATGTGTATTGCTTGCTTTTAAATTTGAATAAAATAATTGTAAGTTGTTGAACCGCGTGTCAACACGGGCAAAAGTCTAGTAGTCTAACATTTAAAATGGAAACCTTAAAGCATATCAAATTGAATGCTCCATTCCAAACACCAATAACAATTTTGAACTCAAGCTAAATTAACAAAAAAAAAATATATATATATGTATATATCTTTGTTGTAAAATACGGAAATGATAAAAGTAATAGGGACAATGGGCTTAAAGAGTTTGGCTCAAATTTATAAGTTTTTTTTCATGTGTGTGTAATATAAATATAAGAAAAATACATATGTATTATTTGAATTCGAATCGAGATGAAAATCATAAATTCATATTCTCTTTAAATTCGATTACTAAACTCGAGTTTCAATCTAGTTGAATTTGAAATTCTGAAAACCAATTTAAACCTTGATAATCAAATTCAAATCAAGTAGAACTTTGAATTTTTCGAATGCAAATAAAAAACTAAACACCCCTGGCCCTACTGCTGCGTTTATGAATCTCCATGTTTTTAGACATTGTTCTTTTTTTAATTCCTTTTCATGGGCTGCTAAACTTGAACATGGGCTCCTCGTCACTAAAGAATTATTTCAGCCCACTTTCCAAAATGCCTTCGTAGTTTCTTTTGCTCAATTCATTTCCTTTCGATGGCTTTTTTTTTTTTTTTGAAAAGAGAATTTCATTAACCACTCAACTCAAAGAGTCCTCAAAATAAGGACCTAAGAGCGAAAAAACCATAATCAATCCAATGGACAAATACACCAAACTTTCCAATCGACTTCTTTGTATCTAGACCTATGTCGAAACCAAAAAAACGTGGTAGATTTAACTTGCTCTACTAATTCTGCAGGTCTTCGGCTTTTGTTATTAAACACCCGGTTATTTCTCTCATTCCATATCACCCACATGGTTGTGTAAACAACACTTCTCAAAACATACTTCGATCTTTTTGAGTTTGTGCTATGTTCCGGAACCTGCAAAAGATCCACAATATCGAACGCGTAACTGTGAGGTAAACGGCACCACGATTCTATACGGAACCAAACTTCCTGCGTAAACATGCAAGCCGTGTACATGTGCATCGCTGATTCCACCTCCCGCTGACAGAACCTGCAATCCTGGTTAGGAATGTTGACGCCCCTCTTCGATGGTTTTTCTAATTTTCCATGTGTTAATGTGCCACTCTCTTTGTATATCTTTTTCTCTTACTTGATAGATCTTTCAAATTTCAATGAACACTTTACAATAACTTCAATTTATGAACCGATCAAGCCTTTTCATTTTTTTTTTCATCTCGAAAAGGATTGGAGCACTCACATTCCAAGCTTTCCAATGTCACCCAATTTGCTAGTTATAGATCCCCTGTCCCCCAAAACCTCGGATTTCTTTTTTGCTTTAAAAGGTTGATTCACATGCCAATTAGCATTTTTCTTCCCACATGAAAACCTACCAAAGTTGATTAGACTTTCATTAGATTATAGATAAGTGATTCATTTTGTATCACACTAATTTCACACTGGTTGACAACTCTATTTTATTATTATTCTTTTTTTGTGGGTATTAAATATATTGTTCTAGATGATTCTAGATAGGTTGTTAGTTGTGTGGCGGTTAGTGTTTGTTATTCCTAACCGCCCTCTTTTTCATTCTCTATATATAGTTGTATCTCATAATAACACAACAACACAACAAATAATAATAACAACAATACAATTGAGAGCTCATACCTTTCTTTATGGTATTAGAGCTTCAGCCGATCATGGCTTCCAATTCTCCATTAATCCTTCATTAACCTTCTAAAGCTTCTGTTCTTCTTCTGTCATCAATGACAAAATTCATTAAATTCTCAGAAACACAATCAAACAATACAAATTCGTTATCAAATATTACTCACTTTCTATCAATCAAACCTGATGATAATAATTACTTGAAATGGAAGCATCAGCTGTTAATGATTCTGAAAACTCTTGGTCTGCTTTCTTATTTGAATTCAAATGTTCCTGTTCCATTTATTAAAACCACGGATCGTATAGCTTGGAAACACACAGATGATTATGTAATGGCACTCATCACATCTAGTCTATCATCTTCTTTAATTCATCTTTCAAGAAAATCAACATCTTCCTCGTCACTGTGGAAAAACATAACTGATTATTTTGTTTACGACAAACGTTCTAATTGAGGTTTTACTGGGAACCATCGAGGAAGATCTCGTAGTTTTTGTGAAGGAAAACATGACAGCCGGACTAGTAACTTCGGTTCTAGGGCTTATGATTTCAGAACACAGAATGAAGCAAGAAACGGTTTTACTTCTGCTAAGAATGAAGAAGGATACAGTTCTAGGGTTTATAATTTGGAGAAAAAGAATGAAGCAAGAAATGGTTTTGTGTCTGCTTATGGACCGAGTTTTATTTCTGGTCTTAATGGGGCTGATTCTTTTGTTGGGCCTCAAATGTTTGGGCCTGGTCCATCAGCTTCAGTTACAGGATTTGGCTCTAGTTTTGTACCTCATTATGGACTGCATGCGCGTAATTCTGACGTTGGTCAGCAGATTGAGTCGTGGGTTCCTGATTCTGGAGCCACTGCTTATATGACTGGTGATCATTCGATGGTCTTTGATGCTACTCCTTATACTGGTTCTGAGAGAGTCGTTGTCGGTGACGGTACACCTCTTACTATTACTCATATTGGTTCCATATTACTTTGTTTGTCTACTTGTACTTTGCTTCTTCGATACATTCTGGTTGTTCCTGGCTTAGCCAAGAACCTATTATCCATTACTCAGCTTGTTATTGATCATCCAGTTGTTGTCAGCTTCTCTGTCTATGGTTTTTCCATTCAGACATTTGCGGGTCAGATTATTCACCATATGTGTCCTAGTCCTCATATGCTTTATTCATTATCAGGCACGTTCTCGGTTCCACATGAGACTTGGCATTCTAGATTAGGACATCCATCTGACCTTGTTTTGTCTAGACTTTCTTTTTTTGTCCATACCACATAAAACTGATAATAAACCATGTAATTCTTGTTGCATTTCCAAAGCTAGTCGGTTACCATTTGATTATGTTGTCTCTCATTCTATTGTTCCTTTGCATGTTATTCATTGTGATATTTGGGGACCTGCGTCGGTTATGTCTCAGTCTGGTTATCGATATTTCATTACTTTTATTGATGACTTTAGTAGATTTACATGGATGTATCCATTGACATGCCGTTCTCAGGCTATTGATTATTTTTGCCATTTTCGTTTGATGGTTGAAAACTTGTTTTCATGCACTATCAAACATTTATAGTGCGATGGTACTCCTGAGCTTATTCGTGATCGTATGGCTCAGTATCTCACTGAGTCTGGTATTGTTTATCGGATTTCCTGCCTGTACACACCCCAACAAAATGGGGTGACGGGAAGGAAAAACCGACATCTTTCTGAGGTCGCACGTGCTTTATTGTTTCATGCTCATCTACCAAAGCGATTTTGGTATGATGCTTTTGCTACGGTCGCGTTTCTCATAAACCAGCTACCTACACCTGTTCTTCATTTTTCCTCTCCATATGAGATCTTATTTGGTACCCGACCAGATTATTCTATTCTTCATACTTTTGGGTGTTTGTGTTATCCTTTTCTGGGTGATACTCGGGAGGATAAGCTTTCCCCCAAATCTACACCTTGTGTTTTTTTTCGGGTATGCTCCCAGTCATAGTGGCTATCTTTGTTTTGATCCTTTGACTTCTCGTACTTTTACTTCTCGTCATGTCACATTTCATGAGTCGGTTTTTGATATTCCCGGCTCCTCTTCTTCATCTGATCCTACTGTTACAGATTATCTTCCTGTTTTCTTTATTCCTCCTCCCACTTATTCTGTTGTTTCCGATTTTTCTACATCCGATCCCTCTACTTCTTCTATGTAACGCCCAGCGTTTCTCGAATAATATAATAATAATTTTATTTATTTATTTATTCTTAAAACGACTTGTTAATTCGTTAATAATAACATGTCCTTAACGTGAAATACATACTTATTCATTAACAAATTTAAATATCTAAATTCGTCAAATAACGCGTTTGTAAATAATAACACACTGGTAAACCGACCTGTATCCTTGTAAATTTCTAAACGTGACTAAAAAGATATTGTATCAAATATACAGTCCAACCACTCGTTTTAAGTCGGTTTATATAATTAAATTTAACAAAATATGTATTTTAAACGATTAAAACAAGTTACGTAATTCAAGCGAGACCGAGTCAGTAACTGGCCCGTATACGCGGTACCCAACCACTTAACCCACACAACAACCCTACCTATTTAAACCCCACTAATCTTCTTCTTCTCCATCACAAACACAAAACCCTAGTTCCCCAAACCCTAACCTGCCTCACATCTCCATTTAGCAACATATCTCTTCATCCATACAACCAAACTTCTCCATCTCGTCTCTCCCTTCACTCGCGTCCCCTCTCTTTCCCTTCCAACAACAGCCGGCCACCACCAGGCTTGGTGGTGGCGGCGCAGGCCCTCCACCCTGAAAACAAGCAGCAGCAGCAACAAGCAACACCCGAGCCCCGTACACAGCCCGCTTCCTCTCCTCCCTCCCTCTCACAGGTCCCTCATCTCTCTCCCTCGTCCCTCTTTAGCAGCGGCCGGCCACCACTGTTGGTGGCGACGACATGATGGTGTTTAGAGCTGTAATGGCGTTAGATTATGTTGATTTGAGGAGGGTAGGTCTCGTCTAGATGTCAGATAGTGATGGTGTTGATGGTTACAGTCGGATCCGGTTGTAATGGGCTCGATTGTGCTGGTGGTTTGACGGTTGGTGGAGCTGGTGTCGGGCGTGGGTCTGACGTGTCGGGTGGAGGTTAGGCCCGGTCATTGGTGGCTTGTCTGGGTTTGGTCTGACCAGTTTTGGGTCTGATTCGGTTCTGATGTGGTCATGACGATAAGGGGGCCAGCGGTAGTGCTCGATCTGAGCTTTGAAGGTCCCGGTCAACTCTTGTTGACCAGGTCAAACTGTTGGTCAACACCGGTCAAACAGACCGACCTGGTCAACGCGTGGACAACGATTCAGAATCTATCGACACTCGGTTCGCGAGTCCATTTACAGAGAGGTTTAACGCTTGTCACACCTTTATTTTATTTATGTCGCGCTACAATTGATTATCTTAGCATATATAGATATTGTGAAAACTAAATCGAACCGAATTGACTTGCGACTAAAAGTTGTCTTATTATTAACTTGAACGAACGAAAAATGACCAACTCATAATATACTTTCTGACGCAAGGATTAATCAAATGTTAAGCTATATATGTATACATATCACTTATCGAAATGTATAGTTTCTTATTATTATAACGCTTTAAGTTAAGCAAGCCGTCGAATAAGATAGCTCAGTTAAATTGTATTGCGTTTTGAGAAATTGGGCAATTGATGTTTTGAGTTAAAATAGACGACTTGTGTTGTCTGGTTTCTTACAAAAACAGAGGAAACTCTGCCCAAATTTTTATAAAATATAAGGACCAAATCGGCCTTTCAAGTTTATGATTATGTGTAAACGAGATTATGTTTTTACAAATAAATTCTAACTTTCAAATCTTACGTCGTCATAAATAGAAATATTTATATTTGTTAATAAGTACATGTATATACTGTCCAAGTTATGAGACGAATTAACATTCGAGTCAAGCTACGTAAATATTACTTCGTTATACAAAATGTGTCTTTACCAATAACTTCAATAACTTATTTATTTCCAATAACTATACATACGCATATATTTTCAAGAAAAACAAACGAAGTTACTATCGGTTCGTTAAGTTATACACACTTAAGACGCGCGTACGTTCAATGCGAGTCTAGGTAGTTTAATAAACTATCTTTACAACCAAGAAACAAAACAAGTTTATTTGTATTAGAATTAAGACGTCCTTTACTTGTTATAGGACACAAGAGTTCAATTAATCCAAGTTCAGACTTGTTGCTACTTGCTAATACTTACACAGTGAATTTCAGGTGAGTTTTACATAGCCCCTTTTCTATTTATCACCATTTTTGGGGTGAAACATGTTTATAACATCATCATTGCAATTCAATCATCAATGTGTCTATGTGTTTTCTATGTTGCATTATGTCTTGAGCATGATTAGAGTAAGCACCATTCTAGCATAATCATTAACATTGATCAGCCGACGGTATACATTGATAGATCTATTGGACTGACAATCCCACCCGGATACGTGCCTCCTACAAAGGTTACGTGGGTGTTTGTTATCGCATAACATATTCAATTGGACCATGAGCGTATGGTATGTATCATATTATAACAGTCATCAGGGTTGATTATGCACTCGATTTATTTCTAGTATGTTCTCACATATGGGCTAGATTGACATGACACATGAATTGCACAACATTTTTATTCAATTATCAAAACCTATGTAATTCTCACCAACTTTTGTTGACCCAAAATATTTTCAAACTTAACATGTTTCAGGTTATAGCTTGCTCGAAGATTAGAGTAAATGCTTGAAGATGCGTAGCGAGTATTTGTTATTTTGATGTACAAATTCTTAGAACAATTGTATGTAATTTATTTAAATCATTTATTGAAACTTATTATTTACCATGAGCTACTGAACAATCATCAATACGTGGCACCCCGATGTTTCCGCCATCGGTTGGGGTGTTACAGATTGGTATCAGAGCCATGGTTATAGGGAATTAGGTTATTAGAAAAATAATCTAGTCTATAACCTTAGGACTTTAACCAGTACTTGCTTCAATTACTTGTAGCTCTACCTTATCCTTATCTCTTTCCTTATCCTCATCCTTATTCTTAGCCTAACTTGGTCTTGCCTACTCTCTTTCACTTACTTGGTACAATCCTAATGTACTTCTAGATTATTAGGGCAAATTCGTTGGGCTTAGACCTGATCTGTTTTGATAAGCCAACATTTTCGTTTATTCGGGGTTAGATATTTACAATCTTTGTGTTTCATTTTCATTTATACCCCCTCACACCCGTATAAAATCTAAGTGTTGAATCTCAAAATTTTTAGAATTCAAATATATTTCCTTCTTATATAATACCCTCATTAGCTTAAACTTCATGAATCATTTTTGAGTTTCACAATCCTAATTCATTTTACAAACTTATAATAGTACTCATAAGTCTAATTATTTTTAACATCTAACCCAAATCACCTGTTTCCCTTTACATCATGTTACATATTTTAAATCTATTATCTTTGATGTTTCTGACCAAATTTATTTTAAACTCCCCCCCTACATTTTATTGTACCATCAACCATAAAATTTTATCACATTCGAGATTTTAAAATCCTTATTTAAACTGTAACCTTATAAACTGTGTATAGGAGATACTAAAAAAAAAAAAAAAAAAAATAGTCTTTTATTTCCACAAACTTATTTGCTAAATTTCAAATTTTTATTGAACAATTTACTGGCGTAACAGATAATCTACAATGAAAATGTTTTAATCTATTAAGAATGACTTCTTTTATGGATTACCCGAAAACCTATTATACAAACGTCTGAACAAATTCTTGATTTTTGAAATCCGACATCGTGTTTAAAACCTATGACTCTTCGAAATATTTTGATCTAAATCAATTTAGTTGTACAATTTAAAGACTTTTGCTTTATATACAAAACCAATTTTGAAAATAAAATCTTTCCATCCATAAGAACAAAATTTACTCTACAATTTTTCCATTGACACCTATTTATTTTAAACTTGTTCGAACTATTACAAATTTTTGGCAAATACCACAATCACGTTTTCTCGTACGCTTGTATCTAACTATTTATTCAAACCCCACGATTATTCTGCATGAACACCTTACTACTTGCGTCTTTTTGAAACCCTATAAATTAAACCCTTTATCAACCACCTACACGTTCACCATTTTTCACAACTTTGATTTTACTTTGAGTTTTCATCATCTCTCAAAATCCAAATTTACATCCTTTACCTCCTCGAACATGAACTTAATCTCCACGATAACCACACTATTGAAAACTTAATTGTTCGTTGCATCAAAACTTGAATATTAGTTATACATGAGGATTTGATTATCTACCTGAACAATTTGCTATAAACACACCTAGAGTCATTAACCTTGCCTAGGGCAACTCTGTTACAACTCGCATGCTATACTCGATATTTGATGCATTTACAAACTTGCTTACATGTATGTATTATCAATTTGCAACTTACGTGTTAAATCAAAAACAGTTGTTACACTTAATCAAACAACTGGTAGAGGATGAAGTACTTGCTCAACAGTTAGTAGAGTACCTAATAACCTGCTCAACGATTGGTAGAGGTCATCATGCCTGCTCAACAGTCGGTAGAGGTTCTAATAACCTGCTCAACGACTGGTAGAGGCTATCGCACCTGCTCAACAATCGGTAGAGGTTCCTACTCACTGACTGGTAGGAGTCTTTTTCCTGCTCAACAGTTGGACTTATCTTTGGATACATTATACATGTAAATTGATACAAAGATTTATTAGACTCATTGATACAAAGATTCAATCACAATGTTATTTTGCATTACTTACATGTGTGTTTAGAGTCATAGAAGGACACAAAACCCTAATGTAAGGTAAATTGGTGATTGCGGTCCGGAACGTAATCATGAATTTACAGGTACGTTAAGGTAGTGTGAAATTCTATCAAGGTTTTCGGTAAATAACAAATTACGATCTCTAGTTACCTGGTAGTCCATTTAGTCTTTCTATAGTCCATTAACTCATGCACTACTTTTAGGATTCCTAAAACTTCAGATTCTTATCCTCCTTGCGATTTCAAGACTCTTAATCGAAACATATTATTCTATTTATGTCGTGCCTAAACACAAAATTTTCCAAACCGCAGTTGCCCTAAATTCTACCCAATCACTCTCAATCTATGTTTTTAATAACTTCGGGACGAAGTTTCCTAAAGTAGGGGAGACTGTAACGCCCAGCGTTTCTCGAATAATATAATAATAATTTTATTTATTTATTTATTCTTAAAACGACTTGTTAATTCGTTAATAATAACATGTCCTTAACGTGAAATACATACTTATTCATTAACAAATTTAAATATCTAAATTCGTCAAATAACGCGTTTGTAAATAATAACACACTGGTAAACCGACCTGTATCCTTGTAAATTTCTAAACGTGACTAAAAAGATATTGTATCAAATATACAGTCCAACCACTCGTTTTAAGTCGGTTTATATAATTAAATTTAACAAAATATGTATTTTAAACGATTAAAACAAGTTACGTAATTCAAGCGAGACCGAGTCAGTAACTGGCCCGTATACGCGGTACCCAACCACTTAACCCACACAACAACCCTACCTATTTAAACCCCACTAATCTTCTTCTTCTCCATCACAAACACAAAACCCTAGTTCCCCAAACCCTAACCTGCCTCACATCTCCATTTAGCAACATATCTCTTCATCCATACAACCAAACTTCTCCATCTCGTCTCTCCCTTCACTCGCGTCCCCTCTCTTTCCCTTCCAACAACAGCCGGCCACCACCAGGCTTGGTGGTGGCGGCGCAGGCCCTCCACCCTGAAAACAAGCAGCAGCAGCAACAAGCAACACCCGAGCCCCGTACACAGCCCGCTTCCTCTCCTCCCTCCCTCTCACAGGTCCCTCATCTCTCTCCCTCGTCCCTCTTTAGCAGCGGCCGGCCACCACTGTTGGTGGCGACGACATGATGGTGTTTAGAGCTGTAATGGCGTTAGATTATGTTGATTTGAGGAGGGTAGGTCTCGTCTAGATGTCAGATAGTGATGGTGTTGATGGTTACAGTCGGATCCGGTTGTAATGGGCTCGATTGTGCTGGTGGTTTGACGGTTGGTGGAGCTGGTGTCGGGCGTGGGTCTGACGTGTCGGGTGGAGGTTAGGCCCGGTCATTGGTGGCTTGTCTGGGTTTGGTCTGACCAGTTTTGGGTCTGATTCGGTTCTGATGTGGTCATGACGATAAGGGGGCCAGCGGTAGTGCTCGATCTGAGCTTTGAAGGTCCCGGTCAACTCTTGTTGACCAGGTCAAACTGTTGGTCAACACCGGTCAAACAGACCGACCTGGTCAACGCGTGGACAACGATTCAGAATCTATCGACACTCGGTTCGCGAGTCCATTTACAGAGAGGTTTAACGCTTGTCACACCTTTATTTTATTTATGTCGCGCTACAATTGATTATCTTAGCATATATAGATATTGTGAAAACTAAATCGAACCGAATTGACTTGCGACTAAAAGTTGTCTTATTATTAACTTGAACGAACGAAAAATGACCAACTCATAATATACTTTCTGACGCAAGGATTAATCAAATGTTAAGCTATATATGTATACATATCACTTATCGAAATGTATAGTTTCTTATTATTATAACGCTTTAAGTTAAGCAAGCCGTCGAATAAGATAGCTCAGTTAAATTGTATTGCGTTTTGAGAAATTGGGCAATTGATGTTTTGAGTTAAAATAGACGACTTGTGTTGTCTGGTTTCTTACAAAAACAGAGGAAACTCTGCCCAAATTTTTATAAAATATAAGGACCAAATCGGCCTTTCAAGTTTATGATTATGTGTAAACGAGATTATGTTTTTACAAATAAATTCTAACTTTCAAATCTTACGTCGTCATAAATAGAAATATTTATATTTGTTAATAAGTACATGTATATACTGTCCAAGTTATGAGACGAATTAACATTCGAGTCAAGCTACGTAAATATTACTTCGTTATACAAAATGTGTCTTTACCAATAACTTCAATAACTTATTTATTTCCAATAACTATACATACGCATATATTTTCAAGAAAAACAAACGAAGTTACTATCGGTTCGTTAAGTTATACACACTTAAGACGCGCGTACGTTCAATGCGAGTCTAGGTAGTTTAATAAACTATCTTTACAACCAAGAAACAAAACAAGTTTATTTGTATTAGAATTAAGACGTCCTTTACTTGTTATAGGACACAAGAGTTCAATTAATCCAAGTTCAGACTTGTTGCTACTTGCTAATACTTACACAGTGAATTTCAGGTGAGTTTTACATAGCCCCTTTTCTATTTATCACCATTTTTGGGGTGAAACATGTTTATAACATCATCATTGCAATTCAATCATCAATGTGTCTATGTGTTTTCTATGTTGCATTATGTCTTGAGCATGATTAGAGTAAGCACCATTCTAGCATAATCATTAACATTGATCAGCCGACGGTATACATTGATAGATCTATTGGACTGACAATCCCACCCGGATACGTGCCTCCTACAAAGGTTACGTGGGTGTTTGTTATCGCATAACATATTCAATTGGACCATGAGCGTATGGTATGTATCATATTATAACAGTCATCAGGGTTGATTATGCACTCGATTTATTTCTAGTATGTTCTCACATATGGGCTAGATTGACATGACACATGAATTGCACAACATTTTTATTCAATTATCAAAACCTATGTAATTCTCACCAACTTTTGTTGACCCAAAATATTTTCAAACTTAACATGTTTCAGGTTATAGCTTGCTCGAAGATTAGAGTAAATGCTTGAAGATGCGTAGCGAGTATTTGTTATTTTGATGTACAAATTCTTAGAACAATTGTATGTAATTTATTTAAATCATTTATTGAAACTTATTATTTACCATGAGCTACTGAACAATCATCAATACGTGGCACCCCGATGTTTCCGCCATCGGTTGGGGTGTTACATTCTATTCCTACTCCTCCACCTCCCCTCCCCCCATGTTCGTACTCATCCTATGACTACTCGTTCTTAGGATCACACACGTCGTCAGAGACAGATTCCTGATCATGTTGCATTTGTTGCTTTTACTGTTCCCACCACCGAGCCTGCTACATTTCATCGGGCTCAGTATTGGACAGTTTGGTGGGATAACATGCGGTCTGAGATGGATGCTTTATATGCCAACCAGACTTGGCGTTTGGTTCCGGCTCCCGCTACCGCCAACATTGTCGGCTGCAAGTGGGTATACAGGATTAAGACTAATCCTGATGGTTCTGTGAGCAAATATAAAGCCCGGCTTGTTGCCAAGAGCTTTCTACAGACTGAGGGTGTTGACTACACAGAGACTTTTAGTCCCGTAGTCAAACCTACTACTATTCGCACGGTTCTTTCAGTTGCCTTTTCACGAGGTTGGGATATTAGACAGGTTGATGTCAACAATGCCTTTCTTCACGGTGATCTTACTAAGACTGTGTACATGGCACAGCCTCCAGGCTTTGTTGACTCGTCTAGACCTCATCATGTATGTCTCTTGCAGAAGGCTCTCTATGGTCTGAAGCAGGCACCCAGAGCTTGGTATTCTAAGCTATCTTCTGCTCTTATTGCTGGTGGTTTCTCACAGTGCATATCCGATACATCTTTGTTTGTTTATCATCGGGATGGTATTATGAGTTATGTCTTGGTTTATGTTGATGACATCATTATTACTGGGAGTTCCTCGGACTTTGTGAGAGATTTGATTGCCCAATTACATGCTCAGGTTGCACTCAAGGATTCAGGTACTTTATCATACTTCTTGGGTGTTCAGGCGACCTTTACAGATGATGAGTTACATTTATCACAGCAACGTTACTTGCTTGATTTGCTGCATCGAACCGGATTATCTGAGTGTCATCCTTTATCTACTCCAGTTCCGTCTGGTCGACAGTTATCTCGTCATACAGGTACTCCTTTGGCTGATCCGAATATGTATCGGAGTACTGTGGGGGCATTGCAGTATTTAGTTCTGGCTAGACTAGAGATTGCATATGCGGTTAGTAAGGTGTCTCAGTTTCTACAGGCACCTACTGATCGGCATTGGGGCGTTGTTAAGCGCATTTTGAGATATTTGCGTGGTACTGTTACATGTGGTTTGTCTATTCGGAGATCTGACAGATGTGATGTTCATGGTTATTCTGATGCTTATTGGGCAGGTTGCCCGGATGATCGCAGGTCTACGACAGGTTATTGTGTGTTTTTTGGTTCCAACCTCATCAGTTGGAGTTCCAAGAAACAACACACAATTGCTCGTTCGAGTACAGAGGCAAAGTATCGGGCATTAGCTCATACGACAGCAAAGATTCGTTGGATTTGTTCCTTTTTATCTGAGTTACGCATTCCGCTGCCTTGTCCACCTACTATTTGGGGTGACAACCTTGGAGCTACCTACCTTGCAATCAACCCTGTGCTTCATCAGCGCACGAAACACATTGAGATTGACTTGCATTTTATTCGAGATACGGTGATGTCTGGTGCTCTCAGTGTTCGTTATGTTTCTACTATGTCTCAGCTTGCGGATATCTTGACCAAAGGGTTGTCTTCATCACGTTTTGACGCTCTTCGGGTCATGCTTCACGTTGCATCGCCCCGTTCAGCTTGAGGGGGGCATACTAGATATATTGTTCTAGATGATTCTAGAAAGGTTGTTAGTTGTGTGGCGGTTAGTGTTTTTTATTCCTAACCGCCCTCTCTCTCATTCCCTGTATATAGTTGTATCTCATAATAACACAACAACACAACAAATAATAATAACAACAATACAATTGAGAGCTCATACCTTTCTTTAGTGGGGGTGGGGGTTATAATCATGAGCCGAACTCAAGCTTGAGATTTCATAACTTGAACGAGCTCGTCTTGTCTAACTTAACCGCTAGACAAGCACTAATGAATGGATCTCACTCGCTAAATTCTTTTGCGGCCGAGACTCAACCGATAACCTTAAACAAACGATTAAGGATAGATGAGCTTCTGTGTAGTGATTGAGACAGAACTTCGAACAAAAACTTGTAATCAACACTGAACACTTCTAAACACTCCAATCTCGCCAGATTTTAATGTGGATTAATCCTACAAATTCTAGAACGCACATATGATTATCCTAATCCATTCAATTATCAAAAACCAATTCAATTTATGTTTAATTAAAAAACCCACTTGAAAACCTTTCAATCAAAACCAATCCAATTTTCACCAAAAACACATGTGATGGATCAGGACACACAGTAGAATCTTGCTTATAGTCCTGATACCACTTGTAGGTCCGTGAGGCGGATCATTTGGATCTACTATTCTAACCCGTGTGTATTATTTGTAAGACAGGTGCAGAATTAAATCTCACAATATATAAACAATCACAAGGTGAAAAAGTAAATTAACATTTAATCACCATTGATTGATCAAAACAAGTTTTATACAATTTGGATCTAGAGATTTGACTCTAAGAAAATGATCCATAGGATTAAGAAAGAACAAGGGTAAAACTTATGAAATCCTTAGTGACTGAGGCTTATCTAGGTAATGCCTCAATCACCAAGGAATGTCTTAGTGATTGAACTTGATCAATAAGCTTCAAGTCGCTAAACCCCTCTCTCAGTCACTAAACTATTACATTCAATCACTAAAGCTTGATTCTAGACAAAATTCATCCCAAACACCTACAACTCAACTAACAACCGGCTATCAACATAATTATGCATCTACAAGTACTGATTCTTAATTAACTTGATATGTGGACGGCGAACTTGGTGTGCTCCGGTGGACGGTGGTAGTACTCAGTGGTTGAAGAAGGTCGGTGAACTCGGTGCTTGGGTGTGGCTGAAAGAGGGAGTTGGGTCTTCGGATCTGGGTACGCTGAATGGGGGGAAAAAGATAAGAGGGAATTACTGGATAATAGCGACATGCATGTCGACACAAATGATGCCACCGCTATTGTTTTTCCTACAATATATAAAAAAACATAGCCGGCGGATCCATCCCCTCATCAAAGGCCAGGATCCATCCTGTGAGATACACCCACTATGATTCAACACATTTAGTGGTGGCTGGTGACAATCCAGTACTCGCCACTAAACCTAGAATCTTATAAGCCTAGTTAGTTAAGTTATAATTTACGTGGCGTTAACTTTTTTGTTTAGCAATCACTATAATTTAAATGAGATGTCGTTCTCTAGATTTTGAGCTATAAAACAAAAACAAATTCTCTCATTTTATTTAACTTTTCGCTAAATCAAAATCTTGTATGTGTTTCGTTTGAATTTGCTATTCCTTCTATGAGTTAGTTGCATCCATATAAACAGCAAAAGAAAAAAAACATTTAAATATATTATACACAACCTTTTAGATCACTTTTAACATTTTGGTAAGCATTGAGTAATTAATATATTATACACAACCTTTTAGATCACTTTTAACATTTTGGTGTGAGATGGAGATGTCTGGAGGAGATGGTTATTTGAACTTAATATAAAATTACCCAGCAGCCCTACCAACATAAATGGTGACAAAATAGCCCAAATGCCTCCATTGTGATTTGAAGCCTCCTCACCATAAAATGGGCTCCTGCATAAATATGGATTTTACACACTACTTTTGTTTTGAAACTCTCTACTTTGTGCTTTGTGTACCCCATCTTTCTATATATGTATGTATGTATGCATATAACTGAGAATCTTGTCTAATTAATTACTCTACTAATATAAATTTCCCAGAAAAGAATATCCCTTTCAAACTATACATTAGATGTGTAGTATGCTAGTACTGATCTCTTAACTATAGAGCAAGTCAAAGATATGATGATGACTATAGTGACCATGTTATTTGTTACTCTTTCACTTTTGCTGACCATTAATGCTGCTTCTCTCCACACTCATCAGCTCCTAGCTACCCATGAGTTAGGTATCTATCTATGTATATATCTCTCTGTCTCCTATGTGTGTGTGTGTTTATGGTTTGTTGTAATAAGTATAAATATAATTTGTGCAGCAAACGACTACCAGCTTGATCATCCTGTACTGCCAAGAAAGTTAATGACCAATAATAAGGTAGGTTTATCAACCCCCATCACAACATATAGATAAGTCAGAAAGTGTTTAAATGCCACATATTTTATGGGTTGACTTTTTTTTTTTTGGTGAATCAGCAGGATGAAGGTCATGATGCCAAGGATTTGGTGTCTTTTAATATGCAAAATAAAGCTTTTGCAGGTAGGTTTTTAATTTATTCATCATTATTAACTACATGGGAAAGCCTTAATATCATGACATTAAATTTGGAATTCAAAAACTTGTACAATGCATGGGTAACCCATGATGGGTTCTTTGACTTCCAAAAAAATGAATGAAGCTTATGTTAAAGTTTAAATTTGAATAACCATTCCAGAAAATGAATGAAGCATGTGTTGGCTTCTACTACAAAACTGGGTATATATTTGCGACCGTTTTAGCTAGTGACTTGCAACCAAAATCAATGTAACTAGTTTTCTAGTCGACCGCAACAATATGTAATGTAACTAGGTGACTATAACCTAAGAATTTTGCTTGTTTTTATTTCCGCGGCACTACTTGTCAAGTACAAATGATTGACAACCATACTTAATTGTCTTCGGATGATACAAGAACCAATAATGATAATATATAAAAATAACTCTTAGTATATGCAACATTTGTTAGGTGATCAGCACATATGTTAATATGTGACACATAAATCAAATTATATAAGATTGTCTTTCAGATGAAAATATGTGTTTCAGTACAGCTAGTATTCAACAGTAATCACTAAATATGACATCAATGTACATGCATTTACATAATTCCAGAATCACTACACACAAACATTTGTCCCTATTTATTATATTATTCTAAGTTCTAACTGTGACATTTGTGCATTTAAAGTTAAACCACACAATGGGGAAGAAGAAGAAGCAGCAGCAAAAGTGATGGTTCATGCGGCAAGAGGAACAAGGCAAGAATGGATAGAAGGATCCGACCCAACTCATGAGTACTTCACAATGGATTACTCACATGTAAAAAGACGTAGTCCGATCCATAACAAGTCTTTTCCAAACACCGTCTCTAATTCTCCATGATACGTGGCGTTCACAATTAAATTTATAAAAAAAAAAAAAAAAAAAAATCTTGAAGGAACTATATTTTTATATATAGAAAAAATTAATCACTTTTTGGAGGAAGAAATGTGTGGAAATTTTTGTCTGAGAGCTCAGTAATGGCCGGCATAAGGGGGAGCAAAACTCTATGTTTTGTGACAAACAAGTACCCTACTTGTGGTTTTTTAGTGTGTACATTTTCGTTGTCTCTCTTTTAAAATATAGTAGGTTTTTTTTTATTCTCTCAACTGTTGGATGTGTTGGACTTTTGGTAACTTCTATATATGTTTAAATGGTAGGCGGGGTGTTCATGGGTACCCATGATCGGGAAGTGTACTACTCAATTGGTAACACTGAAACCAGTTCGGGCATTAAAATGAGTGGACATTTTTCTTTACTGTTGTTGATTAAAAAGAAAAAGGAAAAATGGTTCTACGGTACTTATAAAAAGTGTATTTAGCCATTGATGGTAAAAGTGAAGTGGCAGTGTAGCGTAGAATTGTTAAAAGATATGGTATATGGGCCTCTCTCTATATAATTCAATTACTGGGCTTAATGAGACTTTTGGGCTTATGATGTTGGGCTTATGATGTTGTTGGGTTCACGAGTTTGTTTGTTGGACAAATGGACGTTCATTATTGACCCGGGTCATATTAATCTTTGGTCTGGTTCACTATTATTGTATTTGTGTTTGTTTGTGTGTTTGTTCACACAGATCGCTGAGTTGGCATAATGAGGGGCGTTGGATTGTTTCTTTCTCGTTCGTTGGATCAACTTTTAGCTCATTATATAAGGAGAGCTTAGATGTACGAGCACCAGTTTCAGTCTTTGTTATCTTTCTTATTCAGTTGTCTAGGGTCTTCATCTAGGGTTTCATATTGTCTGTAAGTTTGTTTATTTGTTTTGTATCTTTCATTCTGGTTATGATCTGCTGATCTAATACATCAGCAGATCTTCTTGTACCAAACATTATTTTCTGATCTCAGTATTTTACTGAGATCTATTGGGTATTGGGGGGTACTTTTGGTTTGGGTTAATAAGAGCTTTGTCACCTGGTTTTGTCGCTATCTTTCTTTGTTGTGGTTGTGAGTTTATGTTGGCTCCAGTGTTGTTGATTATTTCTTTGTTTTAAGTCTTTGTGTTGAAACCCTAAAAGTTTACATGGTATCAGAGCCCATAGGCTCTTGATCTTGGATATTTTTTGTGTCTTCCGCTGTCATTTGATTTTCTGTACAAGAATCTGATCTGTGTTATAGATCTGGTTCTTGGGGTTTGTTTAAAATAGTAGATCTGATCTTCATATTATAGATCTGGTCTATTATTTCTTGTGTCTGGTATATTGTTGTTATCAGGAGTGTTGAAGTCAACCATTGTTGGCTACGGATCTGTGGAGCTCTTGGATTGGAAAAATATTGCTTCAATCGCTCCTACAACTCAGCACCCTAAGTGAAGGTGTTGGTTGTAGGTTGGAGAAACCCTAACTTGGGTTCCCCCTCTCTGTGAGATCTTTCCTTTTCGTTATTATTTGTTTGTTGTGTCTAGTGGCACTGACCGGGTTAGGTGGACCGGTATTGGCCAAATTACTTGGTGTCTTGTCTGCTTATGATCTGTGGTTACTTGTATTGTTTTGTTAAATTCCTTTTCGTCTATTACACATATAATAGTTCAAAAGGACTCCTGAGTTAAGAGCTGGGTGGGCACCTTTGAGTGATGAACCCACTATCTGTACACTGACTCAGCTTCGTCCTTCTAGGTTGTTTTCAAATTCTATTCTCTTGCTGATTGATTGTATTGTGTGTTCTGTTGTGAGTCATGGATGATATTGTTGATCCAGTAGGAGGTGGGACTGCCACCTCTGGTGGCAGTAACCTTAGCCTTGGTGCTGGTGAAGCAACTCTTGTGAGCAAATTGGATATTAGTGATCCATTGTTCTTGCATCCTAGTGATACATCTAGTTTGTCTATTATAACAATAAAACTTAAGGGTACAGAAAACTATTCAGTCTGGTCTAAATCAATGAAACTTGCTTTGCAAACTAAAAACAAGTTAGGCTTTATTGATGGAAGTTGTGTTAAGTCTACTGATAATGATGTGTTAGCCAGACAATGGGATAGATGTAATTCTGTTGTTCTTTCTTGGTTGATCAATTCTGTGAGTGAAGAATTGTATCTTGGTCAAGTGTTTTCTGAAAATGCTAGAGATGTCTGGTTAGATCTTAGGGAAACCTATGATAGGATTGATGGGTGTGTTATGTTTAATCTACATCAAAAGATAAATGGTATAACTCAGAGTGGTAGTTCTGTATCTGAATATTATAATAAACTGAACACAATGTGGAAACAGTTTGATTCCATAGTTCAGTTGCCTGCTTGTACTTGTCAAGCCTCTAAAGAGTTTAATGATTTTAATTGCCTTATTAAACTCATGCAATTCTTGATGGGGCTTGATGAGATTTATCAACCTGTTAGGACCACTCTTCTGACTAGTGATCCACTGCCTTCAGTAAAAACTGCATTTGCTGTTGTCTCTAGAGAGGAATCTCATAGAGGAACCAGCAGTGGATCAAAGGCAACAAATGTGTCTTTTGTTGCTAAGTCTAATCAAAGTTCAGATAATAGGAAAGGTGTCACTAGGGGACCTAATCCTAATCTGAAATGCACACATTGTAACAGAATTGGTCATACTAAGGAAAGGTGTTTTGAAATAATTGGTTATCCCAATGGGGTTCAAAGGAAAACTGGAAATAATACAAATTGGTCAAACAATAATAATAACAGTAATCCTAATAGAACTCAAGGTAATTGGAAAGGTGGTATGACCAATACCAGTAACAATGTGAGCAGTAATGTTACTTCCAGCTCACCTTTTACTCCTGAGCAGATCTCCAGGTTAATGAATCTTATAAGTGACAAGTCTTCTGGAGATCCTCAGAGTTCCAATATTGGAGGTGAGTCTGTTGTAGTTAGTGGCTTTTCTAGCATGTCTGTTCTGTCAAAATTGTCTAAAATCTTTAAAATTTTTTCAAATTGTTCCAACTTGGTTAAGTTTGCATTACTTATTGGTTGGATCATGGACTCTGGTGCCAACCAACACATGGTTGGCAGTGACAAGTACATGATCAACTGTGTTGATGTATCCACATATAATTTAGAAGTCAAACACCCTAATGGTACAAATGCTAAAGTTACTAAAATTGGTGATATAAAACTTGCTGATGGTGTTGTTTTAACTGATGTCTTTTACATACCTGATTACTGTGTTAACCTTGTGTCCATACACAAATTGGCCAAGGATAACAAGTTAGATGTTTTGTTTAATGAACATGAGTGTCTTGTCCAGGATTCCAAGTCAAGGAGAGTCCTGGTGACTGGTAGACAACAAGATGGTCTATACTTTGTAGGCAAAGATGTGAGTTTTAGTGCTGTATGTTTTAATAGTGTTACTGACCATAGTCTGTGGCATAGTAGGTTAGGACACCCCTCAAGTCAAGTCCTAGCTGTGTTGAAGGATAGGTTAAATGTTGGAGACCCTGACTCCATGCCATGTGATATCTGTCACAAAGCAAAGCAGGTCAGGGTCCCCTTCCCTCTTAGTGATCACAAGTCTAAGTCTGTAGGAGATCTTGTACACTTAGATGTATGGGGTCCCTATAAAGTGACAAGTAAAGAGGGATTTAGATATTTTCTTACAATTGTTGATGACTACTCTAGGTCTGTATGGGTTTATTTGTTAAAATCTAAAGTTGAAGTTTTTGAAAACCTTGTTTGTTTTTATGAATTAGTTAGAACTCAATTTTCTAAAAACATTAAGATGTTCAGAAGTGATAATGGAACTGAATTTATAAACAAACAGGTTATTGAGTTTTGTAATAAAAGAGGTATTCTTCATCAAACTTCCTGTGCTTATACTCCACAACAGAATGGTGTTGTGGAGAGAAAGCACAGACACCTTCTGAACACAGCTAGAGCTCTTTTGTTTCAAAGTAGTGTTCCTTTGAGTTTTTGGTCTGATTGTGTGCTTACTGCTGCTTATTTGATTAACAGGATTCCCTCGTCTGTTTTGAGTGGTAAGAGTCCCTATGAGTTAGTTTATGGGTTCCCCCCCGAACTTAGTCACTTAAGAAATTTTGGTTGTTTATGCTTTAAAACTGTTTTGAATGACCCTGATAAACTTTGTAGCAGGGCTGATAAATGTATTTTGTTAGGATATTCTTTTGTAAAAAAGGGGTATAAGTTGTTAGATCTTGAAACAAAAAAAGAAGATTTTTCTAGGGATGTAAAGTTCTATGAGAACATATATCCCTATAAAACTGAACATAAACAAGCTGTTCTTGAAAAAATTAATCATTTAAATTTCTTTGACAATCTGGAAACTGAAATTTCTAATAGTGACAAAACAAAACCTTTTTTCCAAAACCTTCCCAATGATGAAGGGGAACCTAATGGGTCTCATGGTCACTCGCCTAGTGTACAGTTAGATGACTTACCTAGGCAATCTAGTGAGGTAGATCATGATGGTTGGCATGATCAGCAACCTAGTAGTCCTATAGGAGGAGGGACTAACTGTACTGGGCTAGAGGGAGCAGATGAAGAGACAAGGACTCCTGAGGGAAGTAGACCTGTTAGGCAGTCAAGTAGAGAGTCTGTGATGCCTAAGAGATTTAGTGATTATGTGTTAGAAGGGAAAGTTAAGTACCCTATTGAGAAAGTTGTCAATTATTCAAATCTTTCTGTTGATAATATGTGCTTTGTATCTGCTGTTAATAAAATAATTGAACCTACATCTTATGTTCAAGCCTCTAAAGATCCACATTGGATTGAGGCTATGAATGATGAGATGGAGGCACTTTATAGAAACAATACATGGATTGTCACTGACCTACCTCCTGGTAGAAAGGCAATTGGGTGTAAATGGGTCTATAAGGTGAAGTATAAGTCTGATGGTCAAATTGATAGATATAAAGCCAGATTAGTGGCTAAAGGGTACAACCAAAGAGAAGGGTTAGACTTCGGAGAAACCTTCTCTCCTGTTGTTAAAATGGTAACTGTTAGGAGTGTTATTAGTTTGGCTGTCCAAAATGATTGGACATTGTATCAGCTTGATATAAACAATGCTTTCCTATATGGGTCAATTAGTGAGGATGTTTATATGGATTTACCAGAAGGATATTCTTCTGAAAATGGGTCAAAAGTTTGTAAATTAGTTAAGTCATTATATGGCCTGAAACAGGCTCCAAGAAAATGGAATGAGAAACTTGTGAATGTGTTGAAAGATATAGGTTTTATTCAAAGTGTGTGTGATTATTCTATGTTTGTTAAAAGTGTTGATAAAGTGTTTGTTGTGTTACTTGTGTATGTGGATGATATAGTTATCACTGGTAACTGTAAATCTGAAATTGATAAGGTTAAAACATTGTTAAAAGAAAGTTTTCAAATAAAAGATCTAGGTAAGTTGAAATATTTTCTTGGTATTGAGGTGTTATATTCTAATCAAGGAGTTTACCTTAATCAAAGAAAATATTGTTTAGATCTTTTAAATGAGTATGGATATCTTGGGTGTAAGCCTGTGTCTGTACCAATTGAGCAGAATTATAATCTTGCTCTTAAAAATGACAAGGAACAGAAGTTTCTAGAGGATATTACAGGTTACCAGAAACTTATAGGCAAGTTAATATACCTGTCCCTTACACGTCCTGATATAAGCTATTCTGTGCAGTTTTTGAGTCAATATATGCATAAGCCGACTCAAAAAGTGCAGGAAATAGCATTTAGACTGCTCAGGTACCTTAAGCAGTCTCCAGGAAAGGGGATAGTGTTTAAAAAGAGTGAGGACTTAACCTTGTCCGCATTCTCAGATGCTGACTGGGCTAAATGTCCTGTAACTCGAAGGTCTGTTACTGGTTTCTGTGTCTTTATGGGTGAGTGTCTTGTTTCTTGGAAAAGCAAGAAACAAAACACCGTTGCTCGGTCAACAGCCGAAGCAGAATATAGAGCCATGTGCTCTACGGTTTGTGAACTTGTTTGGATATCTAATCTTTTAAAAGAGTTAGGTGTTAATAGCAAATTACCCATAAGTATGTTCTGTGATAGCAAATCTGCTATTTCAATAGCAGAAAACCCAGTATTCCATGATAGGACCAAGCACTTTGAGTTGGATTGGCATTTTCTAAGGGAAAAAATAAGTTGTGGTTTTGTAAAAGCTTTAAAGGTAAAGACAGATCAGCAGGTAGCTGACATTTTTACCAAAGGTTTACTCAGTGGACAACATGAGTATTTATGTCAAAAATTGGGGTTGTCAAGTCTGTTTGGTAATTGAATTAAGGGGGGGGGGGGTGTTAAAAGATATGGTATATGGGCCTCTCTCTATATAATTCAATTACTGGGCTTAATGAGACTTTTGGGCTTATGATGTTGGGCTTATGATGTTGTTGGGTTCACGAGTTTGTTTGTTGGACAAATGGACGTTCATTATTGACCCGGGTCATATTAATCTTTGGTCTGGTTCACTATTATTGTATTTGTGTTTGTTTGTGTGTTTGTTCACACAGATCGCTGAGTTGGCATAATGAGGGGCGTTGGATTGTTTCTTTCTCGTTCGTTGGATCAACTTTTAGCTCATTATATAAGGAGAGCTTAGATGTACGAGCACTAGTTTCAGTCTTTGTTATCTTTCTTATTCAGTTGTCTAGGGTTTTCATCTAGGGTTTCATATTGTCTGTAAGTTTGTTTATTTGTTTTGTATCTTTCATTCTGGTTATGATCTGCTGATCTAATACATCAGCAGATCTTCTTGTACCAAACATTATTTTCTGATCTCAGTATTTTACTGAGATCTATTGGGTATTGGGGGGTACTTTTGGTTTGGGTTAATAAGAGCTTTGTCACCTGGTTTTGTCGCTATCTTTCTTTGTTGTGGTTGTGAGTTTATGTTGGCTCCAGTGTTGTTGATTATTTCTTTGTTTTAAGTCTTTGTGTTGAAACCCTAAAAGTTTACAAGAATCCATAGTCTATAAAGGATATGAGAACTCTATCATGTTATATGAACGACATTAAAATATAACATATATAGTCTATATCTCCGATTAATTATCAAGTTGTTTTACTAACATAACCATCCGCCGGATGTTCATATTCTTGTTCAATTATTTGTAATTATTGAAAGATTTTAAGATACACAAAACCGGTCTGTATTAGTGAATAACATTTTCAAGAATAATTGAAAACTGAAAGATAATAGAATACTGAATCGGTTCATTGTATTCCATTCAATAGGGTTATAATTATATAGAGATAAATCGGGCCCGTGGGCTCTGTACTAAAACCCTAAATCATATATTCTAATACTCCCTCGCAGTCAGAGCGGTAGAGCATCGAACACTCAGACTGGAAAACAATAAGAATAAAAAAAACATAAAGGACATAACAATAAAAAAATAAAAAATAAAAACTTGTCTCAATCTCGGTTCTTGACTTGTTGGTCCAAAATTCTGCGATCTTCTTGACTTTGCCAAAAAATTATCCGTACTCTTCTACTTGACTTTAGTTCGGTCCACGACTTCCCCCTGTTTAGTTTTGTTTCTTTGGTTCCCATAATGATAAACATGATCCGCTAGATCCCACTCTTAATAAAGTGGCAGTTCTATGTTTGTCAGCCATGACAATACAAAAGATAAGAAAAAGGTTGATAGAAAGAAAGAGATAAGAAGCAATCAGGAAAGAAAAAAAGATATAAGAAGCAAATAGACACCCATCGACCGTAGTCATGTGGCGGTGTGTCAAACTGGCAAGTGGTGAACGCCGATGACCATGCTCTGATACCATGAAAGATAATAGAATACTGAATCGGTTCATCGTATTCCATTCAATAGGGTTACAATTATATAGAGATAAACCGGGTCCGTGGGCTCTGTACTAAAACCCTAAATCATATATTCTAATAAAAACAAAATCCCTTTTATATGTGTGTGTATAGAGAGAGAAATTACAATGGAATTAACAATGATAAAGCTAATAAACCAACAAATGATAATAATAATATAATGTGTTGTAAAACAACTACACCTATTAGCAATAGAGGATAGAAAGGAGAATGGAGAAATACTTTCTTATTGATGTCCATATGAAAGTACAAAGCCTTTATTTATAGGCTCAAATATTAATACAAGATGTAATGACAATTAGGAGTTAAGGATGTGGAGAGTCACTCTAATAATGAATATTTATAACACTCCCCCTTGACTATCCACAAAATGAAATACGCTTGGTGATGCTGCCTCATTAAAAACCTTGCTAGGAAAACTCAGTGGGATAAAATCATAGCTAAGGGAAAAAGAGTGCAGCGCGTATTATTCTCCCCCCGATGACTTAAGCTCTTTGAGTCGACGCATCCCGATCCCATGAACCAATTTCTTGAATGTTGAAGTCGGAAGTGATTTGGTAAACAGGTCTGCCAAATTGTCGCTAGAACGAATTTGTTGGACTACAATATCACCATTCTTTTGTAAATCATGCGTAAAGAAAAACTTTGGTAAAATATGTTTGGTTCTGTCTCCTTTGATGTATCATTCTTAAGTTGTGCAATGCATGCTGCGTTATCTTCGTGTATTATTGTTGGCTCTTTATTCCCTGAAGAAATACCACAAGATCCACTAATATGTTGTGTTATTGTCTTTAACCAAACACATTCTCGACTAGCATCATGGATTGCTAATATTTCTGCATGGTTAGATGAAGTGGCTGTGATAGTTTGCTTCACGGAACGCCATGAAATTGCAATGCCTCCATGTGTGAATAAATATCCCGTTTGAGATCGACCAGTGTGAGGATCAGACATATAAGATGCATCTGCAAATCCAACCAAACCTGTTTTCGATTGTTTAGTAAAATACAAGCCCATATCTTTAGTACCTTGAAGATACCGAAATATTTGTTTTACCCCATTCCAATGCCTCCTTGTTGGGCATGAGCTATACCTTGCTAGCAAATTTAATGAAAATTATATATCTGGTCGTGTATGGCTAGCAAGGAACATTAATGCACCAATTGCACTAAGATATGGTACTTCTGGACCAAGAATTTTGTCACACCCCGCCCAGGCCGGGGCACTAGTGACCAGTCGGCGCAAACTTAAAGCGGAAACGTAATCTCATTACATAACTTGAGTATTTATTACAAGCCAGTGCGATCCAAGTACCACCAGGCTAAACAAAGCTTAACTATAGTAAGATGATTCGTCTAAAGTATTCCAACTCTCAGCTAGGAACTCCCATTCCATACACCACCAACCTGTGATACATGCTCGAGTAATAAAAATACGTCAGCACACAGTTGGTGAGTCACATAAACTGACTCATCAGTAAAACACCCACATAAACATTTTATTGATCAAGTATGAGCTCCATGCATGTCACCATAATCATAATCCGGTCATATATTCATACAGCCTACCAATTCCCCAGCAGGAACTGTATGCCCCCCCATGGGAAAATATAATGATCATCATAATATATATAACACATTGGATGCCCACACCTATGGTTCGATGCATATACATGATCAATCACCATCAAAACAATTTTATGAACAAGTATCACGTTTTGAAAATAGTTTAAGTAACTCACCTTTGCTCTATAGATGTTTATAATAATCCACCCAAACTCGGTTTCCTGATCAAGACCAAAGCAATCTTAGACTCTAATCAAACAAAGCTAGGGTACTAACTAGTCATTACCATGGATGACTTTGGATAACTCTACCTAGTTTAGGCATAGGTGATCAATCTATGCCTAAAAAGTTAAATCATCCACTACCACCCATGACCATTACCCCAACCCTTACTCCTAATATCATGTCTTTCCTTGTAATATATAATTATGTCTTTCCTTGTAATATATTAAAACTAGATTTATAAAATGAACTAGAGCAAGATGTACCTTTTGTATACGGCGTCTTCGTTCTAACAGAAAAGAGGTTTAGAATGATATCTACCATATTAGTTGCTGTTCTATATACAACGTTGACCGCCATTGCCATTATAATTTGGTTTCTAGTGTCGGTTCCTTAATTTGCCGACTTCAATGTAATTCGGTTGAGATAGCTTCATAATGAAGCATTCAAACATATTACACACTCACGTGTCATGTGAGTTGTTACAAATATACCCCCCTTAAATTAGGTTTCGTCCTCGAAACCTGTCAACTTTATACAAATGAGGTGAGGATTCCCTTTGTCTCGCTATCACTTTCCTTTGTAATATTTTATCATTTATATGATCCAATATTCTAATATTTGTTTTATCGTTTTATGATATGACTACTTTATTAGTTGTTTCATATATGATCCCATGTCTTGATAGGCTGTCGCATACTCCAATCCAGAAGATGGGCGTTCTACATTTTTCCCATATAAGGATTCATATGGTGTTGTCATAATATTGGCGTGGTAGCTATTATTGTACGAGGGTTTAATCAATGCTAGATAATCGTCCTTACCACTCTTATGAGTGTACGTAGTATACCTTCTAAGGCTTGATTGGCGCATTCATTTTGCCCGCTAATGTGGGTGTCATACACACTACTCATATATATATGAGTTCCTACTTTTTCAAGAAACCTGGTCCGAATCTTAAGGAGAACAAATCTCTCCCTTGTATATAGCTCATGTAAACACATTGTGTCATAAGACAATCTATTTAGTATAAGGCTTGACTTACATTTCATTTGCCCTTAAGGATAGGCAAAGTGTGTAGATTTGACGAACCTATCAATTATCACTTAAATAAAATTGTGCCCATGACTCAATCTTGGAAGCCTAAAAACAAGGTCCGTTATTATCAACTCGTGTCCCTCTCATAGGATTTCAGGTTCCTATAGATAGCCAAATAGTTTCAGCTGCTCTGCCTTGACTTTAGGTAGGTAAGGTACTTCTCTACTTGTCTTGTGATATAGCTTTTTATTCCCAGTCAATAATAATCATTTCTTAAATCCTACATTTTATTGCTATTAAGTTATACGATGTATCTTGACTTATGAACTTCCTTTGGTAAATTCCCTACTTGCCAAAACTAAGAATCTCATATTCGATTATCGAAACTTAAGATGCTATTATTCATATATCTCAATAATCTTGGCTACCATCCATCATTTAATTTGGTATAAAGGAGTTACCTTAACACTACTTCTAGATGCATGAAGCTTATTATCGGTTGGGCTCTTTCTTTTCTAGTGAGTGTATCAACGATGCGTTTGTCTTACAATTAAATTAATGAGATCTACAAAATACTACAGATATGTTGGTCTTATGGCATTACTTACAACTCACAGTGATTGTATCTTATCGTGTCCTAACCTCCTGGCTATGGGTATCAACCCCTACATATTGTATTGTGTCCTGATAACGACCCATGTCGACGTGCAAGAATATATAAAACCTTATCCAGTAACTCCAACATTTGGTTTCTTAATTGCTACATTGAAAGCCAAGGTAAGACAGTAAATGGCTCTAGCAATACGGGTTGCCCCCGGATCAATTCGATTCTAAATTCAATTTTTCTATCAGCTGATAGTCTGGAATGACCTTTGGGGAATTTCTCATGAAATTTGACTACTACTAGCACATCCATTAAATTGTTATCTCCTTAGTCTCTGGTGTATTACTAGTTAATCTAGTTCATCCTTCGGATACACTTAATTGCCTTTATCATCATACTAAAACTTATGGGTTTACTAAATTTCTTCCCTCGAGTTATCAAAGGTTTCCACTTCGGGTCCTTGTTTCGAATTTGCTTCTTATCACCTAATATGCAAGTTTGGAAACTAGCTAATCAGTCCATCCCTAGTACTATGTTCCACTTTCAAAGTTTCATTGATAGTAAGTCTATAGGTATCGAGGTATTTACTTATTTAGATGATACAATACTTGATATAACTCCTAATTTCTTATCCCCTTCCATTCGCTACTATTACTATAAATGGTTTATCTAACTTGCAGAGAACCTAGTTAAATGAAACTCAAAAAGGTTCACATACCAAACTTCTATCAACACCGGTACCAAAAAGTATCTCAGCATAGAAGTTGTTTACTAGTATAAACTCATCATCACATCAAGGTTCCTATGGATTATTCAGTCTTTATGTCAAAAGCTCTACATCTTGCTCTATCGGGTTCTTCATTCTTTTATTTCTTAGGGCAGTAATCCTTAAATTCTTAAAAACACTAACAGGGCTCTCTACCATCATGACAGTTGTGTCTAGGTTTCTTACAATTTATACAAACTAACAGGTGACATGGACAAGAAAGCCCTTTTTTCACATGTTAGACATTGAAGGATGGGTCCATGTTGCCTTTTATAATTTCTAAAAGTAGATCTCCTCTAATCCTGATTAGTCTACCATTTATCTTAAGAATAAGGTTTGGCGTTTTCTTCTAACGTATCTCAAAAGTGACATTTGTCTTGGCTTCCACTACCTAGGTTGGCAAGGCCTAAAGTCCCTGTGGGTGCACTTGGTTGACTGAATATTAACCATTGATACATTATTAACCTTTTCAGGAGGTTTCTCAACTAATGCACCTTTGATATTCCTGACTAAACTCCTAGGAGAGTTCTATAAGTCATCCAGTAGAAAAGGTAATGTTGGCTTCAAACGCCATCCTTACTACACTACAACCTATCTTCAGATCACTTCCGAGCCTAGTCCCAATTAACTTTCATGGGAAAGTGGAGATACCAAGTGTGGTTAAGTTCCTTACTTGATTACACAACTAACCGGTCTAGGGTATTTTATTCAGGACTTATATCGCCCTATCTGCTTTATGTATGCTATGGTTTCATTTAACACCTACAAATATGCATACTCCTCTACCCTACACATAAACCGCTAGCATACTTAAGTACATACACTAGACAATATATACAAATTCTACTGATTAAAATCAACTCTCAATCTACTTATTAATCACTTTCCACACAAGCAAATATATGAGGATAACGTAAGCACGATATGCTCCCACGGATACACCTATATATATATACACAAGTTTTAGTAGCTAAGTACTAGAGCTCAACCGCCTTCTTAAAACTATGCCTACTATTTTCTGATTTAAGTACAATATGATGTTTGCGAGATCATAGAGGTATCATTCAATAACCTTCATGTTGACCAGGCATGAAAGCAATCAATGATACACACCATGATACTCCCAACGACCATATGGTCCTTCCATCATAAAGTTCGGCATACCCATCCTATACATCCTCTATTATACTAGCCTTTGTCTACCAAGACTGGCACTTCTACTTGGCTTACTACTCCTAGTTTAAGTCTAGATACTTCCCTGAGTACCTAAATCTCTTAAATTAAGGCTCTGATACCAACTTGTCACACCCCGCCCAGGCCGGGGCACTTACAGTGACCAGTCGGTGCAAACTTAAAGCGGAAACGTAATCTCATTACATAACTTGAGTATTTATTACAAGCCAGTGCGATCCAAGTACCACCAGGCTAAACAAAGCTTAACTATAGTAAGATGATTCGTCTAAAGTATTCCAACTCTCAGCTAGGAACTCCCATTCCTTACACCACCAACCTGTGATACATGCTCGAGTAATAAAAATACGTCAGCACACGGCTGGCGAGTCACATAAACTGACTCATCAGTAAAACACCCACATAAACATTTTATTGATCAAGTGTGAGCTCCATGCATGTCACCATAATCATAATCCGGTCATATATTCATACAGCCTACCAATTCCTCAGCAGGAACTGTATATCCCCCCATGGGAAAATATAATGATCATCATAATATATATAACACATTGGATGCCCACACCTATGGTTCGATGCATATACATGATCAATCACCATCAAAACAATTTTATGAGCAAGTATCACGTTTTGAAAATAGTTTAAGTAACTCACCTTTGCTCTATAGATGTTTATAATAATCCACCCAAACTCGGTTTCCTGATCAAGACCAAAGCAATCTTAGACTCTAATCAAACAAAGCTAGGGTACTAACTAGTCATTACCATGGATGGCTTTGGATAACTCTACCTAGTTTAGGCATAGGTGATCAATCTATGCCTAAAAAAGTTAAATCATCCACTACCACCCATGACCATTACCCCAACCCGTACTCCTAATATCATGTCTTTCCTTGTAATATATAATCATGTCTTTCCTTGTAATATATTAAAACTAGATTTATAAAATGAACTAGAGCAAGATGTACCTTTTGTATACGGCGTCTTCGTTCTAACAGAAAAGAGGTTTAGAATGATATCTACCATATTTGCTGTATTATATACAACGTTGACCGCCATTGCCTTTATAATTTGGTTTCTAGTGTCGGTTCCTTAATTTTCCGACTTCAATGTAATTCGGTTGAGATAGCTTCATAATGAAGCATTCAAACATATTACACACTCACGTGTCATGTGAGTTGTTGTTGTTATTATTATTATTATTATTATTATTATTATTATTATTATTATTATTATTATTATTAATTCAGCTGCTTAACTCGTTTTTCTCGTATAACTTTTAAACTATAACGTTTTATAGTGATATGGATACACTGTTGAGCCGAGCTTATTGCCATTATAATTTGGTTTCTAGTGTCGGTTCCTTAATTTGCCGACTTCAATGTAATTCGGTTGAGATAGCTTCATAATGAAGCATTCAAACATATTACACACTCACTTGTCATGTGAGTTGTTGTTGTTGTTGTTGTTATTATTATTATTATTATTATTATTATTATTATTATTAATTTAGCTGCTTCACTCGTTTTTCTCGTATAACTTTTAAACTATAACGTTTTATAGTGATATGGATACACTGTTGAGCCGAGCTTATTTTTCTATACGTTTTGACTTAAGTTTCATTCAAAACGGAGTAGGCTCAAACATCATACAATATATTTATATTATTACTAAATGGTCTCCTATTATACCAATTACTTGCCTAGATCTCATATCTCAAATAATCATATTGTTCGTCACTTGCTCGTTAACTAGCTTTAAATATATGAGTATCCATCTCACATGTTATTGGTTCGTTTTACTGATCAATGCGTCGTTTTATTTACTAATAAATATGAACCAACACCTTTTATTTATATAACAAAAACGGGATGTTACAAATTTCTTTTTCGTCTGCAGGTGGCCTAAAGGGGTCCTTTTCAACATCAAGCGATCTTACCACCATTGGAGTGCTAAGTGAACGTGATTTATCCATGTAAAACCTTTTGAGCAGTTTATCTATGTAGGTTTCTTGGTGCACAAGTATCCCATTTTCAAGATGTTCAATTTGTAACCCGAGACAAAATTTTGTCTTTCCAAGATCTTTCATTTCAAATTCTTTTTTCAAGTATTCAATCGCTTTGTGGAGCTCCTTAGGTGTTCCAATTATATTTAAATCATCAACGTATACAGCGATTATAACAAACTCAGATTCTGATCTTTTTATAAAAATGCATGGACAAACAGAATCATTTTTATAACCTTCTTTCAGCAAATACTCACTAAGGCGATTGTACCACATACGCCCAGATTGTTTTAGCCCATACAATGATTTGTTTAATTTAACTGAAAGGTGTTCTCGAGAACTTGATTTATATGATTCTGGTACTTTAAATCCTGCAGGTAGTTTCATGTAAATTTCAGTATCAAGTGAGCCATACAGGTAGGCTGTCACAACATCCATTAGACGCATATCAATCCCTTCTTGTATTACCAGAGTAATAAGATAACGAAAAGTCGTTGCATCCACCACTGGAGAATAAGTCTCCTCATAATCAATTCCAGGTCTTTGCGAAAAACCTTGTGCTACCAATCGTGCCTTGTAATGTGTAATCTCATTTTTTTTCATTACGTTTTCGCACAAAGACCCATTTATATCCAACAGGCTTTACACCTTTAGGTGTCTGAACCACAGGTCCAAAGACTTCACGTTTCGTGAGGGAATTTAATTCCGCTTCAATTGCGTCTTTCCATTTTGGCCAATCATGTCTCTATTTGCATTCATCAACAGATATTTGTTCATGATCCTCATTGCTTTCCATGATTTCTAGCGCTACATTATAAGAAAAAGCATTCAGCAAAATAGCCTAAGGAGATGTTCGTCCTCCTCGCCCGAGAAGGACTTAGCCCCTCTATCATCGTCTGATTATCGACGTCGACTTGGTCTCGGTTCCATACCTTCCTAGACATGATGTAGTTTATTGAGATCTCTTCATTTTCAGGTACCTTATGTTCATCTTGAACCATCATGTCTATCGTCTCTTTATGAGATTCTTTTTCTGGCATTGAAGCTACCTCGATTTGACCATTTTCATTATTTGCTCCTTTTTCTTTCGAGGATTTTTATCTTTGGAACCGACTGGTCTACCACGCTTTAGGCGTGCATTAGACTCGTTACCAATATGTGGTTGTCCTTCCGGGACACTGATTTTTATTGGAGCATTAGCAGCTGGTATATGTGACTTAGTCACCCTATTTGGGTCAGTAAATGCATCTGGTAATTGATTCGCTAATCTTTGTAAATGAATTATTCTTTGAACTTCAAGTTCACATTGTTTAGTTCGAGGATCCATATGAGATAACGATAATTCATTCCAACATATATCACCATTTAGCTGCTTTTCATCTCCCCCTAATGTTGGGAATGTTGATTCATCAAAATGACAATCAACAAAACAAGCCGTAAACAAATCACCTGTTTTTGGCTCTAAATACTTTATAATAGATGACGATTTCATACCTAACATATATTCCTAACCTCCTTTGAGGCCCCATCTTTGTACGTTGTGGTGGATTGATTGGAACATATAAGGCACAACCAAAAACCCTTAGATGGGAAATACCTGGTTCCTGACCAAAAACCAACTTTAATGGGGAGGAAGTATGATAACTCGTTGGCCTGATGCGAATTAGTGTTGCTGCATGTAAAATTGCATGCCCCCAAGCCATAACTGGCAATTTTGATTTCATAATCATTGGTCTTGCCACCATTTGAAGTCTCTTGATAAGAGATTCAGCAAGCCCATTTTATGTATGTACAAGAGGTACAGGATGTTCTACACTTATTCCAATAGACATGCAATAATCATTAAATGATTGGGATGTAAATTCACCAGCATTGTCTAACCGAATTTTCTTGATGGGGTAATCAGGAAAATGTGCTCTTAACCGTATTAGTTGAGCAAGTAGTCGTGCAAATGCCATATTACGACTTGATAATAAGCACACGTGGGACCATCTTGTTGACGCATCAATTAGGACCATAAAGTATCTAAATGGTCCACTAGAAGGATGTATAGGCCCACATATATCCCCATGTATTCTTTCCAAAAAACTAAGGGATTCATTCCCCACCTTAGTTAGTGATGGACGAGTAATTAACTTTCCTTGTGAACATGCAACACATGCAATGTCCTTAGACTGAAGAATCTTTTGGGGTTTCAAAGAATGCCCACATGAATTTTCTATAATTTTTCGCATCATTGTTGATCCGGGATGACCTAACCGGTCATGCCAAATGATAAAGTTTTCCTGGTCCATAAACTTCTGGTTTATGGCCATATTTGATTCAATTTCAATGATTTTCGTGCAATATAAACCTGAGGCAAGTGCGGGTAATTTTTCTAATACATTTTTTTTACCCGAAATCATATTTGTTATTTGAAGGTACTCATCATTTCCTTCACATGTTGTCTCAAGATGGTATCCATTTAGACGAATGTCTTTAAAGCTTATTAGATTTCTTCGAGACAACGAGCGAATAACGCATTAGTAAATTTAAATTGTGTTCCACCTGGTAACACTATATGTGCTTCTCCAAAACCTTCAATTAATTTTGAACTACCAGATATAGTACCGACGTTTGCCTCTTTTATAATTAAACTAGAGAAATAATTTCTTTTCTTTAAAATTGTATGAGTAGTTGCACTGTCAAATAGGCCTATATCTTCACCACTAATATGATGTTTAAAACGCTCCATAAGCTTCAAAACAAACAAAACAAAAATTTTCATAAATAAAACGTCTTATATATATATATATATATTTTTTATTAAACGAGACATAACCACAAACACAAAACAAAGCAAACAAAACATTGGGAAAATAACTTCAAATTCAAGCATTTATATGTAAGAAAAATTGCCCGCATCCAACTGGGGTGCATCAGTCATGATATCACCAGAATCCGAATTAGTTGGATCAATAAGAAAATCATCAACATCAAAACGAGTTGTATCTTCAAGAAAACCACTAAGGACATTAGTGTTTCCATCTCCATATGTAAAGTTTGTCTCTATCATTTTTCCTTTGTTTTTGATGGATTGTTGGTAGAGTGCTACTAAGTGTTTGGGTGTACGACAAGCACGCGCCCAATGGTCATTACTTCCACATCGATGACATGCATTTGATGTGGTTACATTCTTATTTCTACCACTTTCATCCCTAGGTTTCTTTGCATTTTCTTGCCCCTTTTGGTGGACTTTTGTGTTTTTAGATTGAACACCATGATAATTTCCACGTCCACGACCACGATGGTGACCACGACCACGATGGTAACCACGACCACGACCACGACCACGACTTCCACGTTGGTCGTTATATGCTGCCACATTCGCTTCAGGGAATGGGGTTGTGCCAACTGGACGAGTCTCATGATTTTTCATTAGAAGCTCATTATTTTGCTCAGCCACAAGCAAACATGATATTAAGTCACTGTATTTGGTAAAACCCCTTTCACGATATTGTTGTTGCAAGACTATGTTTGAGGCGTGAAAGCTGGAGAATGTTTTTTCCAACATCTCCTTATCAGTTATATTTTCACCACATAAAATCAATTGTGATGTGATCCTAAACATGGCCGAGTTATACTCGCTTATAGACTTAAAGTCTTGCAACCTTAAATTGATCCAGTCATAACGAGCTTTTGGTAATATCACCGTTTTCTGGTGATCATACCTGTCTTTCAAATTGGTCCATAGGACGAGTGGGTCTTTGATAGTGAGGTATTCACTTTTCAATGCCTCATGAATATGGTGGCGTAAGAAGATCATCGCCTTTGCCTTATCTTGGGTATTTGTTTTATTCCCTTCTTTAATTGTATCCCCAAGATTATTGGCATTCAAATGGATTTCAGCATCCAATACCCATGACAAATAATTCTTTCCAATGATATCTAGAGCCATAAACTCAAGCTTTGCAAGATTCGACATGGTTAACTATATCAAAATGATTGTGAATTAATATATATTACTCAAATTATAAACCAGTTCATATCAAATTTCAAACAAAAATGGCATCTAAAATAAATAGTTAAATACCAAGAACACATGTGGATATAAAAATAGATTTTGAATTAGATTTTGAATATCCACGGGACATAGAAAAAAAAATAATTTTATGGTCTATTTTTATGATAAAGCAATATGATAAAGCTATATTATTAAAGCTAGACAATATGATTTAACTATTTAACATGGCAAATAACATAATACGATTTGTTAAACACTAAATAATTAATACTTTGTATGGTAATATTGATGTGAATCTTCTTTTAACCCAAAACCGTATGAATTACAGCATGGATAATTGTAAGAGATTGAGACAAGAAAAGGATACTATACTAACTCACCTTATGATAATGCGATTTTACCTTCAAGAGCAAAGCGCTGATAACGTGTTGTAAAACAACTACACCTATTAGCAATAGAGGATAGAAAGGAGAATGGAGAAATACTTTCTTATTGATGTCCATATGAAAGTACAAAGCCTCAATTTATAGGCTCAAATATTAATACAAGATGTAATGACAATTAGAAGTTAAGGATGTGGAGAGTCACTCTAATAATGAATATTTATAACATAATGTTAATAATCATATTAATACAAAAACTAGAGATAGACTAATAAATATAGTAAGTGATTATAATGAAAATAATAACGATAAAGCTAGCCAACAAATGATAATCAGATAAGTTAAAAACCATCTTAATACAAAAAGTAGAGATATAATAATAGATAGTAAGCAAAATTAAAAATAAAGTATGTATTAAATAATCTATAACTATATATAAAGAAAAAATATTTTGTATTACATGACACTCATTGGGGTCATATTCCTCCTCTTTAAGTGTGTCACATGGCAAATTGTGGGATTTAAAAAAAAAATTTCCTATTATCACATATATAAACTTACTTCTCCTCATCCAAACCCTAAAATTCCCTCCCTCCCCTCCTCTATTTCACCACATTCTCCACCTCCTCCGCTTCTGAGAGGGTATAGGGTTTTCCAATGTATTTGAAAAAATCTTATCAATAATCCACGGCAAAATCAAGTAGCAATTCATCTTCTTGCTCTGTTTTCCCTTCCTCTACGATGAACTTGATCTCCTATTCTTTCCCTGATCCAACTGTTTAGCATCAAGGTAACAATCTTTTTTTTATCACTTCTTAGTGTTTAATCTCTTATCTGTTCTTTACAACCTAGGGTTTATTTGTTGTATGTTCGTTGTACATTCTGTTAAGAATAGACAAATTACACGGATAAGAAAACCCTATATTTATATTATGCTCTCATGATTGATATATCATGTTCCCAAGTGAATCGATTCTGTTTGCTCTCTTGATCGATAATCTGGTTGAATGTTTGTGTGATTCCAAGTGAATTGGTTGCAGGTTTACGACATGGGAACCTTTTGATTTCTTGAACTATTTTTTATGGATTTAGTTTACAGCTTGAAATTTTTTATTTGTTCATATATAAGAAAAGGTTTTTGAAGAAACATGAATGCTGGATTACCGAACAGGCGCTAATCCAGTATGTATTCCTACGGTATTCTATAAAGAGAGTGTGTTTGGAAAATACTTGAGGGTCTAAAGACAAGACCAGGGAGTTTAGGAGACTACCGATTAGAAGAGCCGAGCCTCTAAAAGTTAGTATAATAAACAAGGGGTTGAAGAAGACACGAAGTAGTTCGTATTCTTCTTGAGTGAAAGTGTGAGAGATTAGATTCCAATAAAAGGAGAAGGGGCTCCTCCTTTTATAGTACCTAGCTCTCGTACTTTCTCAGCCCATCCTCTACCTTTAATGGGGCCCGGTCCAGGTAGAGGCGTCTCCATAATCCGGCCCAAGTCCTTAAGCCCATTTGGTGCAAGTGGGTTTGGATAAAAAGGAGAAAGTAAAAAGCTAAGGGGGGATGTTACCGTCCTGACGGTTGATACACGTGGCGCCCCTTGAGTGGACGCTGGGGGTCGGCGGACACGTGGCGTCCGCCTATTGGTAGGCCGAGGGCGGTGAGTAATCATACCTTTCTTGGACATCGAGATGGGTTGAGAAAGTCTGCTTTGTGAGGAAGATATCTTGGCTGAGAGGCCGCCACGTCATCGTCTTTTCTGTTTTCGTCAGACTGAGAGCAGTCTCTGATTGGAGAGGAACTCTGAAGGCCGTCTGCTGTGTCAGAGATATTTCGCCTGGGGCAGGGGTGAGTCCCAAGGCTGCCCCAAAAGGCATCTTCCAGTTGTGTTGGCGAAGCTTTCTTTGGCTTGCTGAGGAAGCTTTGGAGTATGCTGCGTCCGCCGACGTAAAACGGGTGGACAATGTTGCGCCTGGCGTCGGTTGGACGCCAGGGTGTATCGCTGACGTAAAACGGGCGGATGGGCGTCAGACGATGCTGGTTCTAGTTAGGCGATGGTATGATATTTATAATGTTTCAATACCATATCCCTTCACTTCTCTTGTGAGTCTGGGTGATTTTGAATCCTCAATCGTCGTTACCATCGATAAGGGTTTTTGTCGGACATCATGTTTGTTTATGGTTTAATGAAACTTATACATATCATTCGGATGACAGTGGTTCTCATTGAGATTTTGATGTTTGGTGTATGTACACGGTTATCTAATTCGTGAATTTTAAAACGAATGTTGATGTTCGACAATAACACCAGCATATATCATATAGTGGTAATTCCCATGTAATACACTGATTCGTGCCAATATAAAAGATATATAATTTTCCCTACTTTTTATTATTTGTTAATCTAAAGTAACTTTATCTACTGGCAGGTAGGGGTGTTCATCGGTTCGGTTTACGGTTTATTTGGTTTATTCGATTCGGTTTATTCTGTTTTCAAAATTTTGTACCTCAAACCAAAAACCAAACCAAACCAAATTAGGAATACGAAAACCAAACCAAATTCAACCAAATTGAATTCGATTCGGTTTCGGTTTAAAACCAAACAAACCAAATTCAACAAAACAAACCAAATTGAAACGAAGTTTTTTTCTTTAACTTATATACCTATATGTTCCAAAATCCGAAAAGAAAGTTTGCAATAAATATAAACCAAAAAATCAAACCACGCAAACAGAAACATCATAAAAATTAGAATTAGTAAAACGAATCTTAGTTTACTAGTTTATACTCAAATTATTACTTCTATAAATTGGTGGGCTTTATTTATTTTAGGTTGGGTTTAATATTTTGGGCTTATATATTATATATAAGTTATTAAATATTATTATTTTTATTTAATAATTAATTATTTTACCGGTTTATTCGGTTATCAAAATAAACCAAATAAAAAAAAATGTAGAACCAAAAACCAAACCAAACACCGAATAAGCAATTCGGTTTCGGTTAAAACCAAACCAAACACCAAATTCGTTGTTCGGATTGGTTTTTTCGGTTACGGTTACGGTTCGGTGTTCGGTTTTGATTTGATTTGCGGTTTTTCTGAACACCCCTACTGGCAGGGATGAATTGATCATTAATTAATACTGGTGCACTTTAAGTTGATGGACTTTTTCAATTTGCTACAAGGATGCAGGATGCGAAACATTAAGAGCATTCACATTAGCTCCTTCGTAATTGTGTAAGTGTGATCTCTATATTATATAGAGTGAGTATAAGTGGTTGTGAGTAGAGGGGAGAGAAAATGTAATGATAAAAGTATAGAATAAGTATTATTAAATAGAAAAAAAAAGAGAAAGATAGTGATTTTTAGTGTAATTATAAAGATGGAGATATAACAGCTACTCTGAATGCTCTAAGACAGTAGGTAAATAACATCATTATTATTGTTCACCACTAATAAGAACCAAAAAGTTTACTAAAGTAAAGAGATAGAGCAATAGTGAAATAAATTTGTTCACCAATATACAGTTTGATTTTTTTTATTTCAAAGCAGGTCCATTTTTAGAGTTCGGGTTTGATTCAACAAAGTGATGCTAGTCACGCAATGATGACTATTTTGCATATAAGGTTATCTGTTTTGTTGAATAATCATGCTATATAAGTTTTATGTTGTTAATTATGAATAATCATCGTGAGGATTAGTTTTAAATGATCATGCCATTATGACTATTTTGCAGATAAGTTTTGCTACAATTGCATCTTGTAATGGGCATAATATGTTTCGCCTCAACAATCGTTTGGAAAGTGTGTCTCCTTTGTAATTAGCTAGTCATATTTAAGTCAAATCTGGTCTATCTAACAATGTAGTTGAGTAAAATTTGTTGAATGGAAATATATAAAGAACTCATACCTTATTGAAATCAGCCGCTACATGTAACATCCGACTCCTCTCACCACCAATATTGTCCGCTTTGCCTCGATGCGTTTCCCATCCAGAGTTCACGGATTTGTTTTTTGTTGCCCCGGTGGAGACTTCCTAGGAGGTCACCCATCCTAATACTGCTCCCACCTGAGCACGCTTAGCTGTGGAGTTCTCCTCTCATCCACTAACATTAAGCCCCAAAACGCGTTGGTGATTTAAGAGGCATTGGATAACATATGAACCAAAGATCTCTCATGGCCACGGTCGATGTGGGATTTGCCTGGATATTACATTCACCCCCTGTTAGAGTCTCATCGTCCTTGATGAGGTTTGCACCCACCATCCCGAACGGCACAGGAGTGGCTCTAATACCATCTGTCACACCCTCAAATTCTACTTGCGGGGTTTTACCACAAGGCGCGTGACATACCAGGATCCAAGTCAACGGTCACAATAAACGACAACTATATGAATAAAACAATGTAAACCAAACCATGCAGTTTTAAAGTTTAGACAACCATAATAAACCACAACGGAAGAAAGTTAAAGTTTACAACCCTTAATCAAAAGTAAGTAGTTCAAAGTATGAAAATAATGTTTGACCATGCAAACAAATGAGACTCAGTGCGACTCTAGTGCGCCTAGTCTCGCTGCTACCTTAGAGACCTGAGACAGCATGCAATGTTAGTCAACACGTACAGTGCCGATGAATCACAGAGATAAAGTTTGAAAAGTATGTAAACGTTTGTAAACCAGACCCAACAATCCATACATCTATATGATGCGTATGGTTTTAGTAGTTTAAAAGGATGTCAATTTCCCCGGTGCCAAAAACTTGATGTGTCAATCCCAAAACATTGGTTTGGGGGAAACGACTAATTTTTACTAAACCCTTTTTACAAAGTTTTAAATTTATAAAGTAAATGATAGTTACTCAGAAACTAAAACCAACACATAGGCAGAGAACCTGGCGTGTATAGTATAGCTTGCTGGGGCAAATACCGAGTATCGTATTCCAAGAGAACATGTAACACCCCAACCGATGGCGGAAACATCGGGATGTCACGTAATGATGATTGTCCAGTAGCTCATGGTGAATAATAGATTCCATTAAATGATTTAAATGAAATTCATACAATAGTTCTAGAATTTGTACATCAAATTGATTGAAACTATTCTCATATCTTCAAGCATCAATACAAATCTTCAAGCAAATAGAACCTGAAACATGTTAAGTTGAAAATGTTTTGGGTCAACAAAAGTTGGTGAGAATTACATAGGTTTTTGATAATTGAGTAAGAATGATGTGCAATTCATGTGTCATGTCAATCTAGTCCATATGTGAGAACATACTAGAAATAAATCGAGTGCATAATCAACCCTGATGACTGTTATAATATGATACATACCATACGCTCATGGTCCAATTGAATATGTTATACGATAACAAACACCCACGTAACCTTTGTAGGAGGCACGTATCCGGGTGGGATTGTCAGTCCAATAGATCTATCAATGTATACCGCCGGCTGATCAATGTTAATGATTATGCTAGAATGGTGCTTACTCTAATCATGCTCAAGACATAATGCAACATAGAAAACACATAGACACATTGATGATTGAATTGCAATGATGATGTTATAAACATGTTTCACCCCAAAAATGGTGATAAATAGAAAAGGGGCTATGTAAAACTCACCTTGGTAAAATGTTATATCTGTTGAGAAATTTGGATAATTGTGTTGACCAAATGTATCAAGTATCACCCTATAATAAAGTAATAAATATGTCTAAGTCTATCAATCCTAAAAATGTATAAGTTTCTAGGGCTTCGAATTGGGGATAATTGTTCGTTTGATTAATATTAAAAATATTCGCCAATTGAGAGAAATTTGGTAAATAAATAACCAAAAATCTTTTTATGGAATTTAAACTTAAGATGGTTACAAGAATGTGTTTAAAGTGTAAAAATAATTTTTATAAAATTATTTCCTTTAAAATAGATTATTAAATCTATTTTTAACAAAATGTCAAAACTTAGCTTTAATATTTAAAAATATTAAAATCAAAGAATTAGAAGTTTAAAATTTATATTTCTGTTCCAAATAATCAGAAATAATTTCTATAAAATTTTGGTGCAAAAATAATGAAAATTGAATTTATTATGATTTAATTATGATTAAATCTAACAAAAATTGATTAAAAATATAAAATAAATGATTTTACTGAATTAAAAATTATTTTAGTAAAGTTTAACTTTATAAAAAGTTAGGATAATTTTTGTGGAAATTAATAAGATCGTTTTGATATTTTTATAGATTTTTATAAATAAAATGGAATAAACTTGATTTATTTATTATAAATATTAAATAAATAAATTTCAGAAAACTAAAAATTGTAGAAAATTCTTTTACATCAGGTTTGATAAATATAATTTTTTTAGAATTTATAAAAAGGTTTTGATATTTAAAAAGGAATTTACAAGATTTAGGTAATATATATGTATTTTATTTGTTTGTTTAAAAACATGAAAAAAAAAATGGAGAAAAAGCGTCCCAAGCTGGGACTCGAACCCTGGTAGCCTCAGTTACAAGTCTCGAGCACAACCACTTGGCCTAGGCCTGTGGTTGTGTTCTAACTCTGTTTAAAAATAACTATATACGTTATGTCAATTGAGTTTATCCCCAAATCAAATGCATGAACCCTAGATTCTGCAATCGAACAAATCACACATCAATAGCCTAATTAATCATAGGGCTATTGATGTGGGATTGCCGATGAACATAACCCACACAAAATATTAAACTCACAGTGTTGATTCGTGGATAATTGCCGGGTCAAAGATATAAGTCAACGGCTTTCAAAATCGTAATAACAGAGGTGTTTCAGAAGAATTTGGGGGTTAAGAGAGATGAGTGAGCGAGTTGTTAAGGCTCGAGGATGTCCAATTTATAGTGTTGATTATAGAATCGAAGGAAATGGTAAGGTTGACCATACAATCAATGTCAAACGCGTAAAAGTTAATTGATGGTCAATTAGTTGGTAATTAGCGCGTATACAGATCATAAGAGGCCGATAATCAAGCAAACATTCCTAAATTGGATAAATCACACGTTAATCGTGTACATAAATTGGTCAAAAGTGGATGTTTTAGGCTGCAGCTGCTGTTCGCTGTTAAAGAAGAATCAAACAGACACGGTAAGTAAGTGTTAAATATATTACGAGTTAGGTTAATTCCAATAGTGAGTGGTGGCTCAGGTGGTTAGTATGTGTGCTTGTGTGTGAGAGTGGCCCGGTTCGATCCCGGCTTGCAGCAAGGAGTTCCACCTTTTTTTTATTAAACAAGAAGGGAAGTTTGGGCCAGGAGTGGCGGGCCAGGAGGGGTGGGCCGGGGTTTAGTGGGCCGGATGCTGGGCTCCAAAAAGGAAAACGGGGAGTGGCCAGAAGCAGAATCCAGTTTAAGTATATATATATATATATTTTTTTTTTTTACAAAACTGAATTATAATAATTATTATTATTATTATTATTATACTTTATATATATATATATGTATAGGTTGTGAATGAGGAAAAATAAGGACTTTGCCACATTTGTATAAAATGTAACAAAAATAAGGGCGTTTATATAAAAATTTGGGGGAAAAATTTTGCGATGTTACAGTCTCCCCTACTTTTGAAAACTTCGTCCCGAAGTTTATTGAAAACACAGGGTTGAAGGGGATTGGATAAAAATTAGGACAAGTGCGGCTTGAAAAATTTTATGTTAGGACATGATAATGAATAGAGTAACCTGTCTCGAATAGCTTGGATAAGAGGCGTGTTACGTGTGAGTTGAGCTACTAGACACCTAGAGTTTACATTTGGTTAACTACCGAAAATTTTGATAGAATTCCACACCACCTTAACGTACCTGTAAATTCACGATTACGTTCCGGACCGCAATCACCAATTTACCTTACATTAAGGTTTTGTGTCCTTCCATGACTCTACCGATTGTTTAGCAGATCTGATAGTCTCCACCAGTCGTTGAGCAGGTGGTAGGGCCTCTCCCGACTGTTGGAAAGACATGATAACCTCTACCAATCGTTAAGTAGTGTTTGGTAGTCAACTAATTGTAGTACAAGTAAGTAAGTATAGATATATCAATCAGTTCATATTCAAACAAGCATGCACACAGATGTTATGATAATACTAGAATTAATTACTTGAATCAAAAGCGTCATTACATAGAATTATAAGCAAACCACATTTAAATGGTGGGACTTGCTGTTGTGTAGCTGGAGGGTCTTGATCTCGGTTTAGTTTAGGTCATCGGTTACGGTAGTGATTTGGGTTTCCACATTTATAGCATAATTACCAGGATGATTAGGATTAGTAACCTGAGCAGGGTTGTGAATAATTGCAGTCAGTTGGGCATCAACACCTTTGTTGTTTTTGTTGTTGTTGTGGTTGGTGTTGTGGTTGTTGTTACTTTCCTCTTGGTTTTCACCACTGTTATTGCGAGTGCTACGACGTGGAGACATGATCCGTAAGGGACACAATGAAGGTTCAATGTGGCATGAAATGAATGAGGTGATACAAGGAATGTAATCATTTATTCATTAATTAAAACGAATAAACGAAAACGTTGACTTATCAAAGATTCCAGATTCTAATAACATATGAAGACATGCTTTAGCCTATAAGTGAACACTCATCCCGAGAATTCCCAGGTAGGCATCCGGGTCCCTCGTCTGATTGGGATATATGCGCAATGCCAGCCTAGACAGAAGACTCAGAATACAGGCGTTCACCCTTCCAGATTGCACGTGTTCGTTATTAAAATCTGGAATTTCGACGAGATCTCAAGGGGGTTCAGGTTAAACCTGAGGATTTTGTCTTATTAGTCTAAGAGTGAATCCAGTGATGGAGAGCAACCTTTTTGTAGGGATGAAAGTAGAGATATGAAGTAGGAGGGAGATAGAGAATAGCAAGTAAAAGAAGCAAGTACTTGTTAAATCCTATGGTTATAGACTAGATTATTTTTCTAATAACCTAATTCCCTATAACCATGGCTCTGATACCAATCTGTAACACCCCAACCGATGGCGGAAACATCGGGATGTCACGTAATGATGATTGTCCAGTAGCTCATGGTGAATAATAGATTCCATTAAATGATTTAAATGAAATTCATACAATAGTTCTAGAATTTGTACATCAAATTGATTGAAACTATTCTCATATCTTCAAGCATCAATACAAATCTTCAAGCAAATAGAACCTGAAACATGTTAAGTTGAAAATGTTTTGGGTCAACAAAAGTTGGTGAGAATTACATAGGTTTTTGATAATTGAGTAAGAATGATGTGCAATTCATGTGTCATGTCAATCTAGTCCATATGTGAGAACATACTAGAAATAAATCGAGTGCATAATCAACCCTGATGACTGTTATAATATGATACATACCATACGCTCATGGTCCAATTGAATATGTTATACGATAACAAACACCCACGTAACCTTTGTAGGAGGCACGTATCCGGGTGGGATTGTCAGTCCAATAGATCTATCAATGTATACCGCCGGCTGATCAATGTTAATGATTATGCTAGAATGGTGCTTACTCTAATCATGCTCAAGACATAATGCAACATAGAAAACACATAGACACATTGATGATTGAATTGCAATGATGATGTTATAAACATGTTTCACCCCAAAAATGGTGATAAATAGAAAAGGGGCTATGTAAAACTCACCTTGGTAAAATGTTATATCTGTTGAGAAATTTGGATAATTGTGTTGACCAAATGTATCAAGTATCACCCTATAATAAAGTAATAAATATGTCTAAGTCTATCAATCCTAAAAATGTATAAGTTTCTAGGGCTTCGAATTGGGGATAATTGTTCGTTTGATTAATATTAAAAATATTCGCCAATTGAGAGAAATTTGGTAAATAAATAACCAAAAATCTTTTTATGGAATTTAAACTTAAGATGGTTACAAGAATGTGTTTAAAGTGTAAAAATAATTTTTATAAAATTATTTCCTTTAAAATAGATTATTAAATCTATTTTTAACAAAATGTCAAAACTTAGCTTTAATATTTAAAAATATTAAAATCAAAGAATTAGAAGTTTAAAATTTATATTTCTGTTCCAAATAATCAGAAATAATTTCTATAAAATTTTGGTGCAAAAATAATGAAAATTGAATTTATTATGATTTAATTATGATTAAATCTAACAAAAATTGATTAAAAATATAAAATAAATGATTTTACTGAATTAAAAATTATTTCAGTAAAGTTTAACTTTATAAAAAGTTAGGATAATTTTTGTGGAAATTAATAAGATCGTTTTGATATTTTTATAGATTTTTATAAATAAAATGGAATAAACTTGATTTATTTATTATAAATATTAAATAAATAAATTTCAGAAAACTAAAAATTGTAGAAAATTCTTTTACATCAGGTTTGATAAATATAATTTTTTTAGAATTTATAAAAAGGTTTTGATATTTAAAAAGGAATTTACAAGATTTAGGTAATATATATGTATTTTATTTGTTTGTTTAAAAACATGAAAAAAAAATGGAGAAAAAGCGTCCCAAGCTGGGACTCGAACCCTGGTAGCCTCAGTTACAAGTCTCGAGCACAACCACTTGGCCTAGGCCTGTGGTTGTGTTCTAACTCTGTTTAAAAATAACTATATACGTTATGTCAATTGAGTTTATCCCCAAATCAAATGCATGAACCCTAGATTCTGCAATCGAACAAATCACACATCAATAGCCTAATTAATCATAGGGCTATTGATGTGGGATTGCCGATGAACATAACCCACACAAAATATTAAACTCACAGTGTTGATTCGTGGATAATTGCCGGGTCAAAGATATAAGTCAACGGCTTTCAAAATCGTAATAACAGAGGTGTTTCAGAAGAATTTGGGGGTTAAGAGAGATGAGTGAGCGAGTTGTTAAGGCTCGAGGATGTCCAATTTATAGTGTTGATTATAGAATCGAAGGAAATGGTAAGGTTGACCATACAATCAATGTCAAACGCGTAAAAGTTAATTGATGGTCAATTAGTTGGTAATTAGCGCGTATACAGATCATAAGAGGCCGATAATCAAGCAAACATTCCTAAATTGGATAAATCACACGTTAATCGTGTACATAAATTGGTCAAAAGTGGATGTTTTAGGCTGCAGCTGCTGTTCGCTGTTAAAGAAGAATCAAACAGACACGGTAAGTAAGTGTTAAATATATTACGAGTTAGGTTAATTCCAATAGTGAGTGGTGGCTCAGGTGGTTAGTATGTGTGCTTGTGTGTGAGAGTGGCCCGGTTCGATCCCGGCTTGCAGCAAGGAGTTCCACCTTTTTTTTATTAAACAAGAAGGGAAGTTTGGGCCAGGAGTGGCGGGCCAGGAGGGGTGGGCCGGGGTTTAGTGGGCCGGATGCTGGGCTCCAAAAAGGAAAACGGGGAGTGGCCAGAAGCAGAATCCAGTTTAAGTATATATATATATTTTTTTTTTTTTTACAAAACTGAATTATAATAATTATTATTATTATTATTATTATACTTTATATATATATATATATGTATAGGTTGTGAATGAGGAAAAATAAGGACTTTGCCACATTTGTATAAAATGTAACAAAAATAAGGGCGTTTATATAAAAATTTGGGGGAAAAATTTTGCGATGTTACAGAACACACTTTCCCCTACTCAACCTTTTATCAGATAACTGATCTGGTTTTTAAAAGAAAAATAAAACGGAGGGGTTCTTTAATAAAAATAGTTTTGTAAAAGGTTTTGGTTTTATAAAAAATGGTAAAATAGTAGAGTAGGCTAATATGCACATCTCGGGCCCTCCGTATAAGTAGTTAAGTTTACTATTAAAATTAATAATTTAAATTAATTAAATGTGAGGAAGACGAGAGTGGTCTTGAAGTGTTGACTCCTTTATAGAGAAGCGGGGCCACTACTGAGTAGAATGCACAACCTCCCGATGCGCGTCCGCATGAAGGTACTCCGCCAGGTCCTCGCATATATTGGGCTCCTCAAACCGCAGTCAAGTCTCTGGTCCTCGAACTTATTCTCTTCTTGAATTGGAGGCTTAACTTCCAACCTGGAACACTGTGCACCTCCCTTAGCTCTCGCGTTCCGTACCGACGGGTATCTCCTTAGGGTCAATCCCGACAACCTCGTATCCCCTAAATAGGTAAACGGTCACGAAGACCGAAGGATCTCTCTTATGGCTGTCTCATGCAACTCGTACCCCCATTGGCTAACGGCGTTGTACTAACGAGAACTAGAAATATAATCTTTAATTTATTTATCTTTTAAGTGACACTTTATTATTTAGTGATCAATTAAATATAAAGTTGGTTTAAATGAATGATGACTTAATTACCCAACCCATAACCTCCCAAACTGAATGAAATCCTTAGTAAAGGTGGCACACAATCCTAAAGGCGTGCAATCCGAAGATCACTGGTGCGCCCGTTGGGGAAACCATCATTTACCAAAAAGATCATTCAATCATCTGGTAAGTACCATAAATGTGTCACTCAGATCTGGTCCACTTCAGAAGCCATTGCTTAGAATCCAGTTTGGATATCAGAAGCCCGAAGGATCTGTCTCACTACCGGTTTTCTCGCCTTGGATCTAGCTCGGGGCCACCAGAAGCTGATTATACCTCTAGTCGATTAATTAAGTTATAGTAATTTAAGTTATTAAGTTAATCATAATTCAAACCTATCACAAAGATAAACAAACAAAGATTAGAATAAGGTAACACAATAAATAACTAAAAATAAACTAATAATAATATTAATAAAAGTCTACAAATCGAAGCGGGTTCTCGAATAATGGAAAGATACAACCATAGAGATGATCAACACATGAATCATGGCTGCTCACAGACAAGCTATCCATCTTCAAGTGATATGTAACTCTCATGATCCTCACGACCCTCGATGTCCTATTGCATAACTACTCTACGATCCCATGCTTGACCGAATTATCCAAGGTAGGACGAAGCCTAACCTTGGTGGGTGTGTTAAGAGGGCCCTAAGGCCTCCCAAGGGACCCCAAGATCTCTGCAAGACTCCTGGAAGTCGACCCAAGAAGTGCTCAAGTCAAGGTGTAAAGATATGATCAAATGGTGGGGGTTAGCTTGCTATTGGCCTCCAGTGGAAGTGCGGGCGTGCATTAGAGTGTCAAGGGCGTGCTTGCTGTCTCACGTACGTTCTGTTGCCGCATGGCAGATGCTGTCTGTACTTGTTGTCTCTGGCACAGGTGTGCCCCCTTCTGTGACACGGGCGTGCTCATGCTGCTGATTTTGTTTTCTTGCTCTCCAAGTTTGCTGTGTTATTTTCTTGCGTTCAGAGCCTTCGTGCAAGTGTGCGTGGGCGTGCTTGGTCACTCCCGGACTGATTTCAGCATTGGTTAAGTCCCGGGATTGTCTTCAAACATACAGTGAACCTGGTAGAAGTCTCGTATCTTCAGAAATCTCCAATTTTTGCTCGTTTTAACCCGGAAATCCTCTGTTTCCGTCTTGGAGCTCCATTTCCCTGATAAATACGAATAGGAACGAATTAAGTATCAAATATTAATAATATAACCTTAATTATATCCTATTATGAGACTGTTTATGCCCGTTTTATATGTTAATTTTGTGAGTTATCACTATACCTGATGCTAGCTAGACATCGTTACATGATAGTAAAGTGTCGTGAACCACTACTAAGCATTAGAAATGCCTCAATGTCTGCCACCGGACATCACCCATTGCCGTAAGTTAGAGAGGGCAAATATGCACCCGTCTGACTTCCAGTCGACCTGAGTGGGGCTACTCAGGCCCAATAGATCTATTCATACTTTCCCCACTATGTATCCACATATCAATGGTTCACAAATTAAAAGGACTTTAAATAATGTAATGTCACTTAGTACCTATGTGATATAATGTAATATGTCGGTCTAAAAATTCATAAAGGTCGTATCGCATGTTTCTCCCCCAATAATGAAAACAGTAAAATGTAGGGCTGTGACACTCACCTTAGGTTACGTCTTCTAGATAAAATAAACCAGGATTGTTTAGTGATTCCAACTACCGGAAACCTACCATAGATAGCCTATTAATGTTTGACCGATGATATGTTTGTCTAATAACCCTTAATGTCCAAGACTTGACTTGATACATTTGAAAACGTGTTTGAATGTTTGACATGACCATACAAGACTTGACATCCCGTTGGTGACCCGTTAAATCAGTTGATCAAGCATATATAGTTTACATACAAGCAATGCACATAAAACACTTAGTTTATATCAAAGTTTCACAATTTTTACACGTTGGTATGAATGGGAAATCTTTTCTCTCATTCGTAACCTTATTAGCACGAATAAAAAACTTTTCTTTCATTCGTACCCTTATTAGCACGAATGAAAAATGTTTTCTCTCATTCGTACCCTCGAGGGTACAAATGAAAACTAATTCGACCTGCACAGCTGCAGAACAATTTTGACGAACAAAAACCCTTCAAATCTTATTGAAAACTTCACGAAATGTTACCAAACACTGCAGTCAACCTTGTCTAACCTATCCACATGTTACTACACCTATTTCACACATTAATCCACCCATTTCACATACTAAATCACAACTTTACCCAAAATAGCAAATTATGGAGATGTCACATCAATTGCATGAGGAATTCACCCAACATGGAACATGTTTAAATAGCATCAATCTCAGATCATTAAGCACATAATCATTAACCCTAATGAATCTCTAATCATATTATCATCATGTTCATGAGCAAACCCTAGATCTAACATAAAAGAAAAAACCCCCCAAAAGGGGTAAAAGTCCAACAAATATCAATTAATCAACCATATATTCATATATCATATTTCAAATGAGTCCTTACTCATTTATACAACATCTACACATCATTTCATTAACACCCAACACATAAAATAGTCACCAACATCATTAATATTTGGGTTTTTGTAAGAAAATTCATTATCTAGGTTTTTATTTAAGAAAACTCATTTAGATCTGGATACTTAGGGTTTACCAAAAATGTATGAAATTTCATTAAAAAGGGTTTAGATGATTAACACACCTTGAATCTTCAGTTGATATTGTTATAAAACTTGTTTTAGCTCTATGATCCAAGAAATAAGGGCAAAAACTCGTTTCTACAGGTTTGGGTTTGAGAGAGAGCATTTGGGGGCGAGTTAGGGTTGTGAAATGATGAAAATGAGGCAAAGTGCTATATTTATACTTTGTTCTCATTCGTACCTTCGTGGGTACGAATGGAAATAAAATGGCTCGAACGAGAAATATTAGTTCTCATTCGTGCCTTCGATGGCATGAATGGGAATTAAATCTTCCTGTTCGACCCTACGATCCCAAGGTTGTCATTTTAACATATGTTATCACACCAAAACACATAAACATGCATTCACAGGTTGTTAATAATTCATAAAACACCTAATACTTGATAAGTGATCCCAACCATGTAGTTTCACCAACAATGGGACTAAAGACTCGTGTGTATATGTGTGTTTCCCTGAATATTCCCCGAATCATTAAACCATGAACATTACGTGAGTGCAAACCAACTCCCGATGATTCCCCGAACCATCAAACCAACTCAACTAAACCAGTTAAGTACGTTAAATAAATGTTTGTCTAAGGTAAACTTATACCATTGTAAAAGTATTAACCTGAGTTTGCCAGGTGTCACACTACACCTATAGACAAACATATTCAATTGGAATATTTGTGTAAATAAACACACTTCAGTGACTAACTTTTTAATACTGGTAATATACGTTTATTTAAGGTATTAATAATTAATTTTATATTAAATATATTTGGTTAATAATATGATAACTATCTTTAATTAGAAAAATAATTATCCACAATTAAGTAAGATAGAAAGAAATAATATTTTAAAATAAAATATAAGTATCATTAACTAAGTAGGAGAAATAATATCTTGAATTAAAAGTTAATTATCTATAATTAAGCAGGAGAAAGAGGTGGAAAACGCAAAAAGCAAATGGCTCTAGTGAATGGCATGTGTCCAAACTTATATTGGTTTATTATATACTAGGTTATATCCCGTGTATTACATGGGTTGATAAATGAAATCAAGGTCGGCCACGGTGGGGTGCGGGGAGGACTCCCGGCCCGCACTCAATTTCTAGTGAGTCGACAATAACCTTATTGAACCGGTTGGAAATGGTTCATATCTGATCTGCGCAAATTTACAGATCTGCCAAAAAATTTACAGGGTAAGCGTTTAGTGAGGAAGAAGATAGTAAATGCGTAAATACTCAAAGATGATGGGGGAATTTCAGTAAAGTTATAAATTTATGAGGTTTTTTTTTTTTTTTTTTTTTTTTTTTTTTTTTTTTTTTTTTTGAAAGTGACTTTATGATTACTTGAAAAAAGTTTATGTGGTTAAAACCTTTGTCATTGTCGGTTAAACTTGTCGTGTCATTGTATTGTCAGTCATCCTATTATTTTCAAAATTAAAAATGATAAAAAAATATGTCGTTCAAAACAAATGAATTAAAACCCTTAAAACTAATAGTTTATTTTTAGCACAATTTTTTTACTTTTATTATTGTTATCTTATTTCATTTGATAATAGAAAAAACAATAAAACTAATTGTTTATTGTTATTCGATCCGTATTGTGCCCCCGTCAAAAGAAATTCTATATTAGTTACTACACTAAACTAACTTAACTATTAGTCCATTAGTCAATAACCATGAAGTGTTATCCCACTTAAGTAAAAAAAAACTTTGCAAATTGACAATGATAGTTATCGAGAACGAAATGTTGGATAATATAAACTGTGAAGAGTTGATCTATCGATTTGATATTACTTTACACGTCGTTTAAAAAATAGTTTACGTTTATTTATTTCGTTAACGCCTAAGGCTAAGGGACACCTTTTTTCGTGACTCGGCCCGGACACCTGAATTCTCAGGGACGACCCTGAATGAAATGTTATATAATAAATAAAAAAAAAAGTTATGTTCAAGAAAACATGTGCATTTCACGGTTGAAAATATCGGTGTATTTAAAAAAATGAACATTGACGTGACAATTATAAATTTTGTTAAGTTAATTTTTAGCACTTGTTAAGTTACACTACTAAAAGACTGGCCTATTTCCGACCAGTTTCCGACAAAGTATCTTTTGTGTGAAAAATCTAGTCCGTAAAATTTTCCGACAAGTTTCCGACAAAATTTCTGACAAAGTTCCGACAAAAAAGCGTGAAAGATTATCCGACAAAATTCTGACTAGTTTCCGATTAACTTTTCCGACCAGTTTCCGATGAACTTTTCCGACCAGTTTCCGATGAACTTTTGCGACCAGTTTCCGATGAACTTTTGCGACCAGTTTCCAAATTATACGTATTATACACATAGATACGTGTGTGTACATTGTTAGGATTCATTGCTTAAAACAAGCTTTTGTTATTCCATAACTCCGCGTATGCGTGTGTGTGTGTGTGTATATATATGTCTGTGCATTTTTGTATGCATTACGACACATACACATGTACATAACATATATATATTTATGAACAAATACATTCACATATATACGTACATATAATACACATTTATATAATAAAATACCAATAAAATAAAGCTTTTGTTCAGAAAATGGTCGGTAATTACCGACAATTTACCGACCAAATATTGAGTTTTGTCGGAAAACGGTCGGTAATTACCGACCATTTACCGACCTAATGTTGAGTTTTGTCGGAAAATGGTCGGTAATTACCGACCATTTACCGACAACTGATATAGTTTTTTTTTTTTTTTTTGAGCTTTAAGCGTCGTTTATTTCATTCCATCTTTTATATACCTTAATCATACATTGAATACTTTTATTTTACCAAATTATACGTATTATACACACACATATGTGTGTGTACATTGTTAGGATTCATTGCTTAAAACAAGTTTTTGTTATTCCATAACTCCGCGTATGCGTGTGTGTATATGTATGTCTGGGCATTTTGTATGTATTACGACACATACACATGTACATAACATATATATACTTATGAACAAATACATTCACATATATATGTACATGTAATGCACATTTATATAACAAAATACTAATAAAATAAAGCTTTTGGTCGGAAATGGTCGGTAATTACCGACAATTTACCGACCAAATGTTGAGTTTTGTCGGAAAACGGTCGGTAATTACCGACCATTTACCGACCTAATGTTGAGTTTTGTCGGAAAATGGTCAGTAACTACCGACCATTTACTGACAACTGATATAGTTTTTTATTTTTATTTTTTGAGCTTTAAACGTTGTTTTTTTCATTCCATCTTTTATATACCTTAATCATACATTGAATGCTTTTATTTTACCAAATTATACGTATTATACACATACATACGTGTGTGTACATTGTTAGGATTCATTACTTAAAACAAGCTTTTGTTATTCCATAACTCCGCGTATGCATGTGTCTATATGTATGTCTGTGCATTTTTGTATGCATTACGACACATACACATGTACATAAATATATATACTCATGAACAAATACATGCACATATATACGTATATATAATGCACATTTATATAACAAAATACCAATAAAAAAAGATTTTGGTCGGAAAATGGTCGGTAATTACCGATGATTTACCGACCAAAACTATTTTTTGTTTTTCTTTTTTTTTTTGGTCGGAAATTAGTCGGAATTTTCCTACAAATTTCCGACCATATTATTTTTGGTCAGTATCTGGTCGGAAAGTTGTCCCTAAAAGCAGCCATTTTTTTGGTCGGAAAATGGTCGGAAACTTGTCGGAATTACCGACCAAATTTTTTTGGTCGGAAATGCTAGTCAGAATTTGACAGTTTTCTAGTAGTGTTAGTGGGTCGTGATAGAAGTTCTCCGTCTCAGCTCTGAAACATGGCTACCTCTACCACGACTTCATCCGCTAAATTCGCCTCTTCCTAAACGACACCCTATCTATCTACTTGAACCAACAAAGAACTCATGAGTGGCAATTTTACAAGTCTTTCGTTTCTTCAATTAAAGCAACAACATGATCGAAGCTTGAAGTTAAACTTCTTAAAAGTTAAAACCTTGTCTACACTACAGTATGTTTCACTCTCGGCATACCATTTCAATTATTCAGAAAGAAGTGCACGCAACAATTACTATTTTTCTTTCACTATTAACATTTAGCATCACAAGTCTTTACGAGCATTGACGGATCTTGAACTTAGTTTTCGGTAAAATCTGAGAGCCAAACTTAATTGAAAGCGATAGAAACCTTGATTTCTTTCATTGATTTCAAAACATTTATAATACAATAATGAGATCTCCTTAAAATGTGGAGAGATTGCTACAATAATTACATAATCTATTTACCGAAGATAAATATATTCTATTACACCCCCGCAGTTGAAGCGTCGGGTGGACTGTAACACCCCAACCGATGGCGGAAACATCGAGGTGTCACGTATGAATGATTGTTCAGTAGCTCATGGTAGTACAAGTTTAAATAATCCTTTATTTCATTACAATATTGAATTACATTAAAGTCTACATCAAATAATCAAACAAAGCTTAAAACTTCAAATATCTCCTCATGCTAGCTCTAGACTTCAAGCATCAGTATTTCTTGTTGAGTTTGGAAAAATGGGGGGGTCAACTAGAAGTTGGTGAGAATACATAAGCCATGTCAAGCAATTAAGTTTAAGAATAAAAGTTTAGCAATTCATATGTCTATCGTAAGTTTAAGTCTACATGAATAAACATGAAATGTTGAGTCGACATAATCAAACCTCCGACTAGTTTAGGTCCATCCCGTCATCCACGATTCACCTTAATATTTTGTTGGAACGATAACAATCACCCGCGCTCCCCATAAAAGATGGTCAACGAATCTAGGTGGGATTGTCAATCCAATAGATCTATTATTGAGTATCGCCGGCTTGGCCATAGCTAATGATTATGTAATGTTGAAACTTGTTGAAACTGTTGTTGTTGTCTAAATCATGAGGCATTAAAGTTTACAACTAGACATGTATGTAGAATTGCTTATGTATAATGTTGCAAGTATAAAGAATTGCATAAACATGGTTACGTAAACTCACCTTAGCAAAGTATTAAGTCTCGAGAAAAAAATACGTGTAGCCCAAAGTTGCCAATTACAAGAGCTTATAATCAAAGCTTCAATTGTAGAAGTAATAGACTATAGAAGAAAAGTATGAGGGAAAGTTTAATCGGATTGAAACAATCGATTTAGAGGTGGCAAGTGTAATGCTTCATAGGTGGGTTTTTATACTAGTTTTGGATTCAATTAGCCATTAAATTGGTCAACACCATAAAGTAAGGTTTTATGATGAATTGACTATTTGACTAGGACTTTGACTGTTTGACTAAGACTTTGACTAGGACTTTGACCAGGACTTTGACTATTTGACTCAAGGCTTTATTTAAAAAATAAAAAAAAATCATTAGTTTGAATTAGAAAATAAAAAAAAACACCGTCTTATAAAATGACGATTTTATAAATAGAATTAGGATAGGACATATGTCATGATTGAAGATTTTTTTTTCAAGTACAATGATAAAAGGAACTTAGAAAAATAGAGTGCACGGATAAAGATAAGAATACTTAGAAATAAATTAGACTTTATATCATGGATCGGGAAATACTTTAATGCAAAATAAATGGGAAAATTCGTGAGGTTACATGGACTGATGCTGAGACTGGAGTGAAAATCTTCAAAGAGAACGCGAGGGAGACCTTTAGTAAAAATATCCGCAATCTGGTGACGAGAGGGAACATGAAACACCCGAATGTGACCTCTTTGAACCTGTTCACGAACAAAATGAATGTCGAGCTCGATGTGTTTAGTGCGTTGATGTTGCACAGGGTTGCCAGACAGGTAGACAACACTAACATTATCACAGTAGACCAGCGTAGCTCGAGAGAGCGGGTGTTGAAGCTCGAGTAAAAGATTGCGAATCCAGCAAATGTCAGCGACTACATTGGCAACCCCTCGATATTCAGCTTCAGCACTGGATCGAGAAATGGTGGACTGGCGTTTAGAGGACCAGGAAATAAGATTGTCCCCGAAATAGACACAATACCCAGACGTCGAGCGTCGCGTGTCAGGGCAGCCGGCCCAATCGGCGTCTGTATAAGCAACCAAGGAGACGCGTGAAACAGGTCCAAGATGAAGTCCATGATCTGAAGTACCCTGTAGATAACGAATGATGCGCTTTAAGGCATTCCAGTGGTCCTGTCTAGGGTCATGCATGTGCATACAAATCTGTTGAACAGCGTAGGATATGTCCGGGCGAGTAAAGGTAAGGTACTGTAGCGCCCCAGCAAGGCTACGGTAGGTGGATGGATCCTCGTGAGGAGGACCGGAATCAGCTGAAAGTTTGGACTGTGTGTCAACAGGAGTGGCTACCGGTTTGCAAGAATCCATAGCGGCCCGATGTATGATATCCTTAACGTAAGCTTGTTGCGAAAGGAACATCTTATTTCCATCACGAGTAACCTGAAATGCCCAAGAAATACGATAAAGGACTCAAATCTTTCATTGCAAATTCACCCGACAAAATGCCCAAAAGACGCGTGCGTAAAGCCTCAGTGGATGTAGTAAGAATGATGTCATCCACATAGATGAGAAGATAGGCGATTTCAAACCCGTTGTGATAGATAAACAAGGAGTTGTCTGATTTACTTTGCCGAAAACCATTCAATAGCTCAAAATCTGTGAATCGCTGGTACCAGGCCCGTGGAGCCTGCTTAAGGCCATAGAGAGACTTTCTGAGGCGACATACATGATCAGGAAAGTCCTTGTGGCGAAACCCCATGGGTTGATGCATGTAGACTGTATCTTCTAAGTTGCCATGAAGGAACGCATTAGTAACGTCCAACTGATGAATGGGCCAAGACTTGGATAGAGCCAAGGGAAGAACTAGCCGAATAGTAGAAGGCTTAACTACCGGGCTAAATGTTTCGCCACAATCAATGCCCGTCTGCTGTTTATGTCCATCACACACTAAACGAGCTTTGTAACGCTCCAAACTTCCGTCTGACCTGAATTTATGTTTAAATAACCACGAGCAACGTATAACATTCATATCTGGTGTCCTAGGTACAAGCTCCCAGGTCTTGTTTTTAATAAGGGCACTAAATTCGTTGGTCATGGCATTGTGCCATTCTGGAGAGGCCAAGGAAACCTGAGGGTTTTTGGGAATGGGTATAGTGGTGGAAGTGTGGAGGTTAAAGTGATGTTTAGGCTTGTGTATACCGCTCATGGAGCGAGTGTGAATGGTGCGAGCGGGTGGATTAGCAAAAGAGGTGGGCTGAGATTGGACGGGAATGGGCCCAGTGGATTGAGGTTGGGTCGGTATAGAGCGTGGAGAGCTGCTGGAAGTCGGACCGTGGGAGTCCGTGGGAGCAGCGAGTGGAGAAGGAGGAATTGAGTTTGGGCCAGGTATTTGGGCCGTAGGGTGTGGGTGGGAGTTTTGGTGATTTTGGGCTGGGAGTGGGGTAGAGGTGGAAGGATGAGAGTTGGGGCCGGGTGGTGAAGTAGGGATTGGGCTGGGGTGAGTTGGGCTAGTTGGATTTGGGGATTGGTTAGGGCCGGCGTTTGGTGAGGGCGGGTGTACAGTGGGTGAAGGTGGGTGCTTTTGTAGGTAGTCCCACACCAAAGGATTAATTGTGGGGTTTAGAAAGTCATATGAGGGTGCGGAAGTGGGAGATTGGATGGCGTAGGGGAAAATGGATTCTTCAAATTGAACATGTTGAGAGATAAGGAGTTGGTGTGTGGTAAGGTCAAGGCACTTGTAACCCCGATGATTGGAGGGGTATCCAAGAAAGACACAAGGATGAGAACGGAAATCGAGTTTATGAATTGTGGAAGAAGGGGTGAGTGGGTAACAAAGGCACCCGAAGACACGAAGATGATCATATTCCGGGATGCATTTGTATAGAAGGGAAGTTGGGGATTGGATGTTGTGAAGTTTGCTTGGGAGGATGTTGAGTAAATAGGTGGCGGTTTCAAGGGCATGGTGCCACATGTTAGGGGGAAGGGAGGCTTGGGCTAAGAGGGTACGAATCATGTTGTTAATGGTGCGGATTTTGCGTTCCGCTTTACCATTTTGGGAGGAGGTGTAGGGTCATGAGAAACGAAACTGCATGCCGTGTTGATTACAGAAATTATGAAAGGCTTGATTGGCATATTCTTTTCCATTATCACATTGAAACTATTTGATTTTACGTTCAAATTGGGTTTGGATTAAATTGTGGAAAGTGGTGAAGGTTTGAAACACTTGTGATTAGGTGATAAAGGAAAGGTCCACAAAAAATTAGTAAAATCATCCAAGAACAATACGTAATATTTATGTCCGCCCGTACTAAGTACGAGGGAAGTCCATAAATCACTATGAATAATGTCAAAAGCAACACGAGTAACATTAACTGAATTAGCAAACGGCAGTTTAACACTTTTGCCAAACACACAAGATTGACAAAGCGATTTATTATGTTTCGCATAATCATTAAAAAGGTAAAAGTTTTAAATACTTTAACAAATGAGTGCCAGGATGACCCAAACGTTGATGCCAGCGATCTTGAGAAACAGCAACAAAGGAGGTTGGTGCAGAGGTCTTGAGGGGAAGTGGTGCAGTCAGAGGATAAAGATCGCCGGTGCTATTGCATCTAAGGATAGGAGCCCGGGTTTTGAGATCCTTCACAAAAAAGCCAAAAGGGTCATATTCAATAGAAACTAAGTTGTCCGTTGTAAGGCGACGGACTGAAATTAGATTCTTTATTATATTTGGGGCAAAAAGGACATTGTTAAGTTTAAGGGGCGGGTATGGTGGTGGTAGGACTTGGTTGCCTTAGGCCACAACAGGTATAGACATGCCATTACCAACAATTATATATTTATTAGTGCACGAATTAAAATTAGACGGGGAGTATATACCTTGTTCATTGGCGGAATGAGAAGAGGCACCGGTGTCCATCACCCCATGGTCCGGTGGATTAAGAGGCAGCGAGTAAAGTGCTTGTTCAATGTCCGTGGGAGAATAACTGGTGTGGTGCGCCTGATCCGGCCTGGATCCAAGTATTCCAGTAGCATTTTGAGGAGCGGGCCTGGAGGGGTAGGGGCAAGGGGGTTGGGCCGATTGGGCTGTTTTGTTGTTGAGGACAGAGGCCCACTGGGCGGCAGTCCAATTGCTAGGAAAAACAATGTATGGGTGGGTTGGGCTGGAAGTGTTGTTGGTGCGATGTGAGTTGGTGCTGGGCCGGCCACGGCCACGTCCACGACGTGGTCGGGTGGTGGAGGTGTTGTTAGGCGGGGCGGAGGATGGCTGAGTAGGTGGTGCGCGTGGGGAATAGGTGGTGGCCGAGAGGGCAGTGGCAGCCGAGGACGAACCACGGCTGACTTGGCGTTTCTTTTTACCCTCCTCAAGGTTAAGACGCGAGCGAACCTCGCTAAAGGGAGGAAGTAGATCCCGGTTTTAAAGCACGATGGAAATACTATCGTATTGTTCCGATAGGCCGGTCAAGACTTTGAGAACAGGCAGGCGGTTTTTAACCGGGGAGCAGACGGCGGCAAGCTGGTCGGCCAATTGTTTTGCATGGTCACAGTATTCCGCCATGGAGGAAAAATTATCAAGGCAGAGATTGGCGAATTCTTGACCAAGGAAGATGGCTCGGGTATTTTGATTGTCATTAAACTCGCTCTCCACGGCAAGCCAGGCATCATGAGCGGTTTGCCCAGGTTGCAGGATGACGCGGAGAAGAGGTTGTGAGAGGGTAGCGTATATCCATTGCTTGACCAAAGCATCAAGCCGAGCCCAAAGAAGGTCTGCGTGTGACACCTGGCAAATTCGGGTTAACAACGTTGTCTAGATGAAAGTCTACCTTAGCGAGTCACGCGTATATTGTACTTAACTGGGTTAGTTAAGTCGGGTTATGGTTCGGGAACTATTGGTTAGTCTAGAAGATCATTGGATGTTGGTCTAGAGGTTCATTAGATGTCGGTCCTTAACCAAGTGTACAAACGGTGACGATCGGTGGGATCGTCAGGGCATACGGAACATACGAGTCTCGAGTCCCGGGAATTGGTGAACGAGTGTAAATATGTGTATTTACTTGTGTTATGTGTTTACAATCATTATGTGACTTGTCGGTACATTAATATGCGTTAACATATGTTAAAACGGGGTTTAACGCGCAAAACGCACCAAACCAACCCCTACAGGCGATTAGGAAGTCTAATCACCTGTAGGGGAGGCGAGTAGAGGGACATAGGGGCGATTAGGCCCCTACTCGTGTGATGTTAGGGGCGAGTAGGCCCAATCGCATGCTCATTCATGCGATTAGCAGCCCTAATCGCATGAACTGCTGCACAATCGCATGTAACGTGCTGGAACGACTAGAAACGCCTATAAATACAACACTTAACCTCCTAAACTCCCTAATATCAACCCTAGTCGTCCCATAACCGCCCCAAACACTTAAACAACCTCTGGAAGGCGATTTTGATCAAAAACACAAGGTTTCAAGGTCTAACCATCATTCTTTTACAATTCCAAGGTTTGATTCTCATCCATAACACTTTGTAAACGTTTTTAATCAATCCCTAATGGTCCAGACCTGTTCATAAACGAAAAAGCTTTCTGAAAATCGTCAATAAGGGTTGTTAATCGGATTATAACTAATAAACATGCGTTATGGGTATGTATGATTAGAAAGATAGGATTTTTATGAATCTTGATGATGTTTTGATGTGTTATCATGCTAGGTCAGAATTAATATTGTTAGTATGATGATAGAAATCTCAGTAATTGGATAATAGGGTTATGATTACATGCGTTAATTGAATGTTGCATGCTATGTGAATGGTGTTTGGATTGCTTTGGTTGCATGCAGGACTGATTTTACGAGGTTGAACGAAGGGTTTTGGGTAAACATGTTTAGGATAGTGTTTGGGATGATATTGGGTAGTTACACACGCTCTGGATCTGATTTGGAGCGTTAAACGCGCGAAAAACCGGAACAGCATGACTACAGGCGAGTAGCAATGCTAATCGCCCATAGTCATGCGAATGGAGGTGCTAATCGCCTATAAAGTGGCGAGTAGAAGGCTAATCACTAGTAAGTTCAGGCGAGTAGCCCTAATCACTAGTAAGTTCAGGTGATTAGCCCTAATCACTAGTAAGTTCAGGGGAGTAGCCCCTAATCGCATGAAATTAAGGGGAGTAGCCCCTAATCGCCTATAGTAGGGGCGAATAGGGCTTCTAATCACTAGTTGACTTTCCTAAATGCTAGTTGACTTTTCCTAATCGCGTGTACTGCTGCTGTAAGTGTAAATTAGCATTCCGAGACCCGATTTAACATGTAGTAACATGCTAGGAACCCCGTAACATGTCTAATAACTTGGTAACATATATTTGGATGTATTTCGGTGATACGTGAACTATGTGCTATAACTTGTTGTACGTTAACGTATGTTAAGTGTACTTGCGTTATTGTACGTTTTGGAGCGTAAACATAACACGGGGAGTCTCGGGTCACCAATGGGATGTCGAGTCTTGTACTTTGGGTCGGTTAAACAGTCACGGTGTTTTCAAACGAACTTGGTTATGGTCTGGACATCTAGGGACTAATTAGCCTGCGGGTTATTAGTCTAAGTACTTGTAACTGTCGTATGTTAGGTCGCCGCTTTACGGGACTAGCATAGCAGCTGAGTTTACTCGGGTTAAGGAGTAACGGAACTTAAGGTGAGTTTACGGCCCCTCTTTTAAACTGGTTTCATACTTTCGGGGGAGAAAACATGTGTTAAAACGATTATTTGGTAACTACTGTCATACTATGGGTTTCTATTGTGTACTACACGATCTTTGGAAGTCCCGGGGGGAACCATGAATGTGCGGGTTTGCACAACGGGGAAATGTGAATAGCGCTATTGGGAATGACCAACCCCGCTCGTCGACTTGGAGGGTCGGCGGGTGCATATTGTCTCAAACAGGAACAACAGGAACATACATCGGGCATACTTTTGGTATTCGCGTTAGTAATGGTTTTCCAATCGTGGTAGTAACAAAACGTACGCCTAGCTAGCGTATACTGGTTTTCTATTTGTTATAGTATGGACAGGTGGACTTGGTACTTGGATACAAAACCTGTAAACTCACCAGCATTTTTGTGCTGACGTAAACTTTTACATGTTTTCTCAGGTCGCTAAGGTAGCACGACTGGACTAGGGCGCACGCGTCTGCACGGCGTCTATGTTAGGGTTGCATGGTCGTATAACATTGAACATTGGTTTATTATTTTGGATAATGTTTTGAATAAGCTTCCGCTGTAAACGGGATTTTAAACTATGGTTTGAAATTGCATTTTAATTCATTTAGACTTGTTTATTGTGATCGTTGGTTTGGATCCTGGTTTGTCATGCGCCTCGCGGTAAAACTCCGCAAGTGGATTTTGAGGGTGTGACAGATTGGTATCAGAGCCAATGGTTATAGTGAACTAGGACTGCATGTAGAGTCTAGTCTATAGCCGAGTCGCACACACTAGACGATCACATGGTACTAAACGTTATAGTGGTTTACGTATGGTCTTGTCGGGGTGTCTCTAAATCGTTGGTCTTTCTACGTTACATCATCCGTTCTATCTTAGGTTGGGTTACTTGTTTCCTAGGCAGTGTGGTCTATTGGGGTAACTCGTGTGCTCTTGAGATTTGTCCAAGGCTCGGACATCTCCCTTTCGCATTCCAATAGAAACACTTGTCATGAACTACCGTAGTATTACGGTGTGTAGCTAAGAGTCTGTGTTCGGTGATTTGAACTTTGAACTAAGAGAACACTTGGAGGACCATGTAGAGCGTTTTATCATTTTGGGTGCACACAAAATCATAAAACGAAATGCATGGAAGCCCTAGTGAGCTCTGGGTTTGAGGGGATAGTCCTGGATTGGATCTGGCTTTATTCTTGTGAACATTAGTGGTTATCTTTAACTGCGAAACTAAATTTTCTCGTTCCTTCTGCCAGAATCATGTCTGGAGTGCGTGGAGGACGTGGAGGCGGTCGCAATGGTGGACGTGGTGGTGGTCGCGGTGGTGCTGGTGGTCGTGGTGGAGGTATTAACCTATCACAGGCTGATCTGAACAACTTGCTCCAGGCTGCCTTTCAGTTAGGGCACAACGGTGGTGGTAAGTTGTTTTATCTGTTTTCTTGCCTCATTGGTGAACCTTGCTTACGTTATTCGTGGTTTCTCATACGTTTCATTTCAGGTGGTCCTGTTGACCCACCCCCACCCATGTGCACCTACAAGATGTTCCGGGACTGCAAGCCCCAGGAATTCTCTGGCACTGAGGGTGCGGTTAGTTTGCTTAGGTGGTTGGAGAAAGTGGAGTCGGTATTTCTGATGTGTAACTGTCTCCCAGAAGATCGGGTGAAGTATTCTGCTGCGTTATTTCAGGACGTGGCATTGACTTGGTGGAATGGTATCACCCAGAACATGGGTATTGGGGAGGCATATGCTATGCCATGGGAGAACTTTGTGCAGTTGCTGAAGCAGGAGTATTGCCCGAGGGAAGAGGTGCAGAAGTTGGAGCATGAGGTGTGGAACCTCAAAATGACTGGGTCGGAAATCGAGAAGTATACTGTGAGGAGGAATGAGTTGGCAGTGCTGTGTCCCGATCTGCACGTGCCAGAGTATCGTAAGATTGAACATTATGTCTCAGGGTTAGTGCCGGAAATTGCAGGGTTAGTGGCTGCTGGGAATCATCCTACTTATGCGGAGGTAGTTCGATCGGCCCATAGGATGACCAACTTAAAAGTGAATGAGGGGATTTTGCCGGCGAAGGGTTCAACTGTTAAGGCTCCAGAGAACAACAAGCGCAAGTGGGAAAATGACGGGAAAGGATCTGGGTCTGCACAGCAGGGTAAAAGGTTTGATAATGGGGGTTCATCTTCTTCGGGTAATAAGCAGGGTGGTTATGCGGGAAAACTGCCCAAATGCAACAAGTGTGGACGCCATCACCAAGGGAACTGCGACAGTAACCGTTGTCACCGCTGCCAGCGAACAGGCCACTATGCTAAAGATTGTCGGGCTACACTTCCATCGACTCAGGCTCCGACTAACAGCTCAGCTCCGACTACTCAGGGGACTACAGGGAAACAAGGATGCTACAACTGTGGTGACACTGGGCATTACAAGAAGGATTGCCCAAAACTGAAACAGGGTGGGAACAACGGGAATGGTAACAACGGGGGCGGCGGCAGAAATGCACGTGCCTTCGTCATTGGAGCTGCTGAGGCTAGGCAGGACCCTGACACAGTCACCGGTACGTTTCTTCTCAATAATCGTTCTGTTAGCGTGTTATTTGATTCTGGTGCCGACAAGAGTTTTGTATCCATGGATGTTAGTCGACTGCTAGATGTAGTACCCGTACCATTAGAGACCAAGTATACTATTGAGTTAGCTGACGGTAAAACGATTGAGGCTACTAGTGTTCTTCGGGAGTGTCAGTTAGAGTTGTCGGGTTTATCGTTTCCCATCGACCTTATGCCGGTACCTTTGGGTAGTTTTGACGTTGTGGTAGGAATGGATTGGTTATCTTTGTATCGCGCGGAGATTGTCTGTTACGATAAGGTTATTCGGATTCCTCTCCCTGATGGAGAATTTCTTTCTGTGTACGGTATCAAGGGTGGTGTTCCGCTAAACATCATCTCTAGCATGAAAGCCCTTAAGTGTCTTCGAAAGGGTTATCCAGCCGTTTTGGCACTTTTATCTGTTTCCTCTAGTGATGAGAAGAAGATCGACGACATTCCGGTGGTACGCGAGTTTCCTGATGTTTTTCCCGATGATTTATCTGGTCTTCCTCCTCATCGTCAAGTCGAGTTCGGTATTGATCTTGTACCAGGGGCTGCTCCTATTGCTCGGGCCCCCTATCGTCTTGCACCTCCCGAGATGCAGGAATTGTCCAGTCAGTTACAGGAACTCTTGGACAAGGGTTTCATCCAGCCAAGTTCTTCCCCTTGGGGAGCCCCAATTCTATTCGTTAAGAAGAAGGATGGGAGTTTCCGATTATGCGTAGACTACAGAGAACTGAACAAATTGACCGTCAAGAACCGTTATCCTCTTCCACGTATTGATGATCTGTTCGACCAGCTTCAGGGTTCTAGTTATTATTCCAAGATCGATTTGAGGTCCGGTTATCACCAGCTGCGCGTCAGGGAGGCTGACGTTGCAAAGACTGCTTTTCGAACACGTTATGGCCATTTCGAATTCTTGGTCATGCCTTTCGGTCTCACGAACGCACCGGCGGTTTTCATGGACTTGATGAACCGCGTCTGTAAACCGTATCTGGACAAGTTTGTCATTGTGTTTATTGATGACATTCTGATCTACTCCAAGAATGAGACCGAACACGGGGAACATCTGCGGTTAGTTTTGGAACTTTTGCGACGGGAACAACTTTACGCCAAGTTCTCAAAGTGTGACTTTTGGTTACGCGAAGTTCAATTCCTAGGACATGTGGTTAATGAACTGGGAATTCATGTCGATCCAGCTAAAATCGAAGCGATCAAGGACTGGGGAGCACCAAAGACGCCAACTGAGGTGCGGCAATTCCTAGGCCTTGCGGGCTACTATCGTCGTTTCATTCAGGGGTTCTCGAAGATTGCTCAACCCCTCACCACTCTCACTCAGAAGGATAGGAAGTTCGACTGGGGTGAATCACAAGAGTCAGCGTTTGAAGAACTGAAGTCTAAACTGTGTTCTGCTCCTATTTTATCTTTACCTGAGGGTCCTGATGATTTTATTGTCTACTGTGATGCTTCCATTCATGGACTCGGTTGCGTGTTGATGCAACGCGAGAAAGTGATTGCGTATGCTTCTCGTCAACTCAAAGTGCACGAAAAGAACTACACAACTCATGACTTAGAGTTGGGTGCCGTGATATTCGCGTTGAAAATTTGGAGACATTACTTGTACGGTACCAAATGCACCATCTACACCGATCACAAGAGTCTCCAACACATTTTCGACCAACAACACTTGAACATACGGCAGCGTCGTTGGATCGAACTTTTGAACGACTATGATTGTGCTATTAAGTACCATCCTGGCAAGGCGAATGTTGTAGCAGACGCCTTGAGCAGAAAGGAATCTACTAAACCTCGTCGCGTTCGGGCGTTGCAGCTCACTATTCATTCATCGCTGCCTGATCAACTCCTTTCTGCCCAGTTGGAAGCTTTGAAGGAGGAAAACCTTAAAGCTGAAACCATGCACGGTGCCGACAAGCACCTAGAGCGAAGGCCTGATGGCCTGCACTATTTCGCAGAACGTATATGGGTTCCTTTGTTCGGGGGACTACGGGAGCTTGTCCTTGATGAGGCTCATAAGTCCCGGTATTCTATTCATCCTGGTTCGGATAAGATGTACCAAGATCTGAAGGTGCTTTACTGGTGGCCAAACATGAGGTCGGACATAGCCTCATACGTGAGCAAATGCTTGACCTGTGCTAAGGTCAAGGTGGAATACCAGAAACCGTCGGGTCTCCTGCAACAACCTGAAATTCCGGAATGGAAATGGGAACGGATTACTATGGATTTTGTCACACAACTTCCTAAATCACCAAGCGGGAACGACAAGATATGGGTGATTGTCGATCGGTTGACGAAATCAGCCCATTTTCTTGCTATTAAGGAGACCGACACCATGGATCGTTTGGCTCGTCTCTACTTGAAAGAAGTTGTTTCTAAGCACGGGGTACCAGTTTCTATTATCTCGGATCGTGACTCCCATTTTACTTCTCACTTCTGGAAGTCTTTGCACAAGGCTTTGGGTACCCAACTAGACATGAGTACGGCTTACCATCCACAGACTGACGGTCAGAGTGAGCGTACGATCCAAACTTTAGAAGACATGCTGCGGGCATGTGTGATCGATTTTGGCAAAGGTTGGGAAGCTCATCTGCCGTTGGTAGAATTCTCGTACAACAACAGTTATCACACGAGCATCAAGGCTGCTCCGTTCGAAGCACTGTACGGACGGAAATGCCGTTCTCCTCTTTGTTGGGCTGAAGTGGGTGAGAGTCAACTCACTGGGCCTGAACTAGTGTACGAAACTTCGGAAAAGATCGTACAGATTCGAAATCGGTTGGCGGCGGCACGGGACCGGCAAAAGAGTTATGCTGATCAGCGTCGCAAACCACTGGAGTTCCAAGTCAATGACAAGGTACTTCTAAAAGTCTCACCGTGGAAGGGCGTCATACGCTTTGGGAAGCGTGGCAAACTCAATCCGCGATATGTCGGCCCATTTACGATCCTGGAACGGATTGGGCCGGTGGCATATCGACTTGATCTACCGACGGAGCTCGGTAACGTACATAACGTCTTTCATGTATCAAACTTGAAGAAGTGTCTGGCTGACGAGTCTCTCATCGTTCCACTGGAAGAGATCAAGGTTGATGATCGTCTTCGGATTGTGGAAGAACCTGTAGAGATCCTTGATTACAAGATTCGCAGCCTGCGTCACAGCAAGATTCGTATCGTTAAGGTTCGGTGGAACTCGGACCGGGGACCGGAATATACATGGGAACGGGAGGATCAGATGAAGTCTAAGTATCCTCATCTTTTTCCTAAGGAAGCGTTCGAGTCGAGACATGTCTCTTCGGCAGCTGAATGAATCTCGGGTCGAGATTCCTTTTAACGTGGGGATGATGTGACAACTCGGGTAAATCCCTATCTTGGTTTCTATCTTTTTGTTTGCTTCCTTCGTTATTTCTTTTGTTCTTTTGGTACTTGTACAAATTTTCGGGACGAAAATTCTTTTAACGTGGGGATGATGTGACACCTGGCAAATTCGGGTTAACAACGTTGTCTAGATGAAAGTCTACCTTAGCGAGTCACGCGTATATTGTACTTAACTGGGTTAGTTAAGTCGGGTTATGGTTCGGGAACTATTGGTTAGTCTAGAAGATCATTGGATGTTGGTCTAGAGGTTCATTAGATGTCGGTCCTTAACCAAGTGTACAAACGGTGACGATCGGTGGGATCGTCAGGGCATACGGAACATACGAGTCTCGAGTCCCGGGAATTGGTGAACGAGTGTAAATATGTGTATTTACTTGTGTTATGTGTTTACAATCATTATGTGACTTGTCGGTACATTAATATGCGTTAACATATGTTAAAACGGGGTTTAACGCGCAAAACGCACCAAACCAACCCCTACAGGCGATTAGGAAGTCTAATCACCTGTAGGGGAGGCGAGTAGAGGGACATAGGGGCAATTAGGCCCCTACTCGTGTGATGTTAGGGGCGAGTAGGCCCAATCGCATGCTCATTCATGCGATTAGCAGCCCTAATCGCATGAACTGCTGCACAATCGCATGTAACGTGCTGGAACGACTAGAAACGCCTATAAATACAACACTTAACCTCCTAAACTCCCTAATATCAACCCTAGTCGTCCCATAACCGCCCCAAACACTTAAACAACCTCTGGAAGGCGATTTTGATCAAAAACACAAGGTTTCAAGGTCTAACCATCATTCTTTTACAATTCCAAGGTTTGATTCTCATCCATAACACTTTGTAAACGTTTTTAATCAATCCCTAATGGTCCAGACCTGTTCATAAACGAAAAAGCTTTCTGAAAATCGTCAATAAGGGTTGTTAATCGGATTATAACTAATAAACATGCGTTATGGGTATGTATGATTAGAAAGATAGGATTTTTATGAATCTTGATGATGTTTTGATGTGTTATCATGCTAGGTCAGAATTAATATTGTTAGTATGATGATAGAAATCTCAGTAATTGGATAATAGGGTTATGATTACATGCGTTAATTGAATGTTGCATGCTATGTGAATGGTGTTTGGATTGCTTTGGTTGCATGCAGGACTGATTTTACGAGGTTGAACGAAGGGTTTTGGGTAAACATGTTTAGGATAGTGTTTGGGATGATATTGGGTAGTTACACACGCTCTGGATCTGATTTGGAGCGTTAAACGCGCGAAAAACCGGAACAGCATGACTACAGGCGAGTAGCAATGCTAATCGCCCATAGTCATGCGAATGGAGGTGCTAATCGCCTATAAAGTGGCGAGTAGAAGGCTAATCACTAGTAAGTTCAGGCGAGTAGCCCTAATCACTAGTAAGTTCAGGTGATTAGCCCTAATCACTAGTAAGTTCAGGGGAGTAGCCCCTAATCGCATGAAATTAAGGGGAGTAGCCCCTAATCGCCTATAGTAGGGGCGAATAGGGCTTCTAATCACTAGTTGACTTTCCTAAATGCTAGTTGACTTTTCCTAATCGCGTGTACTGCTGCTGTAAGTGTAAATTAGCATTCCGAGACCCGATTTAACATGTAGTAACATGCTAGGAACCCCGTAACATGTCTAATAACTTGGTAACATATATTTGGATGTATTTCGGTGATACGTGAACTATGTGCTATAACTTGTTGTACGTTAACGTATGTTAAGTGTACTTGCGTTATTGTACGTTTTGGAGCGTAAACATAACACGGGGAGTCTCGGGTCACCAATGGGATGTCGAGTCTTGTACTTTGGGTCGGTTAAACAGTCACGGTGTTTTCAAACGAACTTGGTTATGGTCTGGACATCTAGGGACTAATTAGCCTGCGGGTTATTAGTCTAAGTACTTGTAACTGTCGTATGTTAGGTCGCCGCTTTACGGGACTAGCATAGCAGCTGAGTTTACTCGGGTTAAGGAGTAACGGAACTTAAGGTGAGTTTACGGCCCCTCTTTTAAACTGGTTTCATACTTTCGGGGGAGAAAACATGTGTTAAAACGATTATTTGGTAACTACTGTCATACTATGGGTTTCTATTGTGTACTACACGATCTTTGGAAGTCCCGGGGGGAACCATGAATGTGCGGGTTTGCACAACGGGGAAATGTGAATAGCGCTATTGGGAATGACCAACCCCGCTCGTCGACTTGGAGGGTCGGCGGGTGCATATTGTCTCAAACAGGAACAACAGGAACAACAGGAACATACATCGGGCATACTTTTGGTATTCGCGTTAGTAATGGTTTTCCAATCGTGGTAGTAACAAAACGTACGCCTAGCTAGCGTATACTGGTTTTCTATTTGTTATAGTATGGACAGGTGGACTTGGTACTTGGATACAAAACCTGTAAACTCACCAGCATTTTTGTGCTGACGTAAACTTTTACATGTTTTCTCAGGTCGCTAAGGTAGCACGACTGGACTAGGGCGCACGCGTCTGCACGGCGTCTATGTTAGGGTTGCATGGTCGTATAACATTGAACATTGGTTTATTATTTTGGATAATGTTTTGAATAAGCTTCCGCTGTAAACGGGATTTTAAACTATGGTTTGAAATTGCATTTTAATTCATTTAGACTTGTTTATTGTGATCGTTGGTTTGGATCCTGGTTTGTCATGCGCCTCGCGGTAAAACTCCGCAAGTGGATTTTGAGGGTGTGACACTGCGGCTTGTGCTTCGGCCGCTGCTTTGGCTACAGCGTGTGGGTCTGAGGAAGAAGGTGGGGAGACAACGGCTACCGGTCTGGGGAGGAGATGAGCGGAGACTTGGTACGCTTGGCAGTGCACTTCGAAAAGTGTCTTCCAAGTGGTGTAATAAGGAGAGTCTTTTTCAAGAAGGATGGGTATGTGGGACTTGATATTGGTGACTATAAGGGCTGGGTGAAGAGATGGGGAAGCCATGGAAACAGAATCGGGTGGTATGGAGAAGAAGAAGAAGAAGAAGCCGGCAGGCGATGGGAGGGCGGCGGAAGGCTTGTGTTTCTAGGGATCTTGGAGGAATGATACCATGAAAGCGATAGAAACCTTGATTTCTTTCATTGATTTCAAAACATTTATAATACAATAATTAGATCTCCTTAAAATGTGGAGAGATTGTTACAATAATTACATAATCTATTTACCAAAGATAAATATATTCTATTATTAATACATGTAAAATTAAAAATTTTCAGTTAAATTTACACAACGATGAAAACTGGGGACGGCCAGCCCGGCCTGATCCCATCAAAGATCTGCACTTGTTGACGAGGAGTTTGCCATTTGACACTACCACTAAGTTCGTATCTACTAAAAGAGCCAAAATCCAGTCCAAAAAGAAAGCCCAAAGCTCACATACTTAAGCCCAGGTCCAGGACTCTAGTTTTTCTCTTATAAATCATGTATCGTTTATGTAGTATATTTTTTTAAAATTAATATAAGTATCTATCTATATATATAAAAGAAAACGTATATGCTGACGTGACGTGCAATGGAGACCTCAACCTTCCCTTGAGAGTGCCACGTTGCATCATAATAGAGAGTTTTTGATGTTTTTGAATTGTTTCATTTTTTATCAGTGTTAGGGTGTGCATGGTCTATTTTTTCTTTATAAAGGATCCAGATCATGGGTTGGATCAGTACCTGCGTGAAGTGAAAAATAGGTTTTTATGATTCGGTTATGTTAAATACTGCCAAGTGGCAAAAATAGGTTAGTGTGATGAGAAGTAGCTTAAAAAGGTTTTTATTTATTAGTATGCATAGATAGTAACAATTTGCAATGGGTCTGTGAGGTTAGTAGTACATTTTGGAAAAAAATTTGATTGTTTTTTTAGGGTGATTTGAAAATCTGATATGATGTTGGTGCATATTTTGTGAGACAATAGATCAATTAATAGCTTATGCATTTTAGTGAAAGTTAAGCGATTTAGAGTTCATGTGAATTTAGTTAAATTCGCATAACGTCAATAAAGTCGCATAAGGTGATGGTGGGGCTATATATAATGAGTCATATATATCATTGTAAGATCTAGGGATTGTCATGTTCAAATCAATAAAAACTTTAGATCATATTTACATCGCTGTTGTTCGTCTTTTGATTCTTGATTTATCACTACAAATTCTTTGGATTCCGCAAGTTAGAATTCATGTATCGAACGAACTATATCTCGTTAGGGGAACCTACACTCACCATTTAGAAAATAACACATTCACTAATTTTGATGACTTCACTATGCTAGCTAGCTACAAGCCGGATAAATTATATCTATATGTGTTATATGTATAATTACTTTATTTTTTACGGCTTAAATTACATCAAATCCGTCTTTAACAGGACTCAAACTCTTAACCTCAAGGAGAACAACACCTTTACTCGATTCGCTTTATCAATAGGACCCAACCCTCACCCGTATAATTACTTCATGTATTGAATTAGGTAAAGTTGGCGTGTAACAACTAATATTTTATTATGCACTTCCACAATCCCAATTATTTAACATTGGTCCGTTATGTCACGTTACCATTGGTTGCTTTGATTAATAGGCCTACCTTATATTTTAATTTACTACTATAAGTTAATTATGCATTGTTTTAGCAAGCTTGTGGATCAAATTCATTGCAAAGATTCAGATAATCTCGATCTCTTTTGTTTAAGGATTCACAGAAATTCACTTTCTAATATTTTAATTAATTATTATAAGTTATTTAGTGTTATGTTTATTGATATGCAGACAACACAACGAAGGATGAATAAAAAAGAAGTTTAATTAAGACGGTATTGAACTATTGATCATTAATGAAAAATAAAGTATAACGGACTAGCTTCTTTTTACATGCTCAGTAATCGATCTAGTCAGTTTTGGCTTAGTTAGTTTGCGTCATGCCTCCTCATGCGTATTTATTTATCTTCAAGAAGTCTAGATAACTTAAATAATACAAAATATTATCATTCATCATTTTTCAGTTCAAACAATAAACAACTTGTAAACGTTTACTAGAAAATATAAGATTGTGATGATTTTGCCCTTTTCTTTTAAAACCAACAAACCTCATATACTACAATAAGGCTTGTTTCTTTCATTTTTATTTTCAGTGTAAAGAATGTATGAAACCAACCAACAAGATTTTCCCAAACCGATTTATTAAAACTTAAAAAAATCGCCAGATACAATACCAAGATGGAGAGAGAAAATGCACAAACAACAATACATACTTCTGATCAATTTGATTAGAGAGAAATCCGCATTGCACGATCTAGACAAAGATGATGACTGCGCGAGTGAGCAAATAAGAGAGAAAAACGTGAGCTGATGAGTGATGAACTCGTTCTAGACGGGGACATATATAGTTTATGAGAACCCAAAAATTGAGAGTGACCAGGAACGATAGGTGACAATTGTACGAAGGATAAATGACAATCTGGGCCATCGATTTGGAAGATCAACGATGAATAATCACGCGGTGACAATTTTGTAACTAAAAGGAATCTACAATTAGAAAACAAATAACAAAATGAGTATTTTAGTTAAAACATCAATAACTTTTTCATACATAATTTTTTTTTTTTTTGAAAAAAATTTACACCATATCTTTAATTTGAGTAGGCTATTGCCATAGTTTTTTTTTTTTTAATTTTTAAAAATTTTGTTACAAGATGCGTGATTACACATTCAATAGAAATCATTACGTGATTACACATTCAATATGATTGTTACAGATTTAATCACGTAATAAAGCATAACGTTACAAAATCACGTAACGTTATACTTGTTTGAAGAATAAAATGTATATAAGTGTAATTACGAACTAATATATAATCCCTTAGCATTATACAGGAAATCATGTAACGGTGTATTCAAAATCATGTAATCACGTAACATTATATTTGTTTCAAGAATAAAATGTATATTATATAAGGGGAAAGTGAATATGAGGCTGTTACACATCTAAGCTTAGATGCAAAACCTATCAAAACTACCTAGTTTTAATTAAAAACCCTAAAAATTAAATCTTAAATGTCATCTTTCTTTCTCCTTGATCTTCTGAGCAGTGCGCTTCTTCCTTTTTAAAATTATGTCTCCATCGAATTGAACAAAAAAATTCATACATATTCATCTAATACATATTATTTTAAGCACTAATCATTTCACATGCTTCATTTTAGTTTTCGTGTGTCAAAATCTCAAAGTTACACTAAAGATATTGTTAGCCTTAACCAATTTAATTTTTCTATTTTTCTATTTCTTTAGTCTAAGATGTACGAATCACTAAGAAGAAGGAAACAATGAAAATAAATACCACATAAACTATTGTCATAAGCCAAAACTCCAAAATGAATTAAATAAATTACATGCGTGTGAAAAAAACATTTCTTGAATTCGATGGGCAGAAAAAGAGAAATAAGACCCATAAATCACAGAAAAAATAGAAAACTTGAAAACGTGTGTGACTTAATTTTAATTTATTAAGGAAGAATCGTGGAGAAGAACAAGGAAAAAGAAAGAAGTTGTGGAGAAGAAAGAAGTATGTAGGATTTAATTTTTAGGGTTTTTAATCAAAACTACGTAGTTTTGATGGGTTTTACATATAAGCTTAGGTGTGTTACAGCCTCATATTCACTTTCCCCATTATATAATTACGTACTGATATATAATCCCATGACATTATAAAAGAAATCACATAATGGGTATTCAAAATCACGTAATCCTGTAATAATACATAGTCAACTAGTGTTACAAAATAACGTAACATACAAAATCAAGTAAAAGTGTACTTGTTCCAAGAATAAAATGTGTTTTATATAATTACGTACTAAATTATAATCCCATAGCATTATACAAGAAAATCACGTAACGTTATACCAAAACACGTAATCACGTATCTTATAACAAAATTTTTAAATTTAAGAAAACTATAGCAATAGACTATCCAAATTAAAGAGAATTAAATGCTCGTTAATATTTTTTTTTAAATATTATTGTATGAAAAAGTTATATCCATGTAAAAATCGAGGGAAAGTGGGGTTTTAAATTAACAATAAGGGTCTGTTTGGTATGAGGTAATGGAATGGAGAAGGAATGGAATGGACGAGGTAATGGAATGGACAAGGTAATGGAATGGTTCATTACCATTCAATGTCTTGTTTGGTTTGCCATATGGGAATGAAACAAAACATTACTTTGTGTTGTTGGATAGGCAGGAAAGGACGAAGTAATAAAATCGGTGGTGAGTGGTTATAGTGGGGGTGGTCGGTGGCGGTGATGGTGGGTGGTGCGTGGCGGTAGTGGCGGTGGTGGGTGGCGGCGACGGTGGTGGCAACGGCGCGACGGTGGAAGGTGGAGGTGAATGGCCGTGATGGTGAGTGGGCGATGATGGTGAGTAGTGGCGGTGGTGGGCGGTAGCGGGTGGTGGCGGTGGTGAGTGGTGGCGGCAACGGTGGTGGGCGACGATGGTGGGTGGTGACGGCGGTGACGGGTGGTGGCGACAGCGGTAGTGGGCGGCAGTGGAGGGTGGGTGGTGGTGGGTTATGGTGTTGTTAGTAAAGGGTGAATGAGGGATGAAATGAAAAAAAAAACATGGGGGTGGATGGAATGATTTTAAGACAATGGAATGTCTTGTGGAATGAGTGATTCCATTCCTTTAACCAACCAAAAAGAATATTTTTCATTACCTCATAATGGTCCATTCCATTTCCCCTTCCATTCCATCATACCAAATGCTACCTAATGGATTTTCTTATTTTATCCTTTCCCACCAAAATTATAAACCACAAATCAATGGCTGAGATTGTCACCTATACTTTATATAATTATTTACTCTTGTATTTGAACCAGCCCCAATATAACTTTTAATTTTAACATTTTTCTCTTATCCAAAAGGGTTTTCCGCTTTTGTTATTTCTTAAAAGCATATATTTTTTTTTAAACTTAACCAGCATAACATCGTAATTATATTAATCTTTCAAATTAATACAGAATTTAAATTTAAATTTTATAAAATACTTAAAAATCTTGTAAATTATATTATAACTGACTGAATTTTATTGGTCTAGAACCGAATTGTTTAAACTTAGTCTAGTTTCCAGTTCAAGCATTCCAAGTTTACCGGTCTTGGCCTCGGTCTGATCCTATCCTTAGGCCTTTCGGTATTACTTTGGCTCATGAACAACCATAGTAGTCGGGTTAATCCTTTGGCAAAAATGGTACTCTTGTAAACTGTAACACCCCAACTGATGGCGGAAATATCGAGGTGTCACGTAGTGACGATTGTTCAATAGCTCATTGACTAAAATGTAAATATTAATACATTGACTAAATATTTTATTACATGGAAAGAAAAATACAAAAATTCTAAAGTGACAACTAATGTTAAAATACAATAAATCCAACATCTAAGTAAGATTCCAAAAGCTTAAAAGTCATCTCATAACAACCTGAAACATGTGCGGAAATAATTTTTTCAATACAAAAATGTATTGGTGAGCATAACCTGTTTGAATACATATAATAGAAAAGTGTTTCGCAATTTATGTGCTATGATATATGTAATATGTAAAAAAGTCAAAACCAAGCCTCACATCGTTCAACAATCGTTCATAAATCGTTCAATAAAAACCATAATAATGACCAAGGACTTAACTCGTTCACGTAAGTCAATCAAGGGATAACTCGTAGTATTACTGCTCATTGTTAGGTGCGGCCCAAAGGTTAATGACTTTGACAAATCGTTCATACAATTCACACAAAACATATCAAAGAGCACATTGCTTTGTAAAAACATACGTAAAATTTAATAATAATGGTACATGAATCGCCCCAAAAGAGTAAATAGTAAAAAGGGGAAAGATATACTCACCTTGACTTAGATGAACTTGCAGTAGTGGTGAAATAACATGATTAGAGGAAATGAAAATTATATATGTTTAAGAATTTTAGGATGCTAGATTTATAAACCACAGAGTTGCGGTTATGAAATGGATTTGGGAATAAGGAAATTTCGTTTCTATGTCAAAGATTGAAGGAATCTTCATATTTATTGAGCATATCAATGGAAATTAATTTGGAAAAGAGAAAAAAAATTAAAACCGAAAGAAAATTAAATATTTGTCGGTTATGAACAAAGGTTCTAATGTTTAGTCCAAATGCCATTTAGTGCAAATTTATTCCATTCAACTGTTACTGATTTTCTTTATTTTGATTGAAATAAACTCTTTAACATGTCATGAATTGTATTAAGAAAACAAAATAATTTAATAAATTCATATTTTTTAGAATCAACATTCATCAAATTAGTTTCATCTCAAATTGTCTGAACAAACGTATAGAGAATTTACTTTCACTACAACGATAATTATTCTTTTTATATAGTTCGAAAACTAATTGCAATTGGACACCAAGACAACAAATTATTTATCTCTATAAATTTTTTTATATCGTGGTATTACAATACTACCCCAAACGTTGCAAAAAAATAATAATATGGTTTTAGCGATTTTCAACTATGGATTATTGTCACTTTAGATGAAAGATGAGGGTGACGGATGTAACATAAAAGCAAATACAATGAAATATTTGCTTATGTTATGAATAAGTACACCTAAATTCCAAAAGGTCCAAGCTTCTACTAAAGTTAGGCATAATGCTTTAAAAGTTAAAACTAAAGTAATTATAGACGTGTACGATTGAAAACGACGAGTTCCTTTACTTTGTGCCACAAACGTGTGAAAAAGATTTACTGAAAAATTTGTTAGTTATTTTTTTAATAACAAATATAGCAAACACGGAATCCGACGGTTTAGAAAACCCTTTCAAACAACCAGTCATTTAAAACCAACATTATGAAAATCCCCCCCCCCCCCCCCCCCCCCAAAAGAAAAAAAAAAAAAACCGTCAGAATGGTATATTTAGAGATGAGTATCGGGTGGTTTAAAAACCACACGGTCTAATAAACGTTTAAAACACACGTCGATTTAGAAATAACATTACGAAATTCACATCGATATATCTATAATATCTTATAATACATTTCACAAGATTCTCTTAAAATTTAAGTTTTACAATAATTTCTTAGAGTACAACACACAATGCATATGTTAACTACTTCTTGGGAGCAAATATGTCTTTTATACAATAGTTACATATTTTTCCCTCAACTTTATCCAACTTTTTTTTATTTAAATAACAATTACACTTTTTACCCTTATTTTAGCCAACTACCTTCACGATTTTAAAATGTCCATAATTTTTTTATACGCTAATATTTTTTTTAATATTATTACACCGTATAAACGGATATTTTTTTCCATTTAATTTGAGTATAATATTGCTATAGTTTTTTAATTTAAAAATGATATGTTTTGGTTAAGTAATAACCAAAACGAAAACAAACAAAAATGAACCGAAATCATCTATAATATATTATATTGTATTTCTTATTGACCTCTTAAATTTAAGCTTTATAATATAATTTGCTTAAAATACCACACACAATACACATGTTAACTAAATGTTGTTTCCCGCCGTAACGCGCGGACACCTGACTAGTGTAGATAAAAATAACTCGCACGAAGCACTAATAAATAAAATGAAACCATAAAAAAACATGTAACAAGAAATTTGTTAAAAACTCAAAGTGCAAAATTTATTAAAGTTCACGGTTGAAAAAAGGATGAAGAAAAAGAAAATTACAATTTTATGAAAGTTGAGGGACCAACTTTTAAACTTATTAAAAACCATCTAAAAAATAAAATTATTAATAAATAATTGTGGGTACTACTTAGGCCTAACGGTGTGGACTCGGGGATACAACTCGAGATGTTGACGTGGACCTTGGTAATATAGGGACCCCCCCCCCCCCCCCCTTAATTTTTTCGGTGTGATCGGTGAAATATCACCGTGGTCACCGAGTGGAAAGGTGAAAGGTGATTGGTGGATGATTTTTGAAAACTAATAAAATAAAAGGAAGAGGGAATTGGAGGAAACCATTTCCTTGGTTTGGAGGAGTGAACGGAGAAAATGATGTGACGCTGATATGACATTTAAAGGAGTTGAGGGAGTTGGTTACCACACCATATAGCCTTATAAGCACCCACAATTGTTGAATTAATAATTATGTACCTTTAGTTTTTATAATTTTCAAACATGAGACCTTAATGAAGGTTCTGTTTGCCACTTCTCTTACTTCACCCTTTTATTACAATTTTTGGCTTTAAAGAATTAACTAAAAAACAATAATGATAAATGTTATATTATTTTCTTATTTAAGCCGTATAATATCTGGTTTTCTAACTTAGATAGAAAAGTTTTTTACTATAAAATTGATTAAGCCTTACCTCATCCGGCCCATACACCTCACCGACCACCATCAACTTCAAAAACGGTAACAACCACCGTCAATAACCACCCACAAACAAGCCATAAGTTTACCAACACGCCATCACTTTCTGTTTTTGTATCCTAATTTTGGTTTTTCATTTCTTCATTTAATTGCAATGGTCATGTGGTTGTGACTCATGAAGGTAGACAAATTACAAGTCCAAATCCATCTTAACACATGTTCGAATCATTAATTTGAGGTTCGCCTACTTGGTAAAAACACATACCTCTTAATAGAGAGGTCTTAGTTTCAAACATGGGCAAATCGAGTAGTTTAGTATAATTTGTGTAAAATAGAGTAGAAGTAACAAGTGACGTTAAAACAACATGTTCGAAGCCGTGCAAAAGTATATAAAAATATTTGACATCCTCTAAAGGGCACCGTCCATAGATTACTTGATTCTTCACGTAACCAAACCCCTATAAAACTCAACTCTCTTTAGTATTTTCTCGTACCAACAAACCATAACCATTTGCAAATTACCAACACCCTCTTCGAACCCCTTTTCATTCTCAAATCCTTAACTAAACCCATGACTCCACAAATATCCCAATTCCAATACTTGGCTCCAGAAGAGAACTTCACCAACTTCAACATCCAAGATCCCTTATCTGTGACCAATTTCTTAACCAACATCCCTGGCTACTTCTATGCACACCCCTCACCTTCTGATGAAGCCGATGAGCAACAAACCGACATCATTTATGAACGAAAGCGCAGAAGAATGATATCAAATAGAGAGTCTGCTAGAAGATCAAGAATAAGAAAACAAAAGCAACTTGATGACCTTTTCGCACAACTGGACCGTCTTAGAATTGATAATCAGAGTCTCATGGAGCAGTTGAACCAGTTAGTAGAGAGCCACGAACGTGCAATGGGGGAAAATGCGCGATTAAAAGAAGAGACAACCGATATCAGACAGAAGCTTGATGAAATCCAGCTTGCAAACAATTCATCTAATGCTTTGTTGAGTTCTACGTTGCTTGAAATGTTATATAACTAAATCTGGAAGAATTTAAATTACTGTGTGTGTTTTATTATAGTTTTACAATAATTCATTAGTGTTCAAAGAAATACATTATATTTTGTTATATTTTAAAAAAGTTATCAAAACGTGATGATACAAAAAATTACTCATATGTATAGATTTGAATAAATTTTTTTCCTTTTGATATTTAAACATATTAAAGATTGAAAATGATAAAGGATAATTAAAAAAATACAGGTTTAACTAATACATAGACAAACTATATAACTTATATCAAGTAACTTTTGGTTGTAGTCTTATACATCTAATTTATATATGATATATCTGTATTACTGTAATACTGTAAATTAAGTTTTTTTTTTTTTTTTTTTTATTTTATCACGGAGAGAATACCTTCTTTTATATAATTCCGTCCGATAACCACCACCATCGCCGTTTGCAAAAGAGAGGGGCTAATACAAAGATGGAAGAGGAAAGGTGTGTTGTCGGTTTTGACGGTGATTGTGGCAGCGATTGTGGTGGTGTCGTCGATGGATCAGGGGATGCGATGGAGGAGTCTGGTGGTTTATGTTAGGCTTTGAAATGAGAAATGGATGGCAGAAACAAAGGTATACAAAACACCCTGCAAAGACTGAAAATTACGAAAATGCCAAGTTACTATTCATTTATCTCCGCTATAAATATATAGTTAATAGTATAGTTTGTTAGTTTAGTGAGATCGTGATTCAGGTTTCTAGTGGGATTGAAGAGTTAATTACACTCTTTGTTCATGTAGTTTTCATAAAATAACAACGATGACTTGACGGGTGTATCTCCCATAGTTGGGTTGAGGGATAGTGGCTTTGTAGCAGGTCAAGCGGTGCGGAAAGCAGAGGCAAAGAAGATAGAAAAACATGCTAAAGACTGCGAGGAGAACCAACACGTTTTTGTACCCTTGGCCTTTGATACCTTTGGCTCATTGGCACCGGAGGCTACCCGTTTCCTGACTAGGGTCTAACGGGTTATTAACAGTAGTGTCTCGGCTTCGGGTGGGCAGGGTTACGTTTTTAGTAGGTTAGGATTTGCTATTCAGAAAGGGATGGCGGCGCAGCTTGTTGCCCGCCTGCCCATTATCTTGATGTAATTTTTCTTGTTCTGGAATAAATAAACCGTAATTTTATACCCAAAAAAAAGTAATAGATTAAGGTATTAGGCTTGTTTCTTTAACAATATTGAGTAATAGACTAACATCTGTCAAATTTCTTCTTATATTTTTCTAAAATGACCAAATTACCACTTTATTACCACCTGGGCCATTTGTGTAGTTAACTCTATTTAGGATATGTTAATGTAAATTATGAAAACAAATAGAAAAAAAAAAAGCCCAAACCCCTTTCCCTCATATTTCTGACTCTTTATTATGGGTGTTATTCAGGTTATTTTTTTTGGGTTTTTTCGGATCAGGTTGTTCGGGTTTTTAGCTTAGAAAACGTGACCTGATAACCGAACCATTTAAAGTTTGGGTTGATGGGATTGGGGTTATCCAGGTCCGGTTAGTTCGGGTCGGCTTGTTCGGTTTTCGGGTTTGTATGTTATATGAAATACGTTTTTTTCCTTGCCAAAATATCATCAAAATGCATCGTATTACTTATAAAAATATTATCAAAATTCAAACACTATTTGACAACATGACATAAAAGTGTTTAAAATTCCTAAACTAGATGTTTAAGATGCTTATGAATCTAAACTTAAAAGCATCTGTAAAAGAACATTATATGATCGGGTTTTTACTCGTATTTTGGGTTTTTTAGGTCAGATTGTTTGGTTTTTTTTTTTTTTTTTTTTTTTGGGAAAAAGTGATCTGATAACGGATCCACTTAAGGTTTGAGTTGGTCAGGTTTGAGTTACTCGGGATCGGGTTTTCGAGTATTGTCTAATGAACAACCCTACTCTCTATCACCTCTTCACCACCACACTAGCACCCTCTTTTAACTCTTTTGCCAGAACCGCTAGATTCCTTCTCCGAATTTTATTAACCAGATCTCTAATCCAACACCTAGGTTTTATTCTAATCGAAGATGACTATTAATAAATCCGGTGAATTTGAGGTCACAATTTCAGGTGATCTAGGGTCCTGTTGGAGACCGTGAAGACGACGATGAGCAATTCTAGCAAACCGGTCGATGGTCTCGAGAGCGATGGTGAAATCTAAAGTAAGGCAAAAAACCATGCGTGGCTAGGGTTCTGCCGTGGAACTGAGTGGAGGCGATATGGCTTTTTGGTGGTGGGTATAATTGCCAGTGATCAGATCATTAGACGGAACACAAGAGATGTCGATTGACGAAGCCGACTGGTGTTGCATGCACCAAATCCCAACGAATTTAGCAATGATGGGCAGTGGCGCAGCATAGTTGGGGCGGGGAGGGGCGGCCGACCCCCTCAGATTTCCGTGCATAAGTTCCGATTATATAGTATTCATATAGAAAATTTTGAAAATATAGGGTTTCGACCCCCCGAAACTGGTTTTCGACCCCCTGAAACTATTGACTTCCGACCCCCCGGTGACTTCCGACCCCCCAAACCTCGGGTCAAGCTTCGCCACTGATGATGGGGGTAGATATGAACACTAGTAGTAGGGGTAGTCTACGGATTTCGAGATTGGACTATGATTGACGGTTTCCGGAGACGAGTGGATCAGGCGTGCCGGTGGAAGCGCTTGGATTGGTTGTCAGTGTTGGTGGTGGAAGTGGAATGTGTTATATATATGTGTGTGTTCACACACATACATAGAAAACTCACTTTTAATGAAAAAAATCTACAAAATCATGTGTAACATTTTTTTTTTGAAACTTTAAGGCATGTAATATGGATGTTTTCAATTGTTTTGAACAAAAACAAAGCACCGAGTGTTTTTTTTAAATTAGTTTTATTAATTACAACATTTCCCCTGCACTTATCATGTTATTAATTAGTCACAATTACCAAAAACATAAGAAAATCCAAAACAACCTGAAACTCACCAAACAAACTCTTTGATATCATCTTTCCTTCCAAGCTCAATCCAGACGACAATGAGCTTCCTCCGGCAACCATTGACAAAGAAAGAAACTAAAATCTCAAAAACAAACTAAAACCTGCAACGCCGCCTATAGGTGATGAAACGTGGCGAACGATGAAAACTGAAAATTAAAGAAAAGAGTATCATGTCATACATTGCATCTTTCACTTGATATAGGGCCGAAATTTGGGTGCCTGCTCGTCAAAAACATAGAGAGAATCAGAACAAAAAAACCTAAAGGGAAGAGAACCGGAACTTATGGATCCTTCTTGTATCCGAGACAGTGCCCAGATCGTTACGCCTTTTGTGCGGGTCGGAACTTACCCGACAAGAAATTTCACTACCTTAGGACCGTTATAGTTACGGCCGCCGTTCACCGGGGCTTCGGTTGCCGGCTCCCCTGTCATCAGGTCACCAACTTCCTTGACCAGCCCAAAACACAACTGAACGACTAAAACAGTTAATAGTAATTCTTTTCATCTTTATTTCTTTGTTGCTAGCGTAGTCCATGAAACTACACGAGCCCAATCAACCTTTTAAATGCAATTAGGGTTGTTCACGAGCCGAGCCGATCCGAGCGGAGCTTTGCTCGTGCTTGGCTCATTTACAAACCGAACCGAGCGAAGCGGCTCGTTTACAATCGAGCCGAAAACCGAACGAACATTCTTCGAGCACAAATTTTCCAAGCGAGCGCCAAGCGAGAATCAAGCGGAGAATAATATGGACGATCATAAAATTGGGATGTTTCCTTCGATGTTTTCATTGTCGAGTGACAACTAAGGTCGAAATGTCCAATGATGAAGCTTAGATTGAGGTTGATGAGGTGATGAGCATACGTCAGAAAACAGTTGTTGCATTGTGACGTAGGTGTGATATCATGCAACAATTAGCGATGGACGACTAATAACATAAAGAAGTCAAGACTGTCACCTCATGACTTATTGTTTTACTATTAAATCTAGTATTAAGTTTTTTATTGAGTTAAGTGGGCTGGTTATATTTTTTGCATATACTGAGTCAAATCCAATATAATCTTATATATAAAGCCGTAAATTTATCTGTAAATTGTGTGTATATTTATTATTAAATAAATAAATATTTTATTCGAGCCGAACCGAGCCGAGCGTACCTTTGCTCGTGCTTGGCTCATTTACAAACCGAACCGAGCCGATCTGCTCATATACAACCGAGCGGAAGATCGAACGAGCATTTTTCGAGCATTTTCCAAACGAGCGGCGAGCGATCCACGAGCGGCGAGCGATTTGAACAGCCCTAAATGCAATCATCTTCTGTTGTGCAAGTCCGTCAAATTCTTTTGCTTTAATTTGCCAATGAACCTTTTCCAAACAACCATCGTTTCCCTTTTCTTCTCTAATGGGCTGCCAACTCAAATAAGCATTGGATCAATTTAATAGTTCAGCCCATATATTAAATGACCACATTAGCTCATGAATCAAACAAAATACCATCAACCCAATTCAGCTGTCAACTTGTTTCATGTTATGCAACTAAACAAGATCTGAACAATTTATTTGATTTATTACAATAATTAAATTTGATGTTTGAGCTAAAATGTATAACAATTTATTTTATTTATCAAGTAAAGCACTTTTCTTCTAATCCAAAATAACAATAAAAAGTAGTATAATTTATCATTTTAACCACGTTTCTTCTAAACCATAATTTATATTTTATAATAGTATGAATGCATTTATACCATAATTAATATTCATAAGATATACATAAAATGCATCAATCATAGGGCTACAAACGAACCGAACGTTCGATGAACAGTTCGTAAACCGTCAACAGGAAGTTCGTTTAGCTAAACAAACGAACACGAGCAGAGGTCGTGTTCGTTCATTTATGTTCGTGAACGTTCGATAACGTGTTAGTTTATGTTTGATAGTTCATTAGGTTCTTTAACTTTTTTTGTCATTTAAGTATTTCAAACTTCTTAATAATCTATTATTTATCATGTATTACATATTAGTATTACTTCACTTTTTTGTGCGTCTATATTCATGAATGTTCATTTGTGTTTGTTTACGCTTACTTTTGTCCGGTATCTAAAATAAACAAACAAACACAAACGAACACGTACACATTCATTTCCTTAACAAACAAACACATTACTTTCTTAATAAACAAACACGAACAAGGTCTTATTCATGTTCGTTCAATTCATTTGCAACCCTAACCATTCACTGTAACGCCCCAAATGTTTATTATTATTGTTGTTAAATTATGCTTTGTAATATAGAATATGATGTTAATAAGTGAACAAGTGGCTAATAAAACGAATAATTGTTGACCATAGATAGTTAATCTCGCTAGTAAGGTTTCAAGCTATAACTATATTGAACCATAGAAATTATTAAAGGTTGATTAATTATTGAAACTAGAGGGACTGAAGCTGTATAAAGGTAGAAGGAGAGGTATTAGGGGAGGTTTGGGCAAAACTTCCATAAAAAACTTGATCAGGAGATCGACCCAACCCCATCCTCAACCTCTTTCACATTACAACTCACCAACAAGCTGAACCTTAAGCAAAATCAAAGAAAAAAACCCTTGCATGTGGGTAGATTAAGATCATCTAAAGTATAGTAAGCAATAATATAACTTTCAATATCGATTTTGGTTGATTTTTGTGCTCATATGTGTTAGATGAGAATTTGGGTGTGAGATTATTGTTGAAATTGAAGTATGTTGATGATTCTATAGTGTTGTAGGATCATAAACATTGCAAAATTACCCTAGATTGGTAATGTATTATAATCATAGGGTAATTGTGAAATTGGGGGAAAGTGGATTTTGGGAGGTTGGGTGAAACCCATCATATTTGAGCTAAGATTTAGTCTTTTATGCTTGTTAAAAACTGAATTGGAAATAGAATTGCACTATGTTTGTTAGCACTTCTTATAACATGATTGAGGTGGATCAAACCTTAGGTTCAAGGTGTGCTTGGATGGGAAGACTAGCTTTTGGAGACCTGAACACGTGATCTCATACATGCTTCCACACGACTTGAAAGTTTAAGTTTTAAATTGTAAATAACTATGTCATTAACAATGTATCTTGTTTTCGAGACTTGTAAATGTTAGCATCACAAAGGTTGATGTTTTGTTTACAACATCAAAACCGAGATCAAGGGAAAAATGTTTTTGTAATCTCACATTTGGTGTAACACCCCAAAACTCAGTTTCACTTAATTACGCCATTAGGCGTGATTAATAAAATAATAAAACTGGGCTTAAACGATAAGAATGCGGGTTATGTTCTATTATGGTAATAACCTAGTTGGTGTTATTGTTTATATAAATGAGCAAATTATGTTAGAAACTAACTTGATTAGTTAGTTTTTATAAAAATATAACATTGGGGTAAAGTAGAGGGACCAAAAGAGTAAGTTGGGGTCAAGATTAATATGGCCAAAACACCCATTTGGGTGCAAAAACGTGAGCAGCCAAAAAGGGGAATTTAGAGCCAAAATCAAGCCCTAATCCTACCCAAAAAGGAAGAATTGATGCTTGAGGTTGAAGTATTAGATGAAGGGTGTGTTCTAGAGGGCTAATCTTCAAGGATAAAGCTTTGGTAAGAACCCTAACCCCCAAATTCATGTAGGGTTCGAAACCCACATGTGGGTTTTGAACAAAACATGTTAAATTTGTGATATTAATGATTATAGTGATATTGATTATTCTTAATAGTTTAGGAATGAGTTATATTACTAGAAATGGTATGTATGCAAAGATTATGACTTTGGGCTTTCGTTAGTAGCTTTGATGATGCTAACCTAGGTACCAATCTATGTTTTAGGCATGGGTTGTGGGAGAATTTCATTCTATATGCTTTGCATGAATCTTGCGTGTAGGATTAATTGAAAGTGGAAATTGAAAGTAGCTAAACATAATGGCTAGAATGATGTTTGAGGATGAGTTCATAAATTTGAGACTTGCTAAATGTTTAGTGAGTGAGATAATTATGAAAAATGTAGCATGCACACTAAGTGTTTGATGAAATGCTTAGTTGATATGAATATATGAAACTATGCGGAAAAGTCTTACTAACTAAAGTGTTATGTGAGGAATGTAAGTAATTGATAAAATGAAATTGCCTAAATGATGATTTGGGAGATGTAATGTGCACTAAATCTATTAAATTGATAAGTAATTAAAGGGCTAGTTCATGGTTAGGACTAATGCCTATGTTAGTGCATATGGATATGAAAAGGGTAGTTTGACTCTTAAAAGTCAACTAACCCAAATGGAAGTTATGGATGAATTGGCATATATAAACTCATGAGGTATGGTAGTCGTTTGATGAAATGGCTAACATGACCGATCTTGTGAGTATTGTGAAGGTTTGGTCTTGTCAAGCTAGGTGGGAGCTTGGATGGGATGAACCCAACAAAGCAAATGGATCAAGGGATGCAAACGGGTCAAACGGATGCAAGCAATGCGTATGGAAGCAAGAACGGATATGACGTAAGTTTACTTACACTACTATACTATGAACATGGGTCAAGTGTTGTATACCTTGGTTTTAAATTTTGATGTGGGAAGAAGGTATGACCCCAATGGGTGAAACCTATTAAATGGGCGATTTATGCGTATACATGTTAAAACAAGATTTATGGTAATAAACGAATCAAAGTGTGTTGATCAAATGATGGAAATCATCAATTGGGTCAATAGACAAAACTATGTGGTAATCAAGAATCTAAACTCAAGTTTTGATAAGAAAAACAATCGCGTGAATAAGGAAGATATGCAATATGGGTAAATGGGTCAAGTGGGGTTGCCACTTTCCTATAGTTAAAGTTGGATTATCATAGGATTATGAACCGCAAGACTTAATGTCAAATGGTGAATGATCACCATTGAGTCCCGAGAGACTAACGGGTCAATCTAGAATGTATGCAGGAGATCAATAGGAAGATGGGCACTCGATGCCTAAGAAATCATAATGGGTGCAAGTCATGGGTCAATGCCACCCGGTAAGTCCGTAGTTAAATAAACGCCTTTGGGCGAAGCAATATGGGTGCTAAAGCAACCCACATAAAGTGTGGGTGCCAATTATGTGACACCCGGCAAATTCTGATTAACAACGTTGTCTAGATTAAAGTCTACCTTAGCGAGTCACGCGTATATTATACTTAACTGGGATAGTTAAGTCGTACTACGGTTCGGGAACTGTTAGTTTGGTATAGAGGATCATTAGATGTTAGTCTAGAGGCTCATTAGATGTCAGTCCTTAATCAAGTGTACAAAAGGTGACGATTCGTAGAATCGTCAGAACATAGGGAACATACAAGTCTCGAGTCCCGGGAATTGGTGAATGAGTGCGAATGTGTTTGTTTGCAAGTATTATGTGTTTACAATCATTATGTGACTTGTCGGTACGTGAAAATGTGTTAACATATGTTAAAACGGAGTTTAACGCGCCAATTGTGCTGAACCAGACCCTATAGGCGAATAGGGGCTGTATTCGCCTATAGGGTAGGCGAGTAGGGTCCCCATAGGGGCGAATAGGCCCTATTCGCCTATACTAAGGGCGAATAGGACCCCTATTCGCCTGATAATGCTGCGTAATCGCCTATAACGTGCTGGACGACTAAAAACACCTATAAATACAATACTTGACCTCCTAAACTTCATATTAATAACCCTAGTCGTCCCACAACTCATCCCAACACCCACACAACCTCTGGAACACGATTTTGGATCAAAACACAAGATTTCAAGCCTATAACATCAACCTATTACAAATCTAAGGTGTGGTTTTCATTCATGCAATCTTTAATAACGTTTTTATTAAATCCCTAATAGTCCAGACCTGTTCATAAACGTAAATGTCTTCTGGAAATTCGTTATTAATTGTGGTTAATTGGATTCTAACTATTATGATTGTTGTATGTGGGTTATGATTAAAAGATAGGATTTTTATGATTCAAGAAGGATTAGTAACATGATATTAAGGTAGTTACAGATTAGTAATGATAGCATGTTGATGAAATCTGAGTAATTGTTCATTAGGGTTAGGGTTATGCATGTTAATGTGATGATTCATGCTATATGTGTTGTTTTTGGGATACATGATTGCATGCAAGACTGATAGAACAAGGTTAAACGGAGGATTTTGGTTGATATATGTTTGATATAGTTATTTGATTGATAATTGATGTTTACACACGTTCTGGATTGGATTTGGAGTGTTAAACGCGCGAAAAACCGGAACAGACGTGCTATAGGCGAATAGGAATCCTAATCCCCTATACTATAGGCGATTAGGAGCCCATTCGCCTGAAGGGGAGCCCTAATCGCCTATAGTATAGGTGAATAGGATCCTATTCCCCTTTACTTCATGCATTTACGATCCTAAATGCTAGTTAAGTCCTGAAATGCATGCTTTACGACGTAATCGCCTATAAACTCAAAAATTACATATGGGATAGCCCTAATCGCCTATAGTATAGGCGATTAGCCTTTCTAAATGCCTGTTGACCAACCTAAATGCTAGTTGACTTTTCCTAATCGCGTGTACTGCTGCTGTAAGTGTAAATTAGCATTCCAAGACCCGATTTGACACCTAGGAACATACTAGGAACCCCGTAACATATCTAATAACTTGGTAACATGTGATCGGACTTATTTACGTGATACTTGAACTACGTGCTATAACTTGTTGGACATTAACGTATGTTAATTGTGAATTGCATGATTGTATGTTTGTGAGTGCAAGTATAACACGGGGAGTCTCGGGTCACCAATGGGATGTCGAGTCTTGTACTTTGGGTTAATTTAACAGTCACGGTGTTTTCAAACGAACTTGGTTATGGTCTGGACATCTAGGGACTAACTAACCTACGGGTTATTAGTCTAAGTACTTGTAACTGTCATATGTTAGGTCGCCACTTTAAGGGACTAGCATAGCTCGCTGATATTATTCGTGTTTCGAAGTAACGCAACCTAAGGTGAGTTTACGGCCCCTCTTTTAACTGGTTTCACTTTTCGGGGGAGAAAACATGTGTTAAAACTTATGTTTGGTAACTACTGTCATACTATGGGTCTCTATGGTTTACTATACGATCTTTGGAAGTCCCGGGGGGAACCATGAATGTGCGGGTTAGCACAACGGGGAAATGTGAATAGCGCTATTGGGAGTGACCAACCCCGCTCGTCGGCTTGGAGGGCCAGGCGAGTGCATATTGTCTCAAACAGGAACAACAGGTTTACTATTCGGGCACGACATCTGGTTTGCGAGTTAGTAATGGTTTTCCAATCGTAGTAGTAACAAAACATACGCCTAGCTAGCGTACTTTGGTTTTCGATTTGTTATAGTATGGACAGGTTGAACTTGGTACTGTGATTACAAAACCTGTAAACTCACCAGCATTTTTGTGCTGACGTAAACTTTTACATGTTTTCTCAGGTCGCTAAGGTAGCACAATGGAACTAGGGCGCACGCGTCTGCACGGCATCTAGTTAGGATTGCATGGTTTTCAAACATTGAACATTTGGTTTATTTTTGGATTATGTTTTGAGAATAAGCTTCCGCTGTAACTGAGGATTTAAAACTATGTTTTTGAAATTGCATATGTTAATTTAGACTTGTTTATTGTGATCGTTGGTTTGGATCCTGGTTTGTCATGCGCATCGCGGTAAAACTCCGCAAGTGGATTTTGAGGGTGTGACAAATTAGGTAAGTTATTTTCAAAACTATGTCTAATGCGCGCTAATGCGCTTAGAATTGATCAAATTGAGAACAATCATATGAAACAGTGAAAATCTAAGTCCGTAAGGACTTAGAAGTTTTTAAACGGGTCATTGAGTCAAAAACAATGGATTTCAATCAAGAAGTGTCGCCACGAATGGCTAAATCGAAAGATTTGGCTAGGAGGGGCATTTTGGGAATTTATAAAGATTTACTAAAGGATAAATCTAATAATCGGAATCATAATGAACAAATCGGACAAACACTTTAGTTGAGCAAGTGTATAATGACTTGACAACATAAACTAGATGCATTGCGCATGGTCAAATGGTGTTTTGGATAAGTTAAATGTCTAAATGGGTCAAATTGGGTAAAAGTCGCCATAAACATTCAAAACTAAGAACCGGATCATGGCGACATAAACCGGACCATAATTTCAGTCAAACAAAGGTTTATTTAGTCGGCAAGTCATTACTTAGGCTTAGGGAATCATCAAATGCAGTTGCGATATGATTCCCAAGCTAAAAAATTACCAAACAAGCAACAGAAGCAGTGACCGGCCCGTCGGGCTGAGTGACCGGCCGCGCGGCCTTCACAGAGGGCTCAGAAATGTCAGCGTCGAAGCGACCGGCCGCTCGGTTTGAGCGACCGGCCGCGCGGATTGACAGCCTGACAACCTGATTTTCAAAATTTCATATAAAATCGTAGAAAAATCGTTAGGAGACGTTCTTTATATGCCTGGAAAGCTCTCGGAGCGTAGAACAATTCTTATTTGAAAGTCGAAGTCGGATTTTGGGTTTTAGAAGGAGTAAAAGCGATCCGAACAGCTGCTGCGCAAAAGTCGCAACAGTTTGTTCCCGTGAATAAGGGCCGTTCGGCCTGGTTCGTTCCGTTTAGACGTGTAACGACTCTCATACTAGTTTAATTGTATTATTGACAACCCACTAACCATTCTTTGTGTGGTGGTGCTAGGTAAACATTTGATGGATGTCCCGGAGCAAGGATCAAGTTACGAGAAGAACCGAACACGCCCGAACACTCATCAAGCTTCCGCAATAGAATTCAAGAGTCTCCCGTGAAATTGCGAAATCTCATCATATGTTGTAATAGTTAAAGTGTAGAAATCAAAAAGTATTTATCACGATAATTTAAGTTTTTCTTAAATGTCTAAGTTTTTAATCGGGAGTGGTTTAAGTAAGGTCAAAACCCGTAAGATTAGACGTTAATCACGTGATTACGGGTTAGGGTCTTACATTTGGGCACCTATGTTTTGTAAGTTATTTTAAACTAATCAATGGTTAATGACGATTCAAATTAAAGGGTCTTACATACACCTTCTTCCTCTCAATCCGACGCCAATTCCCACATCATCTCCACCTCAGTAAAGAATGCTTCATGCAATTTCCTTCATACATCATCTTTGATGCATTACATTTTACATATAGCGACTACATATTTAGTTAACTGATGAACCGAATATCCACTATATGATATATACACATTATCAGTAATCATGATTCATGGTCCTGCTCTTAACTATGGTATATACGTTGTTTGAAAATATCAGTGTATTTACTAATAGAATAAAATATGATTAATTTATTAATATATACAGTCGTCAAGATATTTATTTTAAAAAAATAAAAATTGACATGATAATTATAAATTTTGTTAAGTTAATTTTTACAATACTTTGTTTTTCAAATGGGAATTAACTTTAATTTCTTAATACCACATACTTTTTTTTTTATTATTTAACATATTCTATCTTTATTATTATTGACTGTCCAACCACATCAAGTATTTAAAATTTTTTAAATATCACTTATAAAGTTATAAAAATAATTATATTCGTTATTTTTTATTTTCAGTATTTAGCTACAATAAGTTTGATCTTGATGAAGTATTCAAGTAAAAAAAATATAAGTTTTTTTAAAGTTTTAATAATTAATTTTATATTAAATTTATTTGGTTAATAATATAATACCATATATCTTTAACTAAAAAATAATTATTCATAATTAAGTAAGATAGAAAGAAATAATATCTTTAATTGGTTAAAAATAAGTATTCTTAATGAAGTAGGAGAAATAATATGTTTAACGATTAAAAGATAAGTATCATTATTAAATAGGAGAAAGAGGAGAAAAATACCCAAAAAAACAGATAGCTATAGTAAATGACAGGTGTCCAAACTTATATTGATTTATTACATTAGAATAGAGTTCGTGCGCGCAAATTACAATTCACAAACGAACAGTTGTGTAATACAATATCATGTTATACATGCATTTTACCTACGATCACAATTGATGGCCATCTTGATTTCATGACAAAACAACAAATGCATGTGCATGTATTTCACCATTAAACCTGGCTCCATAGTACTTTCAAAATTAAATAACACTAGGAAAAATCATACTTCAAACAACCCAATTAATTAATTAATCTTCCTTGCCTTAACATCAGCCCTTGTCTTATGTTCTTCTTCTTTCATTGCCTTTTTCCTTCTATCATACAACTTCTTCTCCATCTTCCTTTGATTCACTGGATGTTTGGCTTCGCGACCCAATATTCGTTTGTTAGATTTTCCATGCAAGATTGCTTGATCACTTGGAGCAGAAGATGCATCTGAGACCATTGAATCATCACTATCTTCATTTTTATTATCACCATGATGATGATGATTGATTTCATTCATGGGAGAAACAATGTACATTGTCCATCCTGATTCGCTGCCACTACACTCTTGAGCCGCGCATTTGGAGAACTCCATTTAATTTGCTCAAATAATTAGTTAAAGGTTTTAAAAGATGCAATAACAAGGAAATATACACAAAGAAGAACTGAATCATTATAAACTGCTTAATTTTGGCAAAGGTGAGTTGCAAGTGGGGGAGGAGCCCTGCTGTGTATTTGAGAAAATTAAAAGTACCAACTCACATGATCATAACTGGCTGAAAAAGAATTGGATGATGCATGTCTGCATTATTTAAAATTTCTTCTGTAATGTCAGCAACAAGTCTTCTTTTTCATGTGGGATTGTACAGATTATCCAACTGTATTTTGGCGTTTTCTATTTGGCCCAAAATTGCTTCAACTCTTCATCTATCTGTTGTCTCTTTGGTCATAAAGTAGGCTTATGTCTTTGGTTAATGTGGGGGCAGGGATTATTGATGCACAATTGCTGATTAATATAAGTATCTAACTACAATACAAACACACAATATCTTCTAAAGTTTTCTTTTTTAATTAATTGAATGTAAATAAATGGTTGTTTATAACTCATGGGTTCACTTAATTAACATTCCAATGAACCATAGCCGCGTAGGTAGACAGATTATATATATGTTTGAAATTTGGTGAAAATGGAATTTTTACAAATTTAGGAAAATGAGTTTTTTTTTTTTTTTTTCTAATTTTGGTCAAAAATATATAATTGAAAATGAGGTTTATTTACATATTTCTTTGTGGTTCATGTATTCTATATTGCGAGAGCTTCACAACGAACCAAACCACGTCCAAAAAAGAGTTAAGATGAATAAGATATCAATACTCAAAATTGGTGTTTTGAAACTCCAATGCTGAAAAAGTGAAGTGGAATGGAAAAGTGATAACTTGTCCCACATTGAAAGAGAGACAAAACTTGAGGTGGTATTTAAGTGGGAACTCTCCTCGATTATTGGTCCATGGAATCACACGCGAGTGAAGTCGGCATGTCCTTGCGCAGTTGCGCATGATGTTGGCAACTTGGCGCCCTATGCACTTTTTTGACCGTGTGCGCGTGATTCAGTACAAAGATCGTGTGGACCTAGTGGCGAGTCAGCCTAGGTAGGTGACATGGCATGGCAAGTGGCGCACGAGTACATGGAAGCACACACGAGCGAAGTCAACCCGCCCTTGCACACATGCGCGTGAAGTTGGCAACTTGGCGCTCTGATGGCGCACTATGCATTTTTTTGACCCTACGCATTGTTCAGTACATAGGTTGTGTGGACCAAGTGGTGGGTCAGCCTAAGCGGGTGATATGGCTTGGCAAGTGCCGTGGGAGTACACGACGCATGACCAAGTGACATTTTGGTCTGTGTGGCGCTTTGATAGCGCACTTTGTACTTTTTTTTGACCGTCTGAGAGTGCTTCAGTAAAAAGGTTGTGTGGACCAAGTAGTGGGTCAACCTATGCGTGTGACATGGCATGGCAAGTGACGCGCGAGTACATGGCGCATGACCAGGTGAGTCTTGGTCTGTGTGGCGCTTTGATGGTGCACTTTGTATTTTTTTGACGGTGTGTGCGTTGTTCAGTACAGAGGTTGTGTCGACCATGTGGCGGATCAGCCTAGGCGGGTGACATAGCATGGCAAGTGGCGCGCGAGTAAATGGCGTGACCAAGTGACGTCATGGTCTGTGTGGCGTTTTGATGACACACTTTTCACGTTTTTTACTGCATTGTGTGGCTAAGTATAGAGGTTGTGTGGACCTAATGGCGGGTCAGCTTAGGCGTATGACATGCCATTGCAAGTGGCGTGCAAGTACATGGCACATGACCAGGTGACGTCCTGCTCTATCTAGCGCTTCTGGGTGGTGCGAATGATTGTTAGCACATGGGTGGCGCGCAATAGTGAAGTCGACTCGCCTTTGCAGACGTGCGTGTGACATGGGCATCTTGGCGCTTTGATGGCATACTTTGCACGTTTTTTTTACCGCGTGGACGTGATTCACGACATGGGCTATGTGGACCAAGTGGCGGGTCGGCCTAGGCGGATGACATGGCATGGCAAGTGGCGGGCGAGTACATGGTGCATGGCAAGGTGGCTTCCTTATCTGTGTGGCGGCTTCCGCGTGGTGTAATTGATTGCTAGGACATGGGTTGCACGCACGTGGCGTACGACTTGGATTCCATATGGCGCGACGTGAGCATGCGAATGACGTGGCGTGAGGCGCTATGTGTGGTAAGATGGCGCAAACCTGAAGCTCGTTTACACGCCAATTCCGAACTGATCCCAATACCAAAAATACACAATACGGTATCCATTCGGTGTCACTACGGTACGGTACCGGTACGATATCGTTATCTTAACGTAAAATACCGATATCGAACCAAAAATATTGATGCTAATTTTCGCTAAACTTGGTAACGAATCGGTAAAAAAATCGGTATTTTTGGTATTTAATACCGAAATGCTCATCCCTAGTTTCAAGTCTGTATTTGAAATAGATGAGTCCTTGAGAATTGAAGAACAAATTAAAGTGCATTGAAGACATTCAAAGAGTTAGGTTTTTCGTTTTTAATTCTTTTTTGCTATTTCCCCTCAAGGTTTCACTATATAAACCAAGGGGAGACTTGGTTGAAGATAGACCAAAACACACCAGTTTATGAAACTTATTTCTAGCTTGTTTTAGATCCTCTTTCTAGCTCTCAAGTATCGTTCAGGTTTTAGCATTAACTTCGGCAGTAGTGTCGAAGCTTGAATTTTAAAATGGTGGGGGTTGAAAGTTGCGAGACCCAAATTTATGCAATATCAAATCAAATTGGTAAGGGCCGAACTCAATATATACATAATTTTAAGACAAAAACAAGGAAATTTACTACTGAGCCAAAAAACGGTGGGGTCGGGTCACCTCCGAGCCCTTCTTAAGCTTCCCCCTGTTCGGCAGTGCAACTATTTAGGCTGTGTATCACGGAAACAAATGGGTTCTATTGGGAGACCTGAAATTTGTTTTAAGGGACTCTTGTTAAACACGATACATAGCCACATACAATTTCTGCCTCTGCCCTTTTCTTATATTTTTTTCATTTATTTCTGTTGTATTCGTTATATAATTTACTGCTTCATTTCCTTTTTGTATTTGTCACACCCTCAAATTCCACTTGCGGGGTTTTACCGCGAGGCGCATGACAAACCAGGATTCAAGTCAACGGTCACAATAAACAACACTATATGCATAACACAAAACTCAAAAGATATAATTATAAAAGCATAAACTGTAGCGGAAGCTTTAAATGTTTACAACCCAAAATATAGTTTCAAATGTTTAATGAAGACCATGCTCTAAACCCTAGACGCCCGTGCCGACTCGTGCGCCTAGATCCAGTTGTTGCTACCTTAGCGACCTGAGAAAAACATGCCAAAAGACGTCAACATATAATGCTGGTGAGTTCACAGGTTTGTTCAAAAAGGGTTACCAAGTGTTACCATGTCCATACTATATCAATGCTACCAAGTACGCTAGCTAGGCGTATGTTTTATTACTACTACGATTGGAAACCATTACTGGACACGTTTAGCAATGTTTAGCATGTTTAGCAGCCCGTAATGTTCAGCACGATAATGTTCCTGTTCGAGACAATATGCACCCGCCCGGCCCTCCAAGCCGACGAGTGGGGCAGGTCACGCCCAATAGATCTATCCACATTTCCCCCGTTGTGCAAACCCGCACATTCATGGTTTCCCCCGGGACTTTCCAAAAGATCGTATAGCAATATAAAGTTAAAATCATAGCATGACATATGTTACCAAACTGTTTAGCGCATGTTTTCTCCCCCAAAAGTTAAAGCAGTAAAAGTGGGGCCGTGAACTCACCTTAGATAGCGTTCTTCAAATATAAGGAAAGATGTTTAGCCCTTGATAATCCCTCTACCGGAGATCTATCAAAATGTTCACATAAGTGTTCCGACTAATAACCATAAGGTTATCTAGCCCCCGATTGTCCAGATCATAACCGAGTATGTTTTAAAACGTGTTTAAATGTTTAACCGACACACTAGACCGACCCGACATCCCGTTGGTGACCCATTACCCTAACTAATCAAGTACCCATAGATTACACGCAAGGTTCAAGCATAAAACACTTAGTTTGTATCAAAAATCTCATTTCTGCATCAGAACGGTCGAACCAGTCAGTTTAAGGCCTCCTTCGCACCTTTTTACTCTCCTTCGCCCGTTTTACCTCTCGTTCGACCGTTTGATGTTTCCTTCGCACGTTTTGCCACGTTCGCCCACTGAAAAGCCTGGTTCGACCCTGGAATTCCTCCTTCGCACCTTCGACTGGTCGAAGGAGGCCAGGTTCGCCCCTGTTGTTCTATTTTGCCTAAAAACGCTTAAAACACATTCAAAACGACTCGAAACATCACCAATCACAGCAGTCAAACATGATTATGTTATCCTAACAAAACCCCACTGATTTTGCCCCAAACCATATCCGTTTCAGCCCTTTCCCAAAATGGCAAAAATTATGGAAACGTCACTTTCATGCATGAAATCTTTACCCGATTTGGAAACCTTTGAAATCGGCTCATGTTTGATTTAAAATACTCAGTTTATCGATCATCCGATCATCCTTATGGGTTCTATTGATTATAAACACCACATGTTACGTCTAGATTCGTCAAAATCCCCAATTTACACATAATATCATCATCCAATCGATTCTAACCCTAAACAACAATCAATCAGCATTAAAAACAATCCTACATCATGTCTCTAACATAGATAAAACAGCAAAGCATTGAATAACACATTACACCACATAATACTCAATTAACACATGTTATTTATTATGAAAACCCATGTTAAATGATAGGGTTTTGTTTTAGAAAGATGTTTAAAAGGTTTTTAATCATAAAAACACCCTTAGAACAGATCTGGACAATTAAGGTTAGATGAAAACGAATTAAAATGCTTTTAAAAGATTTAGGATTATGAACACACCTTGGATTCTTGTTTAGATGTTGTAGATAGGTTAGATTATGAAAAAGAAGAGCAAAAACTCCTTCCTTAGTGTTTAAGATCGTTTGAGAGCGTTTTGGGACGGTTAGGGTTTGTGAAATGATGAAAAATGACTAAGGTTGGTATTTATACTGATCCTCCTTCGCACCAATTGATTGGTCGAAGGTGGTCTCCTTCGCCCCTTTCACAGGGTCGAATGAGACTTGTCCAGGTCGAAGGGAATTCTTCAACTCCACTTCCCTGGTTCGCCCACTTGCATGGGTCGAACCAGACAATTTTCCTCTCCTTCGACCACTCGAAGTGGTCGAACCAGAGCCCCTTCTTAACTAGTTTTCCAGTTTGTCGTGTTTAACGCATTCTAACACATCTTAACACATAAGCATGCATCCTTAGTCTATATTTAACACATTAAAGCACAGATGATCATTTACACATCATTTAAACACGTCTATGTATATAAACCACCACACAACCCATAATCTACACATATACTTAATTAGTTCATGTAATGTCACCAACAACGGAACCCGGTACTAATGTATTACCAAAACGACTCCCAATGATCCTCCAGATCATTGTACCCTGGACAATCCTAACTTGACCCAACTCAACTAACCCGGTTAAGTTTGTTTATAAACGTTTCTCGCTAAGGTAGACTTAGATGTTACTAATATGTTTAAGCCGAACATGCCGGGTGTCACATCATCCCCACGTTGAAAGAATTTTCGTCCCGAAAATTGCACGAAGCCCAAAAATGAAAAAGACGAAAAGGAAGAAAACGAAAAGAAAGGTTACCGTTTGTCACATCATCCCCACGTTGAAAGGGAATCTCGCCCCGAGATTCACTCTGCTTCAGCAGTAACATGCCTGGACTCGAACGCGTGCTTCGGAAAGAGATGAGGGTACTTAGCCTTCATCTGGTCCTCTCGTTCCCACGTGAACTCCGGTCCACGATCCGAGTTCCAACGGACTTTAACGATGCGGATTTTACTCCGCCGAAGGCTACGAATCTTGTAATCCAGAATCTCGACAGGTTCCTCCACAATGCGAAGACGATCATCCACCTTGATCTCTTCCAGTGGTACAATGAGAGATTCATCAGCCAAACACTTCTTCAAGTTAGACACATGGAAGACGTTGTGCACACTACCGAGCTCTGCCGGTAAGTCAAGTCTATATGCCACCGGCCCAATCCGATCCAGGATTGCGAACGGTCCGACGTAACGAGGGTTAAGCTTGCCACGCTTTCCAAAGCGTATGACGCCCTTCCATGGTGAAACTTTCAGAAGCACCTTGTCCCCAACCTGGAACTCTAAAGGTTTTCGACGGCGATCGGCATAGCTCTTCTGACGATCCCGTGCAGCAGCCAAACGTTGACGGATCTGTACGATTTTCTCCGAAGTTTCGTACACGAGTTCCGGACCAGTGAGCTGGCTCTCGCCCACCTCGGCCCAACAAAGTGGTGATCGGCATTTCCGTCCGTAAAGAGCCTCGAACGGAGCTGCCTTGATGCTAGAGTGATAGCTGTTGTTGTAGGAGAATTCCACCAACGGCAGGTGAATTTCCCAACTTTTGCCAAAATCGATGACACATGCCCGCAGCATGTCCTCCAGTGTTTGTATCGTCCGCTCACTCTGCCCGTCAGTTTGCGGATGATAAGCCGTACTCATATCCAGCTGAGTACCCAAGGCCTTATGAAGAGCCTTCCAGAAACGCGAAGCAAAGCGGGAATCACGATCAGAAATGATAGAAACAGGCACCCCGTGCCGAGAAACCACCTCCTTAAGGTAGAGCCGAGCCAACCGCTCGAGTCCATCCGTTTCCTTAATAGGTATGAAGTGTGCCGATTTCGTCAACCGGTCGACGATCACCCAAATCATGTCGCAGCCACTTGGTGATCTCGGCAGTTTGGTGACGAAATCCATCGTGATCCGCTCCCACTTCCATTCTGGAATCTCAGGTTGCTGTAGGAGACCAGACGGCTTCTGATACTCCACCTTGACCTTAGCACAGGTCAAGCATTTGCTCACATAGGAGGCTATATCAGCCTTCATGTTCGGCCACCAATAAAGTATCTTCAGATCCTGATACATCTTATCGGAGCCTGGATGAATAGAATACCGGGATTTGTGAGCCTCGTCCAAGACAAGCTCCCGTAATCCCCCGAGTAAAGGAACCCAAACACGCCCAGCGAAGTAGTGTAGGCCATCAGACCTAAGCTCAAGGTGTTTGTCCGCACTGTGCATTGTTTCGGCTTTAAGGTTTTCCTCCTTCAAGGCATCCACCTGAGCCGAACGGATCCGGTCAGGTAAGGAGGAATGAATGGTAAGCTGCAAGGCTCGGACACGCCGAGGCTTCGCCGACTCTTTCCTGCTCAAGGCATCCGCCACAACGTTTGCCTTGCCAGGATGGTACTTAATCGCACAGTCGTAGTCGTTCAAGAGTTCAACCCAACGACGCTGCCGCATGTTTAACACCTTCTGGTCGAAAATATGCTGGAGACTCTTGTGATCGGTGTAAACTTCACACTTGGTACCGTACAAGTAATGTCTCCAGATTTTCAACGCAAAGACCACTGCACCCAGTTCTAAGTCATGAGTAGTGTAATTCTTCTCATGAACTTTGAGTTGACGAGAAGCATAAGCAATAACCTTCCCGCGCTGCATTAATACGCAACCAAGACCTCGTATGGAAGCATCACAGTACACAACGAAATCATCCGTACCCTCAGGAAGGGATAAGATGGGTGCAGAACAAAGTTTAAGCTTCAGCATCTGAAATGCTGATTCCTGTGGTTCATTCCAGTCGAACTTTCGGTCCTTCTGGGTGAGAGCAGTGAGGGGTTGAGCGATCTTCGAAAATCCCTCAATGAAACGACGATAGTAACCCACAAGACCTAGGAATTGCCGTACCTCAGATGGCGTCTTTGGTGCTTCCCAGTCTTTAATAGCTTCGATCTTAGCCGGATCGACATGAATTCCCAGTTCATTCACCACATGTCCTAGGAATTGAACTTCACGCAACCAAAAATCACACTTTGAGAACTTAGCATACAACTGCTCTTGTCTCAAAAGTTCCAAGACCAACCGCAGATGTTCCTCGTGATCCGCCTTGTTCTTGGAATAGATCAGAATGTCGTCAATAAACACGATGACGAACTTATCAAGGTAAGGCTTGCAAACGCGGTTCATCAAATCCATGAACACCGCAGGTGCGTTAGTGAGACCAAAAGGCATGACCAAGAACTCAAAATGGCCATAGCGAGTGCGAAAAGCAGTCTTCTGGATGTCAGCTTCCCTGACGCGCAACTGGTGATACCCGGACCGCAAATCAATCTTCGAATAATAGCTGGAGCCCTGAAGCTGGTCAAAGAGATCATCAATGCGAGGAAGAGGATAACGATTTTTGATGGTCACTTTGTTCAGCTCACGGTAATCAATACACATACGAAGGCTCCCGTCCTTCTTCTTCACAAACAAAATAGGAGCTCCCCACGGGGACGAGCTCGGTCGAATGAAGCCCTTTTCCAAGAGTTCCTGTAACTGGCTGGATAATTCCTGCATCTCGGGAGGTGCAAGACGATACGGAGCTCGGGCAATAGGAGCTGCGCCCGGAGCAAGATCAATACCAAACTCAACCTGACGATGGGGAGGAAGACCAGGCATGTCATCAGGAAACACATCATGAAAGTCACGAACCACCGGGATGTCCTCGATCTTCTTCTCATCGTCAGTAGAAACGTTAACAAGTGCCAGAATGGCCGAACAGCCCTTCCGAAGATACTTACGGGCTTTCATGCTGGAAATGATACTCAGCGGGGCACCGCTTTTCTCGCCATGAACCGAAAGAATCTCTCCATCGGGGAGAGGGATCCGAATAACTTTGTCAAAGCAAACAATCTCTGCACGATACAACGATAACCAATCCATGCCCACAACGACATCGAAACTACCCAAAGGTACCGGCATAAGGTCAATGGGGAATGACAGACCCGACAGTTCCAAGTGACACTCTCTAAGGATATGAGTCGCCTCGATGTTCTTACCATTAGCCAATTCTATCAAGTACTTAGCCTCTAAAGGTGTGGGTACTATATCTAGCAACTGACTAACATCCACAGATACGAAGCTCTTATCGGCACCAGAATCAAATAAAACAGAAACATAGCGATTGTTGAGAAGGAACGTACCGGTAACTGTGTCTGGATCCTGCCTAGCCTCCGCAGACCCAATGACGAAAGCACGCGCAGTCCTGCCTCCGCCGCCATTCCCGTTACCGCTACCGTTTCCGCCCCTCCCATTATCGCCCTGCTTCAGCTTGGGACAATCACGCTTGAAATGCCCCGTGTCACCACAGTTATAACACCCCTGCCTCCCCTGAGTCCCCTGAGTAGCAGGAGCAGGAGTAGCCGCAGGAGTCTGAGTTGGGGTGAGCGCCACCTTGCAATCCTTAGCATGGTGCCCCAACTGATGGCACCGATGACAACGAGCCCTGTCACAACTCCCCGAATGATGGAAACCACACTTGTTGCACTTGGGATGCTTCCCAACATACCCACCCGTCTTCGCCCCAGAAGAAGACCCAGACGTATCAAACTTCTTCGCCGGCTGAGCTGGCACCACACTCTTCCCCACACTCTCCCACTTCCTCTTGTTCCCCTCAGCAGCCTTCACAGTAGTGCCCTTGGGTGGCAAAACGCCTTCCGCCACCTTCAGGTTAGTCATCCGATGAGCTGATCGGACAACTTCAGCAATAGTGGGAAGATTCCCAGCAGCTACCAACCCAGCAATCTCGGGCACTAGTCCAGACACATAGTGCTCGATCCTCCTGTACTCGGGTGTGTGTAAGTCAGGACACAACACCGCCAGCTCGTTCCTCCTCACAGTATATTCCTCAATCTCCGACCCAACCATCTTGTAACTCCAGACCTCATGCTCCAACTTCTGTATCTCCTCCCTCGGACAGTACTCACCTCTCAAAAGCTGCACAAACTCCGCCCAAGGCATAGCAATAGCCTCTCCCAGTCCCATATTCTGAGTAGTAGCATTCCACCACGACAATGCAGGCCCCTCAAATGTCGCAGTAGCATACTTTACTCGGTCCCCAGCAGGACAGTTACACATGACAAACACAGATTCCACCTTCTCTAGCCATCGGAGCAGTCCCACCGCTCCCTCAGTTCCAGCGAAGTTATGGGGCTGACAGTCCCTAAACTTCTTATAAGAGCACTGAGGTGGGGGTGGATTGGCACCAACACCTGAAACACGGTACACGAGTAAAACACAAACGAAAGGACACGAAACCCAAAAATGAGGCAAGGTCGACAGAAATCAACTCACCACCCATGGCATTAATCCCGGCCTGGAAATTAGCCATAGCCATATTCACTTGCTGCTGGAGCAAGTTGTTCAGCTCAGCTTGGGTCATGTTGATGTTCCCACGACCACCGCCTCCGGCACGACCACCGCCGCCACGACCACCACCACGACGTCCACCACCACGAGCACCAGACATGATCTAACAAACCAAGAAATCGAGAGATTCAGATTCACTTCCAGTGTCAACCACTAGAAATTTTTCAAGAGTTAACCTAGGGACAAATTCAGGACTATACATCCAAACTCGAAGTCCATCGGGATTTTCATGCATCCCAGTTTATTATTTCGTGTGCACCCGAAATGATAAACTGCTCTACATGGTCCTCCAGATGTGCCCCTAATCTAGACCCTAGTCACCGAACATTGTCACCTATGTGGCAATAGGTGCAAGTGTAAGAAGGCATGTGTGTGCAAGAACCAACAAATCAACCCCTCCTTCTTCAATCCAGAAGAAGAAGACAAGAGTAGGTAAGGACCCAAATAAAAACGGATGATGTAACGGAGAAGCATGATGATGATGTAAGGACACCCCGACAACGTTAGTACATACCCCATTAATAGACCCAAAGTATGTGACCGTCTAGTGTGTGCGACTCGGCTATAGACCAGACTCTACATGCAGTCCTAGTTCACTATAACTATTGGCTCTGATACCAATCTGTCACACCCTCAAATTCCACTTGCGGGGTTTTACCGCGAGGCGCATGACAAACCAGGATTCAAGTCAACGGTCACAATAAACAACACTATATGCATAACACAAAACTCAAAAGATATAATTATAAAAGCATAAACTGTAGCGGAAGCTTTAAATGTTTACAACCCAAAATATAGTTTCAAATGTTTAATGAAGACCATGCTCTAAACCCTAGACGCTCGTGCCGACTCGTGCGCCTAGATCCAGTTGTTGCTACCTTAGCGACCTGAGAAAAACATGCCAAAAGACGTCAACATATAATGCTGGTGAGTTCACAGGTTTGTTCAAAAAGGGTTACCAAGTGTTACCATGTCCATACTATATCAATGCTACCAAGTACGCTAGCTAGGCGTATGTTTTATTACTACTACGATTGGAAACCATTACTGGACACGTTTAGCAATGTTTAGCATGTTTAGCAGCCCGTAATGTTCAGCACGATAATGTTCCTGTTCGAGACAATATGCACCCGCCCGGCCCTCCAAGCCGACGAGTGGGGCAGGTCACGCCCAATAGATCTATCCACATTTCCCCCGTTGTGCAAACCCGCACATTCATGGTTTCCCCCGGGACTTTCCAAAAGATCGTATAGCAATATAAAGTTAAAATCATAGCATGACATATGTTACCAAACTGTTTAGCGCATGTTTTCTCCCCCAAAAGTTAAAGCAGTAAAAGTGGGGCCGTGAACTCACCTTAGATAGCGTTCTTCAAATATAAGGAAAGATGTTTAGCCCTTGATAATCCCTCTACCGGAGATCTATCAAAATGTTCACATAAGTGTTCCGACTAATAACCATAAGGTTATCTAGCCCCCGATTGTCCAGATCATAACCGAGTATGTTTTAAAACGTGTTTAAATGTTTAACCGACACACTAGACCGACCCGACATCCCGTTGGTGACCCATTACCCTAACTAATCAAGTACCCATAGATTACACGCAAGGTTCAAGCATAAAACACTTAGTTTGTATCAAAAATCTCATTTCTGCATCAGAACGGTCGAACCAGTCAGTTTAAGGCCTCCTTCGCACCTTTTTACTCTCCTTCGCCCGTTTTACCTCTCGTTCGACCGTTTGATGTTTCCTTCGCACGTTTTGCCACGTTCGCCCACTGAAAAGCCTGGTTCGACCCTGGAATTCCTCCTTCGCACCTTCGACTGGTCGAAGGAGGCCAGGTTCGCCCCTGTTGTTCTATTTTGCCTAAAAACGCTTAAAACACATTCAAAACGACTCGAAACATCACCAATCACAGCAGTCAAACATGATTATGTTATCCTAACAAAACCCCACTGATTTTGCCCCAAACCATATCCGTTTCAGCCCTTTCCCAAAATGGCAAAAATTATGGAAACGTCACTTTCATGCATGAAATCTTTACCCGATTTGGAAACCTTTGAAATCGGCTCATGTTTGATTTAAAATACTCAGTTTATCGATCATCCGATCATCCTTATGGGTTCTATTGATTATAAACACCACATGTTACGTCTAGATTCGTCAAAATCCCCAATTTACACATAATATCATCATCCAATCGATTCTAACCCTAAACAACAATCAATCAGCATTAAAAACAATCCTACATCATGTCTCTAACATAGATAAAGCAGCAAAGCATTGAATAACACATTACACCACATAATACTCAATTAACACATGTTATTTATTATGAAAACCCATGTTAAATGATAGGGTTTTGTTTTAGAAAGATGTTTAAAAGGTTTTTAATCATAAAAACACCCTTAGAACAGATCTGGACAATTAAGGTTAGATGAAAACGAATTAAAATGCTTTTAAAAGATTTAGGATTATGAACACACCTTGGATTCTTGTTTAGATGTTGTAGATAGGTTAGATTATGAAAAAGAAGAGCAAAAACTCCTTCCTTAGTGTTTAAGATCGTTTGAGAGCGTTTTGGGACGGTTAGGGTTTGTGAAATGATGAAAAATGACTAAGGTTGGTATTTATACTGATCCTCCTTCGCACCAATTGATTGGTCGAAGGTGGTCTCCTTCGCCCCTTTCACAGGGTCGAATGAGACTTGTCCAGGTCGAAGGGAATTCTTCAACTCCACTTCCCTGGTTCGCCCACTTGCATGGGTCGAACCAGACAATTTTCCTCTCCTTCGACCACTCGAAGTGGTCGAACCAGAGCCCCTTCTTAACTAGTTTTCCAGTTTGTCGTGTTTAACGCATTCTAACACATCTTAACACATAAGCATGCATCCTTAGTCTATATTTAACACATTAAAGCACAGATGATCATTTACACATCATTTAAACACGTCTATGTATATAAACCACCACACAACCCATAATCTACACATATACTTAATTAGTTCATGTAATGTCACCAACAACGGAACCCGGTACTAATGTATTACCAAAACGACTCCCAATGATCCTCCAGATCATTGTACCCTGGACAATCCTAACTTGACCCAACTCAACTAACCCGGTTAAGTTTGTTTATAAACGTTTCTCGCTAAGGTAGACTTAGATGTTACTAATATGTTTAAGCCGAACATGCCGGGTGTCACAGTATTGTAATCATAATAAGAGTGTTTTTATTTTATTTATATGCAAACAGTTTCATACATTAATCACCTAAACTGCAATTGCAGTTAGTCAGATCCTTGTTGAGAGTAGTTTGTGTTTATGCACATAAGCACATGCATATAATCAGCTTATTACTGAAAACTTGTATTTTGAATGTACTGAATACTAATTATTGTCACTTCAAAAATAATAATATTAAAGTGTTTACTGAAAATCACACTAAATTAATAAACCAATAACATTTCAAACACTATCGTCTTCTAAGAAATGTTTTAGGCACGTAAGGTCTTTTTAATACCAAATGGTCTTTGACCTCAATGTATCGATACATACGATAAATTTTTGTGATTGAGGAAAATATGGGTATATGGTCAAGATGGACGGTAAAAAATGGGTATAGGTGATCAAGACGGACGGTAAAAAACAATCCGAAAAATTAATAGAATGTAATGTACCATTCTACTTCATCATGGGAAATAAATTTAAACTAGGTGTATCAGTACGGCGCGTTGCGCCTACACAAAAAATGTTACATAAACGCTTGGCACTTGCGCAATCAAACTTTCATCGAAAGAACCAACAATATGATGTTATTTCATGATACAATTTAAATGTTACATGTGATATTATATACCTTTCAAAGATATGGAAAAGGTGAGGAATGGTCGTTAATGACAAAAGCCTTGTGTAAATGACCAGGATCGTGCCATATGATCATCAATGAATAAAGCTTTAGCTTTAGATTTTTGTTATAGCATCCATAGATGTTTCTATTATCTGCATTTTTTTTTTTTTGAAAATAAACTTTCAATAATTGTATATAAAGAAGTTCTTTATAATGTATAGGATCTAGCTCATAAGCGCAAGGATATATTTAGAGAACTTACCGCAAAACATGAACAACTTCCTAGGCCTTTTCACACCTCTGAAGCTTCAGTCTTTTCAAATGTGACAATCTTCCAGATGTTGTGGTCCATGACATATTATGGCATTATGAAGAAAAAGTCATTAAATGTTACGCTATTCGTTTTTATCATATGTACAGGAGAATTCCATACGTGGTTGCTTTAAAACATAAAAAGCGAGCATGTGATGCGTTACTAAATCCTTCATGTTGAGTTCATGGTGATATGTATAATATGAGGTGACCATTAGCAAGGAGCCATCTTCTTTGGAAGAAGTTGTGGCTTTTCACCTACTGTACAAATGTACAAATAAACCCATTAACTTGTATAGTGCCATTTTTTTAAAAAGTTCCCAATTTGAGCCTTAATAGTCATACGCGTCAAATAGTCTATAATCTTGTTGGAAGTATTAACATTCCAGAATACTTTTTACATTCCAAATATGTATTCTTTTGGTTCCGACTGTTTCACATGCTCAAACAGATGAACCACTGTCGGCTACCTCTATGAAGTTTGTTTCTACTTTTGAGAAACTTGAAGACTACACTGTTTGAATGTGGGAGAACATTTGACTAATCTGGAAAACATTGCGTTAGAATTTGTAGATATTATACTATGAGGCCATACGTAGTGATCCGCCAAAAGGGTGTTAAGTGGGCAAATTGGCGCCCCTTTCACCCACCAACACCGCCCCCTCCTTGTTAAAGGGGCGTGAAAGCATGCTGCGCGAAAAATTTCGCGTGAGAGGAGGGATGGATGGGCCAATCTGATGATGCCAAGTGGCCACAATAAAAAAATAGCCAATCAGAAAAATACTTCTTTCACCCAACATTACACCCCTTGCCCATTTCAAGCCCCTTTCACCACCAAGTGACCCACATTGCCAAGTGTCAAAAAATGTCCGTTTCACCCACCAAATTTCACCCACCGTTACACATTGTCTGAAAAACAACATGTGCTAAACTCAAAGCGTAAAGCCAAATCACCAATTAATCGATTCAACACACACCAAAGTCAGTTAGAGCAATCACAATGCAATACAAAGCAAACGCAATATGCAATTGAAAATTCCCCGATTCAAATGATGAATAAGAACCTTACCTAGAAGGCAGACAAGTCACAAGAGGATGACGTAACCGTAGTTGCCGGGTATGATGAAAGTGACGACAGAAGCTCTAACCGCCAACAATAGAGCAAACAATGACCACCGTGATGTTCATCAGCTAGATTAGAATGGCGGTTGGTGACGACGAGGACGGTACACATCGAACTACCACCGCAGCAGCTTGTTTTTCCGTCCGATAACCACCACCATCGCCGTTTGCAAAAGAGAGGGGCTAATACAAAGATGGAAGAGGAAAGGTGTGTTGTCGGTTTCGACGGTGATTGTGGCAGCGATTGTGGTGGTGTCGTCGATGGATCAGGGGATGCGATGGAGGAGTCTGGTGGTTTATGTTAGGCTTTGAAATAAGAAATGGATAGCAGAAACAAAGGTATACAAAACACCCTGCAAAGACTGAAAATTACGAAAATGCCAAGTTACTATTCATTTATCTCCGCTATAAATATATAGTTAATTAATAAGTGCAATTACAACATAAATGACTGTAATGCATAAAATAGAAATCACAACCAAAGATTTATGAAGTAGAATCTACCTAACATATGTATAAACTTAAATTGCCACTCGTTAGAAAAGATGAACATTTCCCAAATCGACCATAGAGGTGAGCGATACACAAATCAACCCACCTGAAAAAAAACTTTTGGGGAGCACATTTTATCCTATTCGACACATCTCAAAAGGTAAATATTACCCAAGTTGACCCGTAAAAGAAAAGGAACACTGCCAAATTAACCTATGTATAAGTAACAGGAACATTAGTCAAAGCAATCCACTAAAAACAAACTATTAGCGATCTTAAGCATTACCCAACAGGGTCGCAGGTTGGTTGGGGCGGGAGGGGCGGCCGACCCCCCAAAATTTTTGCTCAAAAGTTCTGATTATATAGTATTCGTATAAATTTTTCTTAGGTATATACGGTTTCGGCCCTCATTTTTTGTGAAAAAAATAGGTATATTTTATAAATCAAAACTAACGATATATCGAACGATACAAGTTTCCAAAATATCGGTTGTTTTACCGAGTTTATCGTTATTCTTTGTTTTTTTTCCTTTTGGGCCCATTTTGAGAGGTACAATCCAATTATTTGATTTAGCCCATTTTTTATTTAGGGAAAACCCAAAATTTTTTATTTAGGGAAAACCCAAATAAAAAGCCCAATTAAAAGCCTAAACCCAAAAAAACTCTAAACTCATTGTACTCTACTCTGTCTCTCGATCTCACCCTTGTAATTTCATACTTTCATTTTTAAACTTTCAAGTCTTCATTCAAAAAATCATGCCATCAAGGTACATAATTGGAGAAGAATTGTCTTTGGTCTCTTTGGAAAGACTGTTCCCAAAACAGCAGGTACGGTGCTCTCTGCTTCACATCAGAACCCTAGCTCTCAGTTAGGTAACATTTGTCCTTAAATTTGTTATTGCTGTTAGGTTGCATTGATCGGTTTGATTCTTTTTAAAATAAGAATTGTATTAGACTGATTATTAAATAAACTATGATGGATGTTATTCGTGTCATACAGTCAATGTGATGACTGTCGATACGATGCCTGTGATATTTGAATGTTTGACTCGACCCGAATCGAATCACCGACCCGAACATATAATCCTAAACATAGCCATAGAAAAAAAATTAGGTCCCGTCCCGTGACTAGTGATTTCCGACCCCCGGACCAATTTCTCAAGCTTCGCCACTGTTACCCAAATCGACAAATCTATAATTAACCGAACAAGGACCCACTAAGAACACAATTTAAGCAACTATTACCCTATTTAATTTGACTCATTTGAAAAGATGAATATTACCCAAATTGACCCGTTTTTAGAAAAGTTTATTACCTAAATTGACCCGTTTTTAGGAAAGTACATTACCTAAATTGACCCATGTATAAGTAAAAGGAACATTATTCAAATCAACTTACTAATTGCTTTTTTAACATCATCCTGATGACTTCCACCAACATACGCATAACCAATCCAATAATTGCTTCCATCATGATCATCAAGCTTACACCTGCATATAATATGTTTATACAGTAGCTAATTGCTTCCATCTGTAGCATTTATGATATGATTTGGATGAATTTTTATAAATAATGTGTTGATTTTTGGTATTGTATATGAAGAAAAGTTGGTTTTCCCCAATTTTATTTTATAGGGATATCAGTTATTAACTATTTGGTGCTACTAAAATAGTAATATTGTTAATATCTATCTATATAATAAATCAATACACTCGGGTCGAATCCTAGCCTTAGAGAGAGTTTGAGGTATCCATATTGAATATGGAGCTCCAAGTTATCCCCTATAAATACTCTTTTGTATATTTTAATTGTGTCCATTCTTCCATCACACTCTCAATTCCTCACTAACAAATCTTCCGACCAACATTCATCAATCTTCTTTTTATGCATTCTTGCTTCTAGGTATGTATCTTCTTCCCCGAGATCGACAAAACTAGATCCATTATAATATGTTACGATTCATAAACTTTTATTATATACTTTATGTATTCAATCGCTGGATCCATATCATGTGTTCCGATTTGAAAACTTTTATGTATTTGATTCAATAAAATAGATCCATATCATAAACAGGATCCAATCTCCAGTTTATAAATCGTGTTTTATACCAGTTATTTATAAACTGGAACCATTTCATAAACTGGAACCAATCTTTAGTGTCATCCTTTTGTTCAATTGCAAACCAATGTTGAACAATGGTTTTTCAAATAACCGATCATCAGATTTATATGAAGAAATGCGCGTTACACCATTGAAAAGAATCACTGGCTATTTGTTTACAAATACAATCTACATAACTCTTCAAACAGATTTACTATTTATTTTCTTGCTTTACAAATATGGATCGTATTTATTGAATGTTTGGATGTTTTTTCATTTGAATACTAGAATACCATCCGAAGACAAAGATTCGATTATAGGTTATCACAAGGGTGAGCAATTCTTCAAGATCATGCATGACCCTTCGGCAAGAGTTTTTGTATGATTCTTATTTTCATCTTGATATGGATCTTTGTTTACTTTACAAAACTAATTATTACTTGTGTTAATGTTATTTTTAACGTGTTAATCCAGACGTTGCCGATAGTTATGAACAAATTTTTGGTCTCTAAAAACATACACAACAATGTCGTTACAGTGGCCACATACAAAGGACAATCTTGGTTGGTTTTATTAGAATTGATAGATGATGTATTTTGTTGTTTTACATATACATTAGTATTCAATCCTACATTCCATATTCGGAGCATAATATTAGACCAATTTTAATTTCATTAATTCGGAATTATTGTTATTTATTTACATTAATAAAGTTGACCGAATTTAATGTCATTTTATTTGAAATTTGAATTTTAATGATTGTTATCAATTTACATTAATAATATTTTGACCAAATTTAATATTATTTATTACTATCTTTTAATAATTGACCGAATTTATAGTAACATTAATACGAATTTAAGTTTACCATAATAAGCCTTATTAATTATATAGATGCTAGTTATATTATTTTTGTAAAGTTTGTATAAAAAAATAAATGAATATTTTCGGTAATCATTTAAACATACTTACAAAAATATATTTCAGGATAAATGTAAGCATACAGTTGACAAACCTAGCGACAATTACCTATGTTTTTAAATTTGATTGAAATAAAGTTGGCAATCACCATATTTAAATTAATAGTAAATAAAATTTAAGTTTAGTCAACAATATATATCGTATTTAAATTTAAATTAATAATAATAACATTGTTAATTTCAATTAAAGATATTTAATAACCTTAAACACAATTTTGTTATACATTCTTTATATAAATACAAAAAAATAACAAATTAAAACCATAATTATTATTAATATGAAATTGATTAAATTAATACGAGATTTTTTAATCTCTAATTCGTCTAATTGATTAAATTGATTTCGTATAATTGATCAAATTTATTGTTTACCATAATAAAACGTATTAATTCTTTTGTATAAATGATTGATTATGAATCAATTTGACCCGAAATTTAGGATTACCATAATTGACTGAATTTAATGTTATTTATTACGATTTTTTAATCTCATTAATTTATATTACTATTGATACGAAATTGATTAAATTGATTAAATTATACGAATTGATTAAATTAATACGAGTTTTTCTAATCTCTACTTTCGTATAATTGATTAAATTATACGAATGATAATATTGATTAAATTATAATTGATTAAATTGATTTCGTATAATTGATCAAATTTATGGTTTACCGTAATAAAACGTATTAATTTTTTTGTATGAATTATTGATTTATTATCAATCATTCCCGAATTTTAGGATTACCATAATTGACCGAATTTAATGTTATTTATTACGATTTTTTAATCTCATTAATTTATATTACTATTAATACGAGATTTTTTAATCTCTAATCAATTATACGAATGATAATATTGATTAAATTGATTTTGTATAATTGATCAAATGTATGGTTACCATAATAGCTCTCATTTATTTTTAATTTTTTCTTATTTAATTATTATTACTATGTAGATAATTCCTAATACGATTGTTGAATTGGCAAACTTAAATTAATCAATGAAGATCAAGATTAAATTTAAAGATGGTACGCGTGGTCTGTGTCGGTGCGTGTTGAAATTTCTGCTCAAGTCGCTAGGTTTGTTATTCAATTATTAAACATTATGTTTATAGTATTCTTATTTTATAATTAGGTAGACATTCTAAATTTACTATACACAATGCTTTTGTAAAGGTTTACTGTGATTGGATGGCCTGATTTGCTTCAATCAGAAGATATTTTCATTGGCGAATATTGTGTCTTTAAATGGTATTCAATCCAACACAGGCTATTTGTTACTAAGATTGCACCACAAAAAGTCATTGATTTTAAAATTTAAATTACGATCTTTTATGTTTTTAATGTAATTTATTTGAATTATTGATTACGATTTTGAGGTTATTTATTAAAATTTATAATCTTAATAAGATTATGATTAGTCTTGCAATTAATAAGATTTATAATCTTACTATGTTTACGAATTATGATTAGTATTGATTGCAATTAATAAGATTTATTAAGTTTAAATGTTATTTAATAAGATGTTTAATATTATTTATTGACATTAATTATAATTGACCGAATTTAATGTTATTTATTAAATATTTTAATCTCATTTATTTATATTACTTTTTTTTTAATATATGTTTAGTACAATTGACCGAATTTAATTTTTTTATATTATAACTTTCCTTTAATCAATTCTCATTAAATGATAATAATCAAAATCATTTCCTTTATATTATGACTTTTCTTTAATTATTCTTAATATATTTTTATTATGTTAGATTTACTATTATTTATGGACATTAATAATAATTGACCGAATTTAATTTTATTTATTTCAATTTTTAACCTCATTTATTTATATTACTATTCATACGAAATTATGTTTTATCTATTTTTACGAAATTACGTTTAGTATTAGTTATTGACATTAATAATAATTGACCGAATTTAATGTTATTTATTCAAAATTTTAATCTCATTTATTTATATTACTTTTTTTCGACTTTATGTTTAATATTATTGACTGAATTAAATTTTTTATGTTACGACTTTATTTTAATTAATTCTCATTAATTGATAATCATCAAAATCATTTCCTTTATATTATGACTTTCATTTAATTATTCTTAATATATTTTTTTATGTTAGAATTAATTTTATTTATGGACATTAATAATAATTGACCGAATTTAATGTTATTTATTATGATTTTTTAATCTCATTTATTTATATTACTATTAATACGAAAGTATGTTTAATCTATTTTTACAAAATTATGTTTAATACTATTTATTGACAATAATAATAATTGACCGAATTTAAAGTTATTTATTAAAATTTTTAAGCTCTTTTATTTATATTACTGTTTTTTCGAATTTATGTTTAATATTATTGTCCGAATATAATTTTTTATTTTATGACTTTCCTTTAATCAATTCTCATTAAAGGATAATCATTAAAATCATTTCAATAATAATTGACCCCTATTAATTTTATTTATTTTGATTTTTTAATCTCATTTATTTATATTACTATTTTACGAAATTATTTTTAATCTATTTATTTCTTATCTACTGAATTTAATTACGAATATATTACTAATACTAAAACTAATATTACGATTTTTAATTTTATTTTTAATCTCATTTATTTCTTATCTACCGAATTAAAATTTTCTTTTACGATTTTTACGAATATTTTACTAAAATATATACTATTTTCAAAATAATTTTCAATTATATTAATAAATTAGTAAATAATTTTAATTGTTAAGTTAACTTTTGTCATTCATTTATTACTATTAATAGTAATAATTATTACAATTATAACATAAAGAATAAACGTAACATCAATATAAAAAAACCTCATTTGTCATGAAACCCTCGACCATTAACAACGTTCAAATTATTTAATAAATACAATTTAAATCTATTCTTTTAATAATAAATATAATTTAAATCTATTTAACAATTTCCTAAAATATATAATATATTCAAAATAATTTTAAATGATAATTCTAATAACGACTTTCATTTTAATATTGTTCATTGATAAACATAAAAACTTTTTACGTTTTTGTTACTTTGATGGATATCAATTCTTTGACTTTATTTATTTTTCATGTCTTAAATTACACTTAATAGTAATTAGTAACAAAATTAGTAATGAAATATCATTTTACGTTATCAGTAACAACATTAACTAAAAGGCGATTCAAAACTGTTGGATTAGTATTGCTTTTTGTATGAACTTGCTAGTGAACACTTAAGTGTCTAGCAAGTTCTTTATCAGTAAAAGCACAACGGAATGATATAAGTTAAAGCTACACTTATCAACAGGAGTTATTACTCCCCTGGACGTTTGATAAAACTAAAGATAAGTATTTAATGAGAATCTAAGCATTGAATGAGAATGAACACTTAAACAGATTTTCAGTAAATGAAATGGAAATAACAATGATAAGCTTTGAAGGATTTCTGTATTAAAAATCAATATCTAAAACAGAGGGATGAACCCATCTATATATAGACTTTACAAATACATGAACCTTGCCAAAAAGCAAGTTCAGAGACAAGTTGCAACAAGTTGCAATCTTGGAACTTGTACAAAAAGTTAAACTAATACTAAACTAATAAACTACTGAAACATAAGGCGGTGGAAAGATTCTTGGACAAGTGCTGATGAATGACAAACTACTGATGAGTAGTTTGTCTTGAGTAGTTCTTCAGAGAACTGTCTGGTTTGGACTTCAGAACTTCTGATGCATTTCTTCTTCAGTACTTGTAGAATCCTTCTTCAGCTGTTTAGTCTTCTTTCTTCAGTAGTTCTATACTTAGAATAATTTGGCAGAAGTGAATTAGACTAAGGTTTACAAAAGTGGTTTCACGAATCCTTTTTGTCCTAACAATCTCCCCTGGATTGATGAAGCCAAAACCTTTCTAATTCCTTATTGTTTTCTTCTGTCATTCACAATCTTCCATATTCCTTTGAACATGGAATTCTTCAACTGGTTCAGCTGTTCATCAGTGAGAGATCCTTTTTGTGGTTCTAGATGCTGGATTGTAAGCAGGTCTTGAGTTGATAGCTTCTTCAGATCATTCATCGACTTATAGGCTCTGCTTGTGAGGTCTCTTCTTGTCACTTGTACTGAGTTGTCATCAGTAAAGGACCATCTGATGATAGGCACTTTAGACTTGTCAAAGTCTAAAGTATAGGGAACCATGCTGGTGCCCTGGGATGCTCCTAAGTGTTGGATGTCTTCGACTTCAGTGACTCTCAGGTGGGATTCTCTTCCTTGTTCTTGTTGCATCACATTAGGTAGTTGAAAGGTTGGCAAGTGATGCTCAGTAACTACCTTAGTGTGCAGTTTGTCTTTAATGGTCTTTTGAATTTGATAGGCAAAGGTGGAAGGATCCCTGAATTGGGTTAGCAGAGGTTTCTCTTCAATGTCAAAGTCAGAATGGACTACTGTACTTCCTTCTAGTAGTACCATCCTGAAATCAGTCTTCACATTTTCCTCTGTCTTTTTCTTTGTAGCAGGTTTTCTTGAAACACCAGAAGTTCTAACTACTGAAGCTGACACTTCAGCAGTTTCAAACTTCTTTGGATTTGCAGCCCTTGCACCCTTGTATTTTCTATAAGTGTCCACCATTCTTTCTTCTTTCCATTTGGACACAGAGGCTTTTGAACCATAACCATTTGCTACTAATTCTTCAATCATCTGGGCTCTCTTGGTTTTTTCATCTTTACTTGTTGCAAGTTTGTCTTCAATAAGTTGAGCTCTTCTTGTTAGCTCTTCCATGGAGAGTCCCTTCAATGTATAGGCTTTGGTCTTGCTGTTCTTGGTGATGTAAGACATCAGTTGTTGTCTTTTGTCTTCCTCAGCAATTCTTTCCAGGTTAGCCTGCCTTTGAAGTTCTGCTTCATAAGCCTGTAGCTTTTCATTGAGGCTTAAGTCATCCCTTGTTTCTAAAGCATTCCAGATCTCATCTTCCTTAGCCTTTCTTTCAGCTGCAATTAAACTCTTCTCAAGTAATTCTTTGGACATTGATAGAGGAGAAGGGTTCAGCACAATCATTGTTGTAGTTGTAGTAGGCTTTGGAATAGGAGTTGGTTGAGCAGGTTCAGTTGATTTAGAAGGCTGTTCAGCAGTTTCAGTGTTGGAAGTGTTGACTTCTGATGGGTTGACAACTACTGAAGGTCTGTCAACTACTGAAGGATTGTCTTCAGTATTTTCTGAGTCTTCATCAGAACTTTCACCATCAGAGGTTTCTTCATTGTGGCCTTGGGATTCATCAGGCTTTTCAGCATCTTCTATTTCTTGTACAGAGACACCAAACTGTTGGGCCAGTTTTTCTTTTCTGGCTTGGTTTCTCTGTTCTCTTTCTTGGATAGCCACTCTTGCCCTTATCCTGGCTTCGAGTGACTCCCTAGGTTCCTTAGTTTTCTCCCCCTTTTTGGATTCATCAAGCTTTTTCTTTGAGGGTTCAGAGAAATACCTGTAAGAGTAGCAATCTGTTTGGAGTTGAAGTCAATCTTGTTGGACAGATCGTTCATCTTAGTCTGTATCACTCCAAATTGGTTTTTGATGGACAGCTCCAAGTCAGCTGTGTAGGTTTGGAAGTGATTTTTGATGAGGGTGTTCATCATATGATATAAGGGACCATCTGGGCTGCATAGCTGGTTCATGTCTATGCTGGATGGCCCAGGGAATTGGGTAGGCATTTGTAGTGAGGGGTGTGTTTTGGGTTGATCTTCTTGTTGTACAGAAGATGCCACTATTGGGGAATCAGGGATTAAGTGGACTTTAACCTGATCTGGTGTGACTAGCTTCTTGAGCATAGATACACCAGGTGCAGGACCTTCACTTGTAGCCGTCAATTCAGTAGTTTTGTGTTGTGAATCATCATCTAAGTCAATGGAATCATCTGAATCCCTGATTACATCCTCAATGAGGACTGCATCAGTTACATCATGAGCTGAGCCCAACTCAGTTGTCTCATGTACCTCTTTTTCTTGGTTCAGAGGATTTCCTACCTCAGGCATTAAGCCTTCATCAGTAGTTGCTACAGTTGAGGTCTTAGCTATGTTGCTTCTTTCCTCAGATCCACCACTGGGTGGTAAATGAGTAGTAGCAGCCTCAAAAGTACCAAGAGTTTCTAAGTTTGGGCTTAGAGACCCTGGTTCATCCTCATCTCTTTGGTTAGGGCTTTGAGTGTCCACATCCATGTCAAGTTCTGAGGCTATGTCCCCTGTTTGATGTGGTTGTTGGGGACTGACATGTTCAGATGGGACTCTCTCTTTTAGCCCAGAGAGAAGTTTGGCTATTTCTATATCAGGTTCAGAAATTCGGGGTGCTGGTTCAGTAGTTTGGTCAATGGGTTCAGCTGTTTCAAAAGAGGAGTCAATAGGAATAGTTTTCTTTAGTCTTTTTCTTTTTAAAAGTATGGTGATTGGTGCTCTTGGTGGGGTTTGAGACGGATGAGACTGAGAGGATGTTTCAGGCACATCTTTATCAAGTGCAGATTGCACATTAGCTAGTTCAGGCATCTCAACCTCCTGAACTGCTTTTCTTTTTGGGTTGGTGGGTTTTTTGTTTTTGTTGGTTGGGTTTCTTGGCCTTTGGGGGTGTAGGTTTGGAAGATGAGGGTTCCATGGGGACTGTTTCTGGTTCCCCTTGGTCATCTTCTGGCCAGGCAGCCGGTTTGTTGTGCCTTGAGTATGCTTGTGAGGACAAAGGGTTTAAAATTGTAGTTTTACCCACAAGCACCTCTTCTCCAAGTTCTTTTATTATGCACTGCATAATAAATCTTGGGTACAACAAAAACTTCTTTTTAGTATTGAGATGATGTAACACCAACTCATTAAAGAAAAGTGATGATGCTCTGAATTTTGTTTCATTCACTATGGAATGAAAAATAGGTTGAAAAGTTGAGGGCATCTGATCATAAGATCTAGTTTTTGGACTCAAACACATAATAATATAATGAAAAAGCAGTTTATACTTTGGTTCAAAATATTTCTTAAAGATTGTAGCATGTGAGAGAGTACCTTGGTAACCACACTCTGTCATGGTTAAATGAATCTGAAAGTTTGGAAATTGGTCTGGGGCATTTACATCATCCAAACCCAGCCTAATTGCCAAAATAGCCGGTGTGATTTCCATTCTTCTCCCTTTGATGGTTGAATTGAGGGAGATTACTTTGTTGTTCACCGTCACCGTCTCTACGTTTGCCCAAAACTCGTTTAGAGTTTCAGTGTGGATTGGAGGGTCGATGGTGAGGGCGGTGAAGTATTGGGATTTGACGACCAAATCAATGATTTCGTCGTATTGGGACCAGGCTTCTTGTTTTTCGAAGTAGCCTCTTTGATTGTGTCCCTGTTTCAGTACTAGAGCCATGTGGTTTGTGTGTGTGTGGATCGAACAGTGTTTTTGCAGGTTTAGGTCTTGAGAGTGTTTTGTGAGAGAGAAGGAGGGAATTTTTGCTTTTTGAAAGGATAAGTGTTGGAAAAGGTATTTATCAGAAGTTTTTAACTGCCTAGGTCAAACTTCTGATGTGAGAAAAGTCTGATTTACCCTTTTTGACCAAACTGCTGATGAAGAACAGATATCATCAGTAGTTCCCACTTTCTCTTCAGTAGTTTTGAACAACTGATGAGAATGCTTTATAAATACTTTATTCATAACTTCTGAAGGTTGTTTTATCAGAAGTTAATCATTTTTCAAAAAATATTCCCATACTGATGTTTTGTTCATCAGTAGTTTCTCTCTTGTTTGTTTTTCAGAAGGTTTCAGACTTAAAAACAAATGTAAGTGAAAAATGAAAATATGTGCAGAAAAATAAAAAGAAACACTTACAAATTTAGCATCCCAAGCATGGATACTAACTTCTGAAATGTTGATGTGTCAAGGGGTTTAGTGAATATGTCAGCTATTTGATTAGCTGTTGCTACATGTTTCACTTCAATCTTGCCTTTTTCATAGCAATCTCTTATAAAATGCCTGATTTCAATATGTTTGGTTTTTGAAAACTGAACAGGATTTTGAATGATGCTAATGACAGATTTGCTGTCTACAAGCAATGGTGTCTTGGTCTCTTTGATTCCATAATCAAGAAGTTGATAATGGAACCATTGTATCTGTGATGTACAACTTGCAGCTGCAATGTATTCAGCTTCAGCAGTTGAAGTTGCAACAGATGTTTGTTTCTTTGATTGCCAGGACACTAGACAGTTTCCCAAGAATTGACAACCACCAGATGTTGATTTTCTTGACATTTTACACCCTGCATAGTCACTATCTGAAAAAGCTGATAACTTGGTATTGCTTGAAGCAGGATACCAAATTCCAAGTGTTGGAGTTCCTTTCAGATATCTGAAGATTCTTTTGACTGCAATGAGGTGTGATTCCCTAGGAGCTGATTGATATCTAGCACAAACACATGTTGAAAACATAATATCTGGTCTAGAAGCAGTTAGATATAAAAGGGAACCTATCATACATCTATACATGGTTTGATCAACCTATTTTCCTTGATCATCTGGTTCAACTTGTGTGGTTGGTGTCATAGGAGTGGAACATGATTTACAGTCTTGTAAAGAAAATTTGTTTAATAATTCTTTAACATATTTTGATTGATGTATAAAAGTTCCATTTGTTTGTTGTTTAATCTGCAGTCCCAGAAAGTACTGCAGTTCTCCCATTGTACTCATCTCAAATTTTGATTGCATGAGTTTCTTAAATTCATCAAATAGTTTTGTGTTTGTTGAACCAAATATGATATCATCAACATATATTTGAACAAGTGAGATATGATTTCCAACATGTTTTATGAAAAGAGTTTTATTCCTTTGTTTTGATTATAGTTTATCATTCCGCTGCACTTTCCATATATATTCACTTCATTCAATTCTCATTCTACTCTAAACAAATCAAAACAATCAAACTCAGATCCTAACAATTGGTATCAGAGCTTGGTCAATTAAATTCGATCTAAACAATCAATTTAATATAAACAGATCAGCTCACAATTATTGATATCGTTTGTTTGTCAGATTGAAAATAGAGTAATAGTTTATTTTCGATTCAACCGATTATAAACAGACCTTGTTTTCGAAAAATCAGAGAATGGCTTCAATCAATCACGATCCACACAACACTGGCACGAACAACAAGCCACCGATGCTTGTTAAAAACAAATTTAACTGAAAAGGAATCTGAAATAAGCAGCTTAAAACATGAAGCAACCATAACCAAAGACCAGCTCCAAACTATGATAACAAAATATCAGAGTTGTAAAAGTGAGCTTGAGTCCACCCAAGTTGAATGTCAGAAATGGGTGGAATCATGTAGAGGTTTTGAAATGCTACTCAACAAACAAACCAAAAGTCATGTGAAGTTTGGTTTTGGTTTTGAAACCACTGCTCCAGCTTTTGAAAACACTAACAAAAGGGATAAAAAGTTAGTTGAGGTAGTACCAACAAATTTGAAGGGTCAAGAGATTAAGATCATTGAACCTAATGGTAAGAAAATTGTTCTAGAGAAACCAGAAGGTTCCTCATCATTCACTGAACTTGAAAATTATGAATTCAAACCTACTTGGTCTGATGAGTGTGATACTCTTGAGAACTTTAAACCTGTTGATTTCAAAACTCCTGAGGGAAAGAAAGCACATCAGGCAAAGATCATTCCCTTGAAAAACCTTCCAGCAGATGCTCAAACATCTGTTGAAAAGAAGGTTGAAAAAGGGAAAAAGAAAGAAAAGTCTGTCCACTTGTTCTGTGATTTCTGTGAAAAGAAGAATCATGTTACTAAAAATTGTTTTCTTCTAAAATCATATGATATTAACAAAGGAACAAGTGCATGTGATTCCAAAGCCACATGTTCAATATGTGGGAAAAAGAATCACAAAACCAAAGAGTGTCTGTATCTCAAAAATTTTAATGTCAAAATACAAGAGTACAAGGCTAAAACTCTTGCAAGTCAGGTGGTGAGTACTTCAAAAGGAAAGCCCAAACAGACCTTCACACCAGTCCAAACATCTGTTACCAAAAGTCTTGAAACATCTGCTCCCAGGGATGTCCAAGTAACATATGCTCCACCCACAAGTAAGTACCCAAGAGGATATGGACAACCACAATGTCATAATCTGTCACATGTTTATGAGGAACCAAAAAACCTTTTAAACCAAGAGTGAACAGAAATCCCTATGGGTATTATCATCTGTCTGGAAGTGATCAAACAACTGTTGCCCCAAGTGTTGACATTCAAGCACTTGCAAATGGTCAGCAACAGTTGTTGAACTTGATTAAAAACTAGTTCAAACCACTGATCACCTTCCAAAGCTTGAGTCTGAAAAGTCTGAGGACCCATCAAAAGCCAACTTGGCTTTGGACACTCACCAAAACTAATTCATTACTGCTGTGCAGGGAGCTTCTGCTTGTTTAGATTGTCTTTGGTATGTAGATAGTGGAGGCTCCACGCACATGACAGGATGTAGAGCCCTTCTTCTGGACTTCTTAGCTCATGGAGGGGGTGATATATCCTTTGGTAATGATTCAAAAGGTAAGGTGTTGGGTTCAGGGACTGTTTAGGCTAGGAAACTCAAGTTTGAAAATGTCAATCTTATTGATAATCTTAAATTTAATCTTCTTAGTGTTTCACAAATGAGCGACAAAGGTTATGGCTCATTCTTCACTAAGAAAACTTGTAAGATTATTGGGCCAGAAGTGGTGAAAAAGATTGATACCATCATTGCTGAGAGCAAAGCACAACTTGTTGCTCATAGAAGTGGCAATGTGTATGTAGTTGATATGTTGAAGGACAATCCTATGGCAAATGTCTGTTTGTTTTCTGCTGCCTCCACAAAGGAAACAAAATTGTGGCATAGGAGACTGGGTCATACAAACCTTCAAACTATCAACTTACTCTCCAAACAAAGCCTTGTCAGAGGTTTACCATCAAAAGAATTCAAATGTGATGAGCATTGTATTTCCTGTTTAAAAGGAAAACAACATAAAAGCTCTTACAAATCCATTGATGAGTCCAAAACAAGTCAATGTCTACAATTGTTGCACATGGACTTGTTTGGCCCAGTTAAAATCATGAGTCTAAGAAGAAAAAGATTTTGTCTTGTCATAGTTGATGATTTTTCTAGGTTTACATGGACTTACTTTTTACACTCTAAGGATGAGACTGCAGGTATCTTGAAGGACTTTGTCACCAAAGTTGAAAAACAATATGACTTGCCAGTAAAAGTCTTTAGAAGTGACAATGGAACAGAGTTTAAAAATAAGGAGTTGGAAGACTTCTGTGTGTTAAAAGGGATTGTGAGGCAGTACATCATCCCAAGAACACCAGAGCAAAATGGGGTGGTTGAGAGGAAAAATAGAACTCTTATTGAAGCTGCAAGAACCATGTTAGCAGATTCTGGTTTGCCACTGTCCTTCTGGGTAGAAGCTGTAAACACTGCTTGCTATGTTCAAAACAGAGTTTTGATCAACCCAAGACATCAAAAGACTGCTTATGAAATTTTGTTCAAAATCAAATCATTAATCTCATTTTTCAAAATCTTTGGCTGCCCATGTTTCATTTTAAATCTCAAAGATTCCATTTCAAAATTTGCAGCCAAAGTAGATTGTGGCTATTTTCTGGGATATTCTTCTACTGCCAAGGCCTATAAAGTGTTTAACACAAGGACCAAGACAATAGAAGAAACTTTGAATGTAAAGTTCAATGAACTTTCATCCCTAAAAATCCCAGCAAATCCTGCTGAGTTGTTTGATTTAGATAAATTCAAATTTGAAGATATCACTGTTAAAACTAACAATGCAGGTACTCCACAATCTCCACAACAAGATTACAGAACAGATGTTGTGATCCCAAATCACTATAAAATCTATTCTGCATCAGAGGAAGCAGCTGTTCAAAACAACTGTCAAAACTCTGTCACAGTTGTGTCAACCACTGTTGGCCAGTCTTACCCTCAAACCACTGCTTCACCTCTCACAACCACTGCACAATAATCTGTTGACAAAAGTCAAACATCTGTTGACAAAAGTCAGTCCAGTTTTACACCACTTGGACCCATTACACCAACAGAGTCATCAAACCTTTGTCCTTCACCACAAAATGCCATCATACCATATTAGGGAGATCTTATCTACCTAAGAGCTCACCCACCAGACCAAATCATTGGCAACATCAGAGAAGGTGTGCTAACAAGAAGCCAATCCTCCAATATCTGTCTTTTTGCAGGGTTTCTATCTCTCACACAACATGTCAAGTACCAAGAGGCACTAAAAGACAACAGTTGGGTAGAAGCTATGCAAGAAGAGCTCCTTCAGTTTAAAAGACAACAAGTATGGGAACTTGTACCACTGCCTAAGGATGTTTGTCCAATAGGTACAAAGTGGGTCTTCAAAAACAAACTGATGAAAGGGGTATAGTTGTCAAGAATAAAGCCAGGCTTGTGGTTCAAGGCTTCAGACAAGAAGAAGGAATAGACTATGATGAAACCTTTGCTCCTGTAGCAAGGTTAGAAGCTATCAGACTCTTTCTAGCCTTTGCTGTCAACCACAACATCAAGGTGTATCAGATGGATATCAAATGTGCCTTCCTATATGGCAAAATTCAGGAGGAGGTCTATGTATGTCAACCACCTGGTTTTGAAGACACATTCCATCCTGATCATGTCTACAAGCTTAATAAAGCTCTGTATGGACTCAAGCAAGCACCTAGGGCCTGGTATGAAACTCTTTCCACCTTTCTCTTATCCATTGGTTTCACAAGAGGTAAAATTGATAAAACCTTATTTTTGAAATGGAGAGGGAAAGATTTAATGATTGTATAAATATATGTGGATGACATCATTTTTGGATCCACATGTAACAAAATGTGTGAAGATTTTAGGGAACTCATGACAGCATAGTTTGAAATGAGTGCTATGGGTGAACTTCAGTGTTTCCTTGGTCTCCAAGTGAAACAGCTGCAAAATGGCACATTCATTAATCAAAATAAATATGTGAAAAATTTGTTAACTAGATTTGAGATGAATGACTGTAAGCCATGTAGTACACCCATGAGTACAATCAAGCTACTCACTATTGATGAAAAGGATGAACTGGTTGACCAAACACATTACAGATGCATGATTGGGTCTTTATTGTACTTAACTGCATCTAGGCCAGACATTATGTTTGCTACTTGTGTTTGTGCAAGATCCCAGGCTTCACCCAGAAAGTCAAACCTTATTGCTGTGAAAAGGATATTCAGATACCTAAAAGGTGCTCCCACACTTGGTATCTAGTATCCTGCTAATGGAAACATTGAGCTTTCAGGTTATTCAGATAGTGATTTTGCTGGCTGCCACACCACAAGGAAGTCCACATCTTGAGGGTGCCAATTTCTAGGGAATGCCTTAGTCTCTTGGCAAAGCAAAAAGCAAGCAACTGTTTCCACCTCAACAGCTGAGGCTGAATACATTGCTGCTGCAAGCTGTACAACCCAACTCATGTGGCTCCAAAATCAATTGCTGGATTTTGGGATAACTACACTAAAGACTCCACTCATGTTGGATAGTCAAGCTGATGAAAATATCATCAAGAATCCAGTTTCTCACTCAACTACCAAACACATAGATATCAGACATCATTTTGTCAGGGATAGCTATGAAAAAGGTTTGATTTCTTTGCACCATGTTCCAACAGAGGATCAGTTGGCAGATGTGTTGACAAAAGCTTTAGACAGATCTACCTTTACAAATCTGATTTCTAGAATTGGTATGCTAAACATGGATTAAACAACACAAATGTTTTTAATAAAAGCATTAAAATGTTTCAGAAAATCAAAATCCATCCTTAAAAATAGCCTTTTGGTTGAAAAATCTGTTAAAGATAAAACAACCACTGTTTCATCCATTCTATCCACTGTTAAGTTGAAAAAATCTGTTTCAAACATCTGATCAGATAAAACAACCACTGGTTGGTTGAAAAATCTGTTTCAAACCTCTGATCAGATAAAACAACTGTTTTATTATCTATATATATATATATATCTATACATATATACATATATCTATTAAGAAAAAAAATCAAGTGCTGTTAGCATCAACACTTTGGTAAAGCAACAGCTGATTGCATCAGATGTTTGCCAAAACAGCTGTACACCACCAGATGTTTAACCATCAGATGTTTGCCACGTCTGCTCCTACAAGCAGAGTTTTGGCCACATCAGCGGTTTCACCAGAGCCTATAAAAACCCTGTTTTATCACAACAGTCGTTACACTGTCTCCTTGTATTCAAAATACTGAAACCGTCTTCTTCATTCTCAAACCCTTACTCTAATTCCACTCACTCTCGCACTCGGAATCCATTACAATGGATCTTAAAGCTAAAGCCACCCACAATTACCTCCCATATCTGGTAAAAACAGATGAAAACACTCCATTCCATTCCATCATCGACATCAGTTTACAATCCAAATACCTGACAATCCTAACCGCTGACTCCCCTATCTATCTTGATACCCTCCAAGAATTCTGGTTGAATGCTGAGTTTCTACTTCAAGACAAAAAGCCTACTTCCATTATCTCAAAAATTGGAGAGACAAGTATTGTTATTACCCCTGAACTCATATCCACAATCTTCTCACTTAATGACCTGTCAGGTAAAGACTCTTTCCCTAAGGCAGAGCTTCACACAAAGTTTCAGGAAAGAGGTTATGATGCATAGATGACTGGGTCAACACTTTTCAAAAACTTTTTCCCACCAGTCATGAAATTTTTCTTTCATACCCTCCTTCTCTGTGTCTCTGCTAAGTCCACTTCCTTTAATAAAATCCCATTGAGGATTCAGTACTTGGGCTATGCTATGTTGTCAGATTCTGACTTCAATCTATCCCAGGGATTGTTTATGGACTTAGTGTCAAATGTGAAAGCCATAAAGTGTTGATGCACGTTCTGTGGACGTCATTGTCGAATAGACTAGGGTTGAGTCTTGTATTGTGTTACATGAGATTGTGGTGATCCATAAGGGCATTTTATGGATCTGATGCATTTGTAAATATAGACCAAAATCTAAGCTAGATTCGCCCGTTTGTGATGGTGCGAATGTGGAAAAGTTCCACATTCGACCTCCTTAAGTGGGCGAAGGTGGTTTATTATTTTGGACTATAAATAGCAATCTCATGTGTTGTTTTCATTGGTAGATTTGAGTTTATGCTTTGAATGCTCTCAAGGGGGAGGTCATGCCCGACCTCCCCCGGCCTCGAGATAGATGTTTATCCTACTGATGACAGTGTCTGTAACCGTTTCTGAATCAATACGAATCTGTGATGACTTTGTTATCGTTAATTTCTGTCTCGTCTCGAATCTCCCGTCTGAAACCAAGTTGTTTTCGCTTAATCGATCCATGAATTCGGTTTTTAACCGGATTCTCAAAAAGATTTTATTATAAATGAAGTCATAAAGATATGTGTGTTATGAAATTTATAGAACGAATTACAGTTTAAACTGATAAGTATGGATCTCGCCTCTTTCTCAATCAAGGAATAGATGAGGTTTCTGACCTAAGCAGGAGGTGCTATTTATTTATATTTCTAGAGGCAAGTTTAAATTTAAATTTAATTTTCTTTAGCTTTTAGATGTAATTTGTTCCATATTTATGTAGCTTGGTGTTGAAACAAGAACAAGAGTCTGGATGTACTTCTCAACCCGTTCTTTCTTCCCAGACTGTTTATCCATTGCGTTAAGAATTCATAGTTGGAACATTGAAGAGGCGTGTTGACGAACTGATCGAGATTCAAGAGGTTTCAATATTTTATACCTCCCTTTTATATGTCTTCATTTTACTATGTGTTTCTATTGTTTAAAAGTGTATGTTGAATATACATTTTGTTTGCAGCCGATGTCTTTTGTTGTCGTTGCCACCATAAAAAGTGTTGAAGAAAGCTGTGGTTGGTTAATGCTACCTGCCGGAAGTGTAACAAGAAAGTTTTAAGTAAAACGAAGTATTTGCAAGATGCTGAAGATGTTTGTGAAGCAATTCTCAAATTGCCTGCTACTGCGTTGGTTTGTAGGAAATGCGAGTGTGAATGTACTTCCATTACCACAAAGTATGTAAATCAGTACATGTATAAACTTTTTTGGTTTGTAGATTTTTCATTTCATTTCATACATATTTTTTAGATAAATTTTGTTTTATTTGTTTTAGGTTCAAGTTACAGATAAGGGTTCAAGATGAATCTGGTAGTGTATCATTTGTGATGATTGATAAAGATGTGATGAGGATCATTGGAGCTACTGCCTGTGATATTAGGGAAAGGCAGTCGAGGGAAAGCGATACAAAACGTTTGCCGCATGAGTTGTCTCGGATCGTTGAAAAGAAACTGGCTTTCAAGATTGATGTTTCTGATTTCAATCTTACAAATGACTACCATGTGTACACTGTGGTTAAAATTTGTGATGATCCTGTCATAATTGAAGAGTTGGTTTCCGGATATGAGAATGTACACGATAATTCTGGCGAGGTATTTATTCTAATTGTTTTGTAATAATCATTTATTTTCAGTAGATGTTCAAATCTGTTATGTTTCCATAATATGTGAGCCATTTTTAGGTCACTCAGGAAGTTTGTCAAGACAAATCTGTTAACCTTTCAGAATCTTCGCAAGTTGGGTTACAAGTTACTTCTAAGGTATTTAAGAGGCTTTGTGCAAGTATTTGTAATTAGTTTCTACAACTTGTATTGTTATCTAACGTTTTATTAACTATTTGGTTTTTTCTTTGAATGATGTTTTATGTGTTGATTATGTTGTGGATACTGTCACAAGTCCGAATGGAAAAAGAAGTGTTGAGGATTTTGATAATGTAAATGTTGGTGAGCATACTTCTACAAGCAAAAGATTGAAGAAGAAGCCAACTAGATTTAAAAGTTAGGAACTTATTGTTAATGTATTCTTCTGTGTGTTTAGTGTTTTCAGTTGTAAGTTTTTGTTAACATCTTTGAAGTTAAACTTATGTATGTTAATTTTGTACATACTGGTTTAACATTTTCTGTCACACCCTCAAAATCCACTTGCGGAGTTTTACCGCGAGGCGCATGACAAACCAGGATCCAAACCAACGATCACAATAAACAAGTCTAAATGAACATATGCAATTTAAGAAAACATAGTTTAAAATCCCCAATCACAGCGGAAGCTTATTCAAAACATAATCCAAAATAAACCAAGTGTTCAACGTTTGAAAACCATGCAATCCTAACTAGACGCCGTGCAGACGCGTGCGCCCTAGTTCCATTGTGCTACCTTAGCGACCTGAGAAAACATGTAAAAGTTTACGTCAGCACAAAAATGCTGGTGAGTTTACAGGTTTTGTAATCCAAGTACCAAGTTCAACCTGTCCATACTATAACAAATCGAAAACCATAGTACGCTAGCTAGGCGTATGTTTTGTTACTATCACGATTGGAAAACCATTACTAACTCGCAAACCAGATGTCGTGCCCGATGTAGTAACCTGTTGTTCCTGTTTGAGACAATATGCACCCGCCGACCCTCCAAGTCGACGAGCGGGGTTGGTCACTCCCAATAGCGCTATTCACATTTCCCCGTTGTGCAAACCCGCACATTCATGGTTCCCCCCGGGACTTCCAAAGATCGTATAGTAAACCATAGAAACCCATAGTATGACAGTAGTTACCAAACATAAGTTTTAACACATGTTTTCTCCCCCGAGAAGTGAAAACAGTTAAAAGAGGGGCCGTAAACTCACCTTAAGTTGCGTTACTCCGTAACACGAATAAACTCAGCAGCTATGCTAGTCCCGTAAAGCGGCGACCTAACATATGACAGTTCCAAGTACTTAGACTAATAACCCGCAGGTTAGTTAGTCCCTAGATGTCCAGACCATAACCAAGTTCGTTTGAAAACACCGTGACTGTTTAACTGACCCAATGTACAAGACTCGACATCCCATTGGTGACCCGAGACTCCCCGTGTTATGTTTACGCTCCCAAACAAACAATCATGCAATCACACTTAACATACGTTAACGTTCAACAAGTTATAGCACGTAGTTCACGTATCACATAATTACATCCAAACATATGTTACCAAGTTATTAGATATGTTACGGGGTTCCTAGCATGTTCCTAGATGTCAAATCGGGTCTCGGAATGCTAATTTACACTTACAGCAGCAGTACACGCGATTAGGAAAAGTCAACTAGCATTTAGGTTGGTCAACTGGCATTTAGGAAGGCTAATTGCATGTAATATAGGCATTTAGGGTCATAAGACATGTAAATCTTGTGTTTATAGGCGATTAGGGTCATAAGACATGTATTTCAGGACTTAACTAGCATTTAGGATCACAATTGCATGTAACAGAGGCAATTAGCCCCCAATTGCATGGTATATAGGCGATTAGGGCATCTTTATAGGCGATTGGCCTCCTAATCGCCTATAACATAGGCGATTAGGGTTGCTAATCGCCAATAACCCAGCTGTTCCAGTTTTTCGCGCGTTTAACACTCCAAATCGGATCCAGAACGCGTGTAATCATCCAATATCAATCCAACAACTATACCAAACATGTTTAAACCAAAATCCTTCGTTTTGCCTCGTATTATCAGCCCTGCATGCAACTATGTAATCCAAACACAATACACATAGCATGAAACATCATATTAACATGCATAACTATAACCCTAATGAACAATTTCTCAGATCCTATCATCATGCCATCATTATTAATCTGAAACTAACCTAATGACATGTAATCATCCATATTGAATCATAAAAACCCTAGCTTTTGATTGAAAACCCACATACATCATGCATGCTACTTAGAATCCGATTAACAATGATTATTAACGATTTTTAGAAGACTCATACGTTTTAAAACAGGTCTGGACCGTTAGGGATTTAATAAAAACGTTTATAAAGATTTCATGGATGAGAATCACACCTTAGATTGTGATGGTTTGATGAAATAAGCTTGAAACCTTGTGTTTTGATCCAAAATCACGTTCCAGAGGTTGTGTGTGTGTTGGGGCGGTTTATGGGACGACTAGGGTTGGTATTATGAAGTTTAGGAGGTCAAGTATTGTATTTATAGTCGTTTTTAGTCGTCCAGCACGTAACACGCGATTGTGCAGCAGCTATACGCGATTAGCATTGCTAATCGCATGACATCCATGCATTTAGGGGCTAATCGCCTATCATTTCATGCGAGTAGCCCCCTAATCGCATGAAATGATCCCCAAATGCATACCCTATAGGCGATTAGCCTCCCCTAATCGCCTATAGGGGCTGGTTCTGTGTATTTTGCGCGTTAAACCCCGTTTTAACATATGTTAACACATTTTCACATACCGACAAGTCACATAATGATTGTAAACACATAACACTTGCAAACAAACATATTCACACTCGTTCACCAATTCCCGGGACTCGAGACTTGTATGTTCCGTATGACCTGACGATTCTACGAATCGTCACCATTTGTACACTTGGTTAAGGACTGACATCTAATGAACCTCTAGACTAACATCCGATGATCCTCTATACTAAACTGATAGTTCCCGAACCATAACACGACTTAACTAACCCAGTTAAGTACAATATACGCGTGACTCGCTAAGGTAGACTTTCATCTAGACAACGTTGTTAACCAGAATTTGCCGGGTGTCACATCATCCCCACGTTAAAAGAATTTTCGTCCCGAAAATTGTGCAAGTACCAAAAGGAATGACGAAAGAAACAAATAAAAGATAGAAACCAGAAGAGAGATTTACCCGAGTTGTCACATCATCCCCACGTTAAAAGGAATCTCGCCCCGAGATTCATTCAGCAGCAGTGGAGACGTATCTTGATTCGAACGCTTCCTTAGGAAAGAGATGAGGATACTTAGACTTCATCTGATCCTCCCGTTCCCAAGTGTACTCTGGTCCCCGGTTCGAGTTCCAGCGAACCTTCACAATGCGAATCTTGCTATGACGTAGGCTACGAATCTTGTAATCCAGAATCTCCACAGGTTCTTCCACAATCCGAAGACGATCATCAACCTTGATCTCTTCCAGTGGAACGATGAGAGACTCGTCAGCCAGACACTTCTTTAAGTTGGACACATGGAAGACGTTATGTACGTTACCGAGCTCCGTCGGTAAATCAAGACGATACGCCACCGGTCCAATCCGTTCCAGGATCGTAAATGGACCGACATATCGAGGGTTGAGTTTGCCACGCTTCCCAAAGCGTATGACGCCCTTCCACGGTGAAACTTTTAGAAGTACTTTGTCATCAACTTGGAATTCCAATGGCTTGCGACGCTGATCAGCATAACTCTTTTGCCGATCTCGTGCCGCTGCCAACCGGTTGCGAATCTGTACGATCTTTTCCGAAGTTTCGTACACGAGCTCAGGCCCAGTGAGTTGACTCTCACCCACCTCAGCCCAACAAAGAGGAGACCGGCATTTCCGCCCGTATAGTGCCTCGAACGGAGCTGCCTTGATACTCGTGTGATAACTGTTGTTGTATGAGAATTCTACTAACGGTAAATGAGCTTCCCAACCTTTGCCAAAATCGATCACACATGCCCGCAGCATGTCTTCTAAAGTTTGAATCGTGCGCTCACTCTGACCGTCAGTCTGTGGATGGTAAGCTGTACTCATGTCTAGTTGGGTACCCAAAGCCTTGTGCAACGACTTCCAGAAATGAGAAGTAAAGTGGGAGTCACGATCCGAGATAATAGAAACCGGCACCCCGTGCTTAGAAACAACTTCCTTCAGATAAAGACGAGCCAAACGATCCATGGTGTCGGTCTCTTTAATAGCGAGAAAATGGGCTGATTTGGTCAACCGATCAACAATCACCCATATCTTATCATTCCCGCTCGGTGACTTAGGAAGTTGCGTGACAAAATCCATTGTAATCCGTCCCCATTTCCACTCCGGAATTTCAGGTTGTTGCAAGAGACCCGACGGTTTCTGGTATTCTACCTTGACCTTAGCACAGGTCAAGCATTTGCTCACGTATGAGGCTATATCTGACCTCATGTTTGGCCACCAGTAAAGCACCTTCAGATCTTGGTACATCTTATCCGAACCAGGATGAATAGAATACCGGGACTTATGAGCCTCATCTAGGACAAGCTCCCGTAGTCCCCCGAATAAAGGAACCCATATGCGTTCTGCGAAGTAGTGCAGGCCATCAGGCCTTCGCTCGAGGTGCTTGTCGGCACCGTGCATAGTCTCAGCTTTAAGGTTTTCCTCCTTCAAAGCTTCTAACTGGGCAGAACGGAGTTGATCAGGTAGAGATGAATGAATGGTGAGTTGCAACGCCCGAATGCGACGAGGTTTAGTCGATTCCTTCCTGCTCAAGGCGTCTGCTACCACATTCGCCTTGCCAGGATGGTACTTAATGGCGCAATCATAGTCATTCAGAAGTTCAATCCAACGACGCTGTCGTATGTTCAAATGTTGTTGGTCGAAAATATGTCGAAGACTCTTGTGATCGGTGTAGATGGTGCATTTGGTACCGTACAAGTAATGTCTCCAAATTTTCAACGCGAAAACCACTGCACCCAACTCCAAGTCATGGGTGGTGTAGTTCTTCTCGTGCACTTTGAGTTGACGAGAAGCATACGCAATCACTTTCTCGCGTTGCATCAACACACAGCCGAGACCATGAATAGAAGCATCACAGTAAACAACGAAATCATCAGGGCCTTCAGGTAAAGACAAAATAGGAGCAGAACACAGTTTAGACTTTAGTTCCTGAAATGCCAACTCTTGTGGTTCACCCCAGTCGAATTTTCTATCCTTCTGCGTGAGAGTGGTGAGGGGTTGAGCGATCTTCGAGAACCCCTGAATGAAACGACGATAATAGCCCGCAAGGCCTAGGAATTGCCGCACCTCAGTCGGCGTCTTTGGTGCTTCCCAGTTCTTAATCGCTTCGATCTTAGCTGGATCGACATGAATTCCTAGTTCATTAACCACATGTCCTAGGAACTGAACTTCGCGTAACCAAAAGTCACACTTTGAGAACTTGGCGTAAAGTTGTTCCCGTCGCAAGAGTTCCAAAACCAAACGCAGGTGTTCCTCGTGTTCAGTCTTGTTCTTGGAGTAAATCAGAATATCATCAATAAACACAATGACGAACTTGTCAAGATATGGTTTGCAAACGCGGTTCATCAAATCCATGAAAACCGCCGGTGCGTTCGTGAGACCGAAAGGCATGACCAAGAATTCGAAATGGCCATAACGTGTATGAAAGGCAGTCTTTGCAACGTCAGCTTCCCTTACGCGCAACTGGTGATAACCGGACCTCAAATCAATCTTGGAGTAGTAACTAGAACCCTGGAGTTGGTCGAATAGATCATCAATACGTGGAAGAGGATAACGGTTCTTGACGGTCAATTTGTTCAGTTCTCTGTAGTCCACACACAATCGGAAACTTCCATCCTTCTTCTTAACAAATAGAATCGGGGCTCCCCAAGGGGAAGAACTTGGTCTGATGAAACCCTTGTCCAAGAGTTCCTGTAACTGACTAGATAATTCCTGCATCTCAGGAGGTGCAAGACGGTAGGGGGCCCGAGCAATGGGAGCAGCCCCTGGTACAAGATCAATACCGAACTCGACCTGACGATGGGGAGGAAGACCAGATAAATCATCAGGAAATACATCAGGAAACTCGCGTACAACAGGAATATCGTCGATCTTCTTCTCATCGCTAGAGGAAACAGATAAAAGTGCCAAAACGGCCGAGTAACCCTTTCGAAGATACTTAAGGGCTTTCATGCTAGAGATGATATTTAGCGGAACACCACCCTTGATACCGTACACAGAAAGGAATTCTCCATCAGGGAGAGGAATCCGAATAATCTTGTCGTAACAAACAATCTCCGCGCGATACAAAGACAACCAATCCATGCCAACCACAACGTCAAAACTACCCAAAGGTACCGGCATAAGGTCGATGGGGAACGACAAACCCGACAACTCTAGTTGACACTCCCGAAGGATACAAGTAGCTTCAATCTTTTTACCGTCAGCCAACTCAATAATATACTTAGCCTCTAATGGTACGGGTACTACATCTAGCAGTCGACTAACTTCCATGGATATAAAACTCTTATCGGCACCGGAATCAAATAAAACACTAACAGAGCGATTATTGAGAAGGAACGTACCGGTAACTGTGTCAGGATCCTGTCTAGCCTCAGCGGCTCCAATGACGAAGGCACGTGCATTCCTGCCACCGCCCCCGTTGTTCCCGTTACCGTTGTTCCCGCCCTGCTTCAGTTTCGGGCAATCCTTCTTGTAATGCCCAGTCTCACCATAGTTGTAACATCCTTGTCTTCCCGTAGTTCCTTGAGCAGCAGGAGCCGAGGTATTGCTTGGGGCCTGGGTCGATGGAAGTGTAGCCCGACAATCTTTAGCAAAATGCCCAATTCGCTGGCAGCGATGGCAACGATTACTGTCGCAATTCCCTTGATGATGACGCCCACACTTGTTGCATTTAGGCAGTTTCCCCGCATAACCACCCTGTTTGTTACCCGAAGAAGAAGAACCCCCGCTATCAAATCTCTTACCCTGTTGTGCTGGTGCAGATCCTTTCCCTTCATTATCCCACTTGCGCTTGTTGTTCTCTGGGGCCTTGACAGTCGAACCCTTAGCAGGCAAAATACCCTCATTCACCTTTAAGTTCGTCATCCTATGAGCCGATCGGACCACCTCTGAGTATGTAGGATGATTTCCCGCAGCTACCAACCCTGCGATTTCTGGCACTAACCCCGAGATATAGTGTTCGATCCTCCTATATTCTGGCACATGCAGATCAGGACATAGCACTGCCAACTCATTACGCCTCACAGTATACTTCTCAATTTCAGACCCAGACATCTTGAGGTTCCACACTTCGTGCTCTAACTTCTGCACCTCTTCCCTTGGACAGTACTCACGCTTCAACAGTTGAACAAAATTCTCCCAAGGCATAGCATAAGCCTCCCCAATACCCATGTTCTGAGTGATGTTATTCCACCAGGTCAAAGCAACATCCTGGAATAAAGCAGCAGCATACTTGACCCGATCCACTGGGAGACAGTTACACATCAGAAACACTGACTCCACCTTTTCTAACCACCTGAGTAAACTCACCGCACCCTCAGTGCCAGAGAATTCCTGGGGCTTACAGTCCCGAAACATCTTGTAGGTACACATGGGTGGGGGTGGGTTAACAGGACCACCTGAAATGAAACGCATGAGAAACCACGAAGAATGTAAACAAGGTCCACCAATGAGGCAAAGAAAATGGATAAATCAACTTACCACCACCATTGTGCCCTAACTGGAAGGCAGCTTGTAGCAAGTTGTTCAGATCATCCTGTGATAGGTTAACACCTCCACGACCACCAGCACCACCGCGACCACCACCACGTCCACCATTGCGACCACCTCCACGTCCTCCTCGTACTCCAGACATGATTCTGGCAGAAAGAACGAGAAAATTTAGTTTCGCAGCTAATGATAACCACTAACGTTTACAAGATCAAAGCTAGATCCAATCCAGGACTATCCATTCGAACCCAGAGCTCACCAGGGCTATCATGCATTTCGGTTTATGATTTTGTGTGCACCCAAAATGATAAACCGCTCTACATGGTCCTCCAAGTGTTCTCCTAGTTCAAAGTTCAAATCACTGAACATAGACTCTTAGCTATACACCGTAATACCACGGTAGTTTATGGCAAGTGTTTCTATTGGAGTATGGAAAGGAGATGTCCGAGCCTTGGACAAATCTCAAGAGTACACGATTTACCCCAATATATCACACTGCCTAGAAAACAAGTAACCCGACATAAGGTAGAACGGATGATGTAACATAGGAAGGTCAGATGATTTAGAGACACCCCGACAAGCCCATACGTAAACCACCATAATGTTTTTAGTACCATGTGATCGTCTAGTGTGTGCGACTCGGCTATAGACTAGACTCTACATGCAGTCCTAGTTCACTATAACCATTGGCTCTGATACCAATCTGTAACACCCCGCCCCTCTCATCACCAATATTGTCCGCTTTGCCCATCCAGAGCTCACGGATTTGTTTTTGTTTGCCCAAGTGGAGACTTCCCAGGAGGTCACCCATCCTGAAATTTCTCCCACCTGAGCACGCTTAACTGTGGAGTTCTCCTCTCATCCACTAACATTAAGCCCCAAAACGCGTTGGTGATTTAAGAGGCAAGACATTACTTATGAACCAAGGATCTCTCCTGGCCACGGCCGATGTGGGATTTTCCTGGGGTGTCACATTCACCCCCCGTTAGAGTTTCATCGTCCCTGATGATGTTAGAGTCTCATCGTCCCTGATGAGGTGTGCACCCACCATCCCGAACGGCACAGGAGTGGCTCTGATACCAATCTGTCACACCCTCAAAATCCACTTGCGGAGTTTTACCGCGAGGCGCATGACAATCCAGGATCCAAACCAACGATCACAATAAACAAGTCTAAATGAACATATGCAATTTAAGAAAACATAGTTTAAAATCCCCAATCACAGCGGAAGCTTATTCAAAACATAATCCAAAATAAACCAAGTGTTCAACGTTTGAAAACCATGCAATCCTAACTAGACGCCGTGCAGACGCGTGCGCCCTAGTTCCATTGTGCTACCTTAGCGACCTGAGAAAACATGTAAAAGTTTACGTCAGCACAAAAATGCTGGTGAGTTTACAGGTTTTGTAATCCAAGTACCAAGTTCAACCTGTCCATACTATAACAAATCGAAAACCATAGTACGCTAGCTAGGCGTATGTTTTGTTACTATCACGATTGGAAAACCATTACTAACTCGCAAACCAGATGTCGTGCCCGATGTAGTAACCTGTTGTTCCTGTCTGAGACAATATGCACCCGCCGACCCTCCAAGTCGACGAGCGGGGTTGGTCACTCCCAATAGCGCTATTCACATTTCCCCGTTGTGCAAACCCGCACATTCATGGTTCCCCCCGGGACTTCCAAAGATCGTATAGTAAACCATAGAAACCCATAGTATGACAGTAGTTACCAAACATAAGTTTTAACACATGTTTTCTCCCCCGAGAAGTGAAAACAGTTAAAAGAGGGGCCGTAAACTCACCTTAAGTTGCGTTACTCCGTAACACGAATAAACTCAGCAGCTATGCTAGTCCCGTAAAGCGGCGACCTAACATATGACAGTTCCAAGTACTTAGACTAATAACCCGCAGGTTAGTTAGTCCCTAGATGTCCAGACCATAACCAAGTTCGTTTGAAAACACCGTGACTGTTTAACTGACCCAATGTACAAGACTCGACATCCCATTGGTGACCCGAGACTCCCCGTGTTATGTTTACGCTCCCAAACAAACAATCATGCAATCACACTTAACATACGTTAACGTCCAACAAGTTATAGCACGTAGTTCACGTATCACATAATTACATCCAAACATATGTTACCAAGTTATTAGATATGTTACGGGGTTCCTAGCATGTTCCTAGATGTCAAATCGGGTCTCGGAATGCTAATTTACACTTACAGCAGCAGTACACGCGATTAGGAAAAGTCAACTAGCATTTAGGTTGGTCAACTGGCATTTAGGAAGGCTAATTGCATGTAATATAGGCATTTAGGGTCATAAGACATGTAAATCTTGTGTTTATAGGCGATTAGGGTCATAAGACATGTATTTCAGGACTTAACTAGCATTTAGGATCACAATTGCATGTAACAGAGGCAATTAGCCCCCAATTGCAAGGTATATAGGCGATTAGGGCATCTTTATAGGCGATTGGCCTCCTAATCGCCTATAACATAGGCGATTAGGGTTGCTAATCGCCAATAAACCAGCTGTTCCGGTTTTTCGCGCGTTTAACACTTCAAATCGGATCCAGAACGCGTGTAATCATCCAATATCAATCCAACAACTATACCAAACATGTTTAAACCAAAATCCTTCGTTTTGCCTCATATTATCAGCCCTGCATGCAACTATGTAATCCAAACACAATACACATAGCATGAAACATCATATTAACATGCATAACTATAACCCTAATGAACAATTTCTCAGATCCTATCATCATGCCATCATTATTAATCTGAAACTAACCTAATGACATGTAATCATCCATATTAAATCATAAAAACCCTAGCTTTTGATTGAAAACCCACATACATCATGCATGCTACTTAGAATCCGATTAACAATGATTATTAACGATTTTCAGAAGACTCATACGTTTTAAAACAGGTCTGGACCGTTAGGGATTTAATAAAAACGTTTATAAAGATTTCATGGATGAGAATCACACCTTAGATTGTGATGGTTTGATGAAATAAGCTTGAAACCTTGTGTTTTGATCCAAAATCACGTTCCAGAGGTTGTGTGTGTGTTGGGGCGGTTTATGGGACGACTAGGGTTGGTATTATGAAGTTTAGGAGGTCAAGTATTGTATTTATAGTCGTTTTTAGTCGTCCAGCACGTAACACGCGATTGTGCAGCAGCTATACGCGATTAGCATTGCTAATCGCATGACATCCATGCATTTAGGGGCTAATCGCCTATCATTTCATGCGAGTAGCCCCCTAATCGCATGAAATGATCCCCAAATGCATACCCTATAGGCGATTAGCCTCCCCTAATCGCCTATAGGGGCTGGTTCTGTGTATTTTGCGCGTTAAACCCCGTTTTAACATATGTTAACACATTTTCACATACCGACAAGTCACATAATGATTGTAAACACATAACACTTGCAAACAAACATATTCACACTCGTTCACCAATTCCCGGGACTCGAGACTTGTATGTTCCGTATGACCTGACGATTCTACGAATCGTCACCATTTGTACACTTGGTTAAGGACTGACATCTAATGAACCTCTAGACTAACATCCGATGATCCTCTATACTAAACTGATAGTTCCCGAACCATAACACGACTTAACTAACCCAGTTAAGTACAATATACGCGTGACTCGCTAAGGTAGACTTTCATCTAGACAACGTTGTTAACCAGAATTTGCCGGGTGTCACATTTTCGAATGAATATATTTTAGTTAACAGCTGTTTGTTAACATCTGTTTTCGCTTTTGATGTTATGGTATTTTAATTTCATCTGTTTGAACTTCTGTTATACAATATTTGTTCAAACAATAGAGTCTCGAGTATTTTATTGTAGTTGATATTAAATTTTTTAATGCTTATAGGACCAATTTAGTAGATGTTGATAAAGAGTATGCAGTAGATGGTTATACTATCTGAAGTCACTTATATGTAAATATTATGTTTAGAGTGTTTAAAATTTTATTATCAATGCGTTAGTTTCACCTCATTTTTCTATTGTTATAAAGTATATGTTCATTTTTTAAATTTATAGAAACAATAACAGAGTTCAAATCATTTGTAACAACAAAAGTTTTCATTTTTTAATTAATATAAAATAAAATGAATAATGTTTAAATTTATGCTATCTTTCCATCTAGAATCTTCATCTGTACAGTGGCCATCAAAGACCTTTAGGGTTGTGTTGACTGTTTGTAATTCTGAATTTTAAAACACTAATGTAATTTAAATTTATACCTTGGTTAATATCTGTTGTTGCAGTGGATGTTGTGTTATTTTAAGGCGAGTCTGTTTGAACTTCTGTTATCCAATATCTGTTTAAACAACAGTGTCTCGAGTATTTTATAGTAGTTGAATATTAAATTTGTTAATAGTTATAGGGCCAATTTTAATAGACATTGATAAACAGTATGTAACATATGGTTATAGTAACTTATTCAGTTTAGTTTCTTTAAAATATTAGTTACAATGTGTAAATTTCATGTCATTTTTTTAATTTTATCAAACATATGTTCAGTTTTTTTAAGTTATAGGAACAATAAAAGACTTCAACTTATTTCTAAGAACAATAGTTTTAATAGTTTAATTAATATAATGATAATATTCATACTAATACTTTAAAACATAATACTGATTTTTAATAATAAAAACTATTATTACAATTTTTACATATCTTATAGAAGTCAAATATTTTGTAGAATAAAAGACTTCAAATCATTTATAACAACAATATTTTTATTTTTTTAATTAATATAAAAAGATTAATGTTTAAATTGATGTTATTTTTTCATCTAGATCCTTTATTTGTACAGTGACTATTGACAATAATGATAATATTCATACTAATAATTTAAAACATAATACATTGTGAATAAATACTATTATTACAATCTTTTATAATAATTTTTTAAGTAATTTTATTTTGTAATTGATCAAAGTTGTTTGGCAACATCTTTTGACAAATCATCATATATTGTATAACTTGACCATATAATGAAAACTATTATTTCAATTTTTAATAATAGTGATTTTTTCTAAGTATTTTTATTTCTATTAACATATATGTTAATAATGTCTTTTGTTTCGTAACATTATTTAGTTTTTTTGTTTATACTGAAAATTATTTCATCTACCGTCAGTATAATTCATGTTATTTTATCTGTGGACTCGCCATCATAGACTTTTATTAAATTTCAATAAATATTAGTTACAGTGACTATATGTCTATATTTCATGTCATTTCTTAAAAAAGTTTGTCATTGAAATATTATTTATTTAAAATATAATAAGTCTTCAATAGAAACTATAATTACATATCTTATGGAAACCAATTTTTTTGTAGAATCAAAGACTTCAAATCATTTGTAAGAACAATAGTTTTAACAGTTTAGTTTTAATATAAAAAGATTAATGTTTAAATTGATGATATGTTTCCATCTAGATCCTTCATTTGTACAGTGACCATTAATGACTTTTAGGGCTGTGCCGACTGTTTGTAATTGTGAATTTGAAAAGACTTGTGTAATTTAAATTTCAACTTATTTCGTTAGATATTTGATTACAAGTTAAGTGTTACAAAGTCTGTTTAAAACTCTGGTTACATCATCTTTCGACCTTCATTTGAAAATTCTAAGTATCACAGTTATTTGACAACATCTGTTTACAAGTCATCCAAAATTGTATATCTTGACGATAGAACAGGTTTCAATAAGAAATTTTGAAAAATATATGTCTAACAACACCAATTAAATAACAGATATTATGAAAAATTTAAAACATAACTCATTGTGAACAAAAACTATTATTACAATTTTTAATAATACTGATTTTTTTAAAATATTTTTATTTCTATTAACATATGTTATGTTAATAATATCTTTTTTTACGGGAACATTATTTAGTTTTTTCTAAATGATGAAAATTATTTCATCTACCGTGAGTATATTTTATGTTATTTCATTTGTAGGCTCGCCATCATAGACTTTTGTCATTTAAATATTAGTTACACTGAGTATATAAATGTCATTTGTCATTTAAATATTATTTATTTAAAATAAAATATAAGTCATCAATAGAAAGTATAATTACATGTCACACCCTCAAATTCCACGTGCGGGGTTTTACCACGAGGCGCGTGACAAACCAAGATCCAAGTCAACGGTCACAATAAACGACATTATATGATACGTAAAAATGACGTAAATTAACCATTAAGTTTTCATAAACAATCCATCGCTGCGGAAAACGTAAAACTTTATTACAACTCGAAAGATAATGCATATAAGTCTGAAAATGCTAAGTAAAATGCATATGAATCCTAGACGCCGTGTGACTCCGTGCGCCTATGCAATGTTGATATCTCAACGTCCTGAGACAAACATGCTAAAAATGTCAGCAAATAATGTCGGTGAGTTCACAGGTTTTATGTTAAACATTTAAGTAATGAAAGCCATCATGTTATCACTATGTTAGAAATGATAGCGTTAGCTAGATGCATGAATGTTACTACTACGACCTGGAAACCATTACAGACAAGACGAAATAAGAGTTTTCCCGAAATATGCACTACCGTCCCACGGCAGCGTTATGACTGAGACAATATGCACCCGCCGGCCCCCGGCCGACGAGTGGGGTCTGTCAGTCCCAATAGATCTATCCACATTTCCCCCGTTGTGCCCCGCACATTCATGGTTTCCCCGGGACTTTACGTATCGTATAGTACGTCAATAAATTAACACCAACATAACATGATATTTTATGAAATAAGTATAAAGCATGTGTCTCCCCCGAAACGTAAAGACTTAAAGTGGGGCCGTGAAACTCACCTGATGTTGCTTTCTCTCTAAGACAAGTAAACCCGCTCAATAGACGGCACCAACTACCGGTGACCTAACATGACGAGCGTATAAGATATTAGACTAATAACTCGTAGGTTGATTAGTCCCCAACAGTCTAGACCATAACCGTGTACATTTGAAATGATGTTTAAACGTTTAACCGATCACACCAGACAAGATTCGACATCCCATGTGTTAGCCGAATGCAAGATATCACGTAATCATATGCAATCAAACACTTAGCATACACCACGGTTTACTATATCTAGCATGAAGCCTAATTAACGCATGAACAGGTCCGAACATGCGTTACTAAGTTATTTAACATGTCACGGGGTTCCTAACATGTTCCTAGGTGTCAAACCGTGTTTCGGGATGTTAAAATACACATATAACAGCAGTACACGCGATTAGGAATCAAACATGCAATTAGGAAAGTCCTAGATTAACATCATAATAACTCATTTAGGTCAGAAATGTAACATCCGGCCCCTCTCACCACCAATATTGTCTGCTTTGCCCACCCAGAGCTTACGGATTTGTTTTTGGGTGCCCCGGTGGAAACTTCCCAGGAGGTCACCCATCCTGAAACTGCTCCCACCTGAGCACGCTTAACTGTGGAGTTCTCCTCTCATCCACTAACATTAAGCCCCAAAACGCGTTGGTGATTTAAGAGGCAAGACATTACTTATGAACCAAGGATCTCTCCTGGCCACGGCCAATGTGGGATTTTCCTAGGGTGTCACATTCACCCCTGTTAGAGTCTCATCGTCCCTGATGAGGTATGCACCCACCATCCCGAACGGCACAGGAGTGGCTCTGATACCAATCTGTCACACCCTGAAATTTCCACGTGCGGGGTTTTACCGCGAGGCGCGTGACACACCAGGATCCAAGTCAACGGTCACAATAAACGACACTATATGATACGTAAAAATGACATAAGCAAACCATTAAGTTTTCATAAATGATCCATCGCTGCGGAAGCGTAAAACTTTACTACAACACGAAATCAAAAGTACGAAAGTCTGGATATACTAAATGAGATGCACATGAATCCTAGACGCCGTGAGACTCCGTGTGCCTATCGACAGCTGCTACCTTAGCGACCTGAGACAAACATGCTAAAAACGTCAGCAAATAATGCCGGTGAGTTCACAGGTTTTTGATGAATACCGACTCCAATAAATACTAACTCCCAAATGAATACCCATGATCAATCCAGACCACATGCATGCAAATCATATGAATACCTGTTACTACTGCGATTGGAAAACCATTACTGGACTCGAATACTGTGAATACTGAATACGTGCCCGAATGAATACTGAATACTGAATACTGCATACTGAATACTGAATACTGAATACCTAAGAGACAACATGCACCCGTCCGACCTCCAGTCGACGAGTGGGGCGGGTCAAGCCCAAATAGATCTATCCATATTTCCCCCGTTGTGCAACCCCGCACATTCATGGTTCTCCCCGGGACTTCCAAAGATCGCATAGTAATATAATGAATACTCTAAAACATAATGAATACTTGAAAACATAATGAATACTCCAAAACCCAATGAATTCGTGAATACCAAAACGTAGTTGACACACCTTTCATGAAAACATAGTTGAAACGCCTTTTATGAAAACATAGTTGAAACACGTTTAAAGAACACAGCATGTTTTCTCCCCCGAAAATGTAAAACCAGTAAAAGAGTGGGGCCGTGAAACTCACCTTAGAGTGCGTCTTCTTGATGACTAGAGATCCAACCCGTGTATGATACTCCCGACTAATAACGACCTATTAATGAGTTTACATAAGTGTGATGACTACTAACCCGAAGGCTAACTAGTCCCCGATTGTCCAGATCTTGACTACGTGTGTTAAAAAGTGTGTTTAAACGTTAACCGGACATACCAGATAGACCCGACATCCCGTTGGTGACCCATTACATCAATTACTCATGCACATAAGGTTAATACATAAGTTTCAAGCATAAAACACTTAGTTTGCATCAAAAATCTCATTCCGGACATCAGATGGTCGAATGTGGTTTTTCTCATTTCCACGTTCGCCCGTTTGAGCCACGTTTTGTTCCACGTTCACCCGTTTGAGCCACGTTCGCCCACACGAATGGTCGAAGGAGAGCCACGTTCGCCCGTTTGCATCAGCATTTCATAAAACGCACCAAAACGCATCTAAACGGTCCGAAAACATCACGAAACATCACCAATAACAGCAGTCAACTATCATTAACATATTCCTACAAAACCCTACCAATTTTATCCCGAAATCCGTTCGTTTTACAAGTTACCCGAAATAGTAAATTATGGAGATGTCACATCAAACGCATGCAATTTTTACCCAATTAGGAAACTTTCTGAAATCAATCAATAATCAACTTAATATACTCAGATTATCATGAACAAGAAACCCCCAATAATATCCTTATCACTATCATCATGAACAAGCCCTAGATCTAACCTAAAATCCCCAAAATGAACAAAACATCATCAATAATCAATTGTAACCTATCTCAATCATAAATCATCATCAATAACAGTCCTAGATCATTGTTATAACATCTATACAGCAATCAATCATCAAACAATACATAACATCACATAAAACACCTTAACACATGTTAATTTGTATGAAAACTCATTGTTTATAAATAGGTTTTGTTTAGAAAGACATTAGGAAGGTTTTTATCCATGAAAACATGATTGAATCAGATCTGGACTCTTGGGGTTTAATGAAAACGAATTGAAATGCTTTAAAAATGATTTAGAATGAAGAACACACCTTAGATCTTTGTGTAGAAGATGTTTGTAGGTTAGATTATAGGAAAACAAGAGCAAAACTCCTTCCCCAATGTTTAAAGTTGCTAGAGAGTGTTTAGAGGCGTTTAGGGTTTGTGAAATGGTGAAAAATGACAAAGTGTGGTATTTATACTATGTCCACATTCGCCCCTTTCACCTGGGCGAATGTACCCACATTCGCCCCTTTTACAGGGTCGAATGTGCATGTTCTAGTCGAATGAAACTTTTTCATTTCCATATCCCAGGTTCGCCCCTTTGACAAGGGTCGAACCAGGAGTATTGTCCAGGTTTGCCCATTCGTTTGGTCGAACCAGGACTCACGTTTTTCTAGTTTTCCAATTTGTCGTGTTTAACGCATTTTAACGCACCTTAACATACGAGCATGCAACCTTAGTCTATGTTTAACATATTTAAGCACGGATGATTATCTACACATCATATAAACACATCTAAGCATATAATTCACCATACGACAATTAGTCTACACATACACTTAATTAGTTTATGTAATTCACCAACAACGGGACTCGTAACGTGTGTGTGTGTGTAATTAACCCAATGATCCCCCGAATCACATCATCCCCCTGTTGAAAGGAATATCGCCCCGAGATTCACTCTTCGACAGTAATGAGTGTCGACCTAACCCAAGTAACGTTTCCCAGAACGCAAACGAAATGATAACCACGAACGAAAGATGATATCAACAAATACTCTATGTCGGGGAACCGCCCTCCCCAAAGTGAATACAAAACAATGAATCCTCCTGATCGAAGGCCTACTAGAGACTACTGTGATCGGTATAAATGATACACCGGTACCGTCCAAGTAGCATCTCTAAAGGACCCACATCAGACCCATGAATGCAAAACGATGACCAATTACCAAACTGAATGCACACAATGAATACGAATCGCCAAACAATGTGAATGAGAATGAATACAAGTATAGCGAGAATCAAGAAAGGAATACTCACCAGTAACAGTATCAGGATCCTCCTGGTTCTCCCTAGCACCAATGACATAAGCACGAGCCGGAGCAGTTCGACCGCCACCCTCGCCTTGCTTCAACTTGAGACAATCCCGCTTGAAGTGTCCAGTCTCTCCACAGTGATAACATCCTTGCCTCCCCTGAGGAGCAGTAGCAGTAGTGACCTGTGCCGGTTGTAGCTGAAGAGCGGTCCTACAGTCCTTAGCATGATGACCAAAACGCTGGCACCGACGACAGCGAAACTTCTCACAATCACCCGTATGATGAAATCCACACTCACCACACTTCGAAAGTTTCCCAGTATAACCCCCAGTCCTCTGCTCAGATGACGCTCCCACAACGTCCTGCCTCTTAACCTGCTGTTGAGACGACCCAATGTTCTTTCCAGCACTCTCCCACTTCCTCATGTTGTCCGCAGGGGCTTTCATAGCAGCACCCCTGGGAGGTAGAACGCCCTCAGCAACCTTCATGTTGGTCAGCTTGTGAGCTGCCCGAACAGTGGCCAACATAGTAGTGTGATCAGCGGCAGCAACAAGCCCAGCAATCTCCGGCACCAACCCAGCAACGTAGTGCTTAATCCTCCGGTACTCCGGTGTAGCCAAACCGAGGCACATCACAGCCAACTCGTTGTGCCTAGAAGTAAACTCCTCGATCTCCGACCCAACCATCTTCAGATTCCAGAACTCATGCTCCAACTTCATAATCTCGTCTCTTGGGCAATACTCCGCCCTCAACATCTGAACAAACTCGGACCACGGCATAGCATTGGCCTCACCCAGACCAAGGTTAGCAGTGGTGGAGTTCCACCAGGTCAAAGCGTGTCCCTCAAGAGTAGCAGAAGCATACTTGACACGATCAGCGTCAGGACAGTTACACATAGCAAACACCGACTCGATCTTCTCTAACCACCGGAGTAGTCCCACTGCCCCTTCAGTCCCATTGAAGAAATGAGGCTTACAGTCCATGAACTTCTTGTAGGTGCACCTAGACTGCACTTGATTAGTATTTCCCAGGGTCTGCTGAGCAGCCTGGAAACAGCCAACGCAACGTTCAACTGCTGCAACATGTTCTCCAATTCCGCCTGAGTCATGGTGATGTTCCCACCACCTCGTCCACCGCCATTGCGACCCCCGCCGCCACCACGGCGTCCACCAGCACGTCCACCAGCGCGACCAGACATGTTCTGCCAAACATGAGACGAGACACTCAATACCACTAACAGATCAAGCTACAAGTGACCAAACGAATTCAGAACGTGGTTCCAGCGTGACCATTAGTCCGAACACGAAGTCCACCAAGATTTTCATGCATTTCGATTTATGATTCCGTGTGCACCCGAAATAATAAATCGCTCTACATGGTCCTCTAGGCGTGCTCCTAGCTAGAACTTACAATCACCCAATACCCACATTCCTAAAAGAAACTATTATCGCACGAGGATCCCAAAGTGAACAGTCACCTAGGAGTGTACTATGACAAGTACTAGTGCATGATAGTGTGTGTGTGTGTAGGCAAGTATGTACATTATAGCATAGAGGGGAGATATCCAAATCCCGGAAAAATCTCAAAAATGTGCCGAAGCCACCCCAATGTACACTACCGCCAAGTATAAGCGATAAGCCTCTTCATCTTCAAACCCGAAGAAGAAGATAGAACCAAGGTAGGAATAACTAAAGATAGATAATGTGATACTGTGTGATGAGGACACCGACACCCCGACAAGGTTAGTATGTTTACCAAATGACACGACTCATAACTATGTGTGACCGTCTAACGTGTGTGATACTCGGCTATAGACTAGACTCTACATGCAGTCCTAGTTCACTATAATCATTGGCTCTGATACCAATCTGTAACATCCGGCCCCTCTCACCACCAATATTGTCCGCTTTGCCCACCCAGAGCTCACGGATTTGTTTTTGGGTGCCCCTGTGGAAACTTCCCAGGAGGTCACCCATCCTGAAACTGCTCCCACCTGAGCACGCTTAACTGTTGAGTTCTCCTCTCATCCACTAACATTAAGCCCCAAAACGCATTGGTGATTTAAGAGGCAAGACATTACTTATGAACCAAGGATCTCTCCTGGCTACGGCCGACGTGGGATTTTCCTAGGGTGTCACATTCACCCCCTGTTAGAGTCTCATCGTCCCTGATGAGGTATGCACCCACCATCCCGAACGGCACAGGAGTGGCTCTGATACCATCTGTAACATCCGGTCCCTCTCACCACCAATATTGTCCGCTTTGCCCACCCAGAGCTCACGGATTTGTTTTTAGGTGCCCCGGTGGAAACTTCCCAGGAGGTCACCCATCCTGAAACTGCTCCCACCTGAGCACGCTTAACTATGGAGTTCTCCTCTCATCCACTAACATTAAGCCCCAAAACGCGTTGGTGATTTAAGAGGCAAGACATTACTTATGAACCAAGGATCTCTCCTGGCCACGGCCGATGTGGGATTTTCCTAGGGTGTCACATTCACCCCCTGTTAGAGTCTCATCGTCCCTGATGAGGTATCCACCCACCATCCCGAATGGCACAGGAGTGGCTCTGATACCAATCTGTAACATCCGGCCCCTCTCACCACCAATATTGTCCGCTTTGCCCACCCAGAGCTCACGGATTTGTTTTTGGGTGCCCCGTTGGAAACTTCCCAGGAGGTCACCCATCCTGAAACTGCTCCCACCTGAGCACACTTAACTGTGGAGTTCTCCTCTCATCCACTAACATTAAGCCTCAAAACGCGTTGGTGATTTAAGAGGCAAGACATTACTTATGAACCAAGGATCTCTCCTGGCCACGGCCGATGTGGGATTTTCCTAGGGTGTCACAAGAAACATACCAATAACACAAGATAGATAATGTGATACTGTGTGATGAGGACACCGACACCCCGACAAGGTTAGTATGTTTACCAAATGACACGACTCATAACTATGTGTGACCGTCTAACGTGTGTGATACTCGGCTATAGACTAGACTCTACATGCAGTCCTAGTTCACTATAATCATTGGCTCTGATACCAATCTGTAACATCCGGCCCCTCTCACCACCAATATTGTCCGCTTTGCCCACCCAGAGCTCACGGATTTGTTTTTGGGTGCCCCGGTGGAAACTTCCCAGGAGGTCACCCATCCTGAAACTGCTCCCACCTGAGCACGCTTAACTGTTGAGTTCTCCTCTCATCCACTAACATTAAGCCCCAAAACGCATTGGTGATTTAAGAGGCAAGACATTACTTATGAACCAAGGATCTCTCCTGGCTACGGCCGACGTGGGATTTTCCTAGGGTGTCACATTCACCCCCTGTTAGAGTCTCATCGTCCCTGATGAGGTATGCACCCACCATCCCGAACGGCACAGGAGTGGCTCTGATACCATCTGTAACATCCGGTCCCTCTCACCACCAATATTGTCCGCTTTGCCCACCCAGAGCTCACGGATTTGTTTTTAGGTGCCCCGGTGGAAACTTCCCAGGAGGTCACCCATCCTGAAACTGCTCCCACCTGAGCACGCTTAACTATGGAGTTCTCCTCTCATCCACTAACATTAAGCCCCAAAACGCGTTGGTGATTTAAGAGGCAAGACATTACTTATGAACCAAGGATCTCTCCTGGCCACGGCCGATGTGGGATTTTCCTAGGGTGTCACATTCACCCCCTGTTAGAGTCTCATCGTCCCTGATGAGGTATCCACCCACCATCCCGAATGGCACAGGAGTGGCTCTGATACCAATCTGTAACATCCGGCCCCTCTCACCACCAATATTGTCCGCTTTGCCCACCCAGAGCTCACGGATTTGTTTTTGGGTGCCCCGTTGGAAACTTCCCAGGAGGTCACCCATCCTGAAACTGCTCCCACCTGAGCACACTTAACTGTGGAGTTCTCCTCTCATCCACTAACATTAAGCCTCAAAACGCGTTGGTGATTTAAGAGGCAAGACATTACTTATGAACCAAGGATCTCTCCTGGCCACGGCCGATGTGGGATTTTCCTAGGGTGTCACAAGAAACATAACAATAACACAAGAACAATCATGTTTAAACGATAAAAATCCTATCTTTGCATGAATACATCACATATAACAAGCATAGAGGTTTGGGTTTGTTTAGAAACTGATTTTAATGAGTTTTCAAAGACACAAATGTTTAGAAACCAGGTCTGGACCTTTAGGGAGCAAAATAATATCATTACAAAGGTTTGGGATGAAGAACACACCTTGAACTTGTAAGATTATGAGGTGTAAGGCTTGGATAGGTGATTTCTTGAGCAAAAACGTGTTCCAGAGGTTGGAGGTGTGGGGCGGCTTTGGGGTGTTGTTAAAGATTCTTTCAATCAAAGAAAACTATTATTACCAATAATCTGTTGCTAATGAAGTTGGAATTGGTGTTGTTGAAGATTCTTTCAATCAAAGGAAAATATTATTCGTTTTCTTATCATACAAGAGCCTGTACAAAATGAGATGGGTGTCTATATAAATAATATATCTCTAATTTTTTCCGCCATTTAGAGACATATTATTGTATATGTTTTTTCTTCTTTGGAGCGATCCTTCTTTTGGTTTTTGTTGTGATGTTTTGGCTGTATTTTTTATTTTCTTTTTTGTTTTATAGATTAGATGTGTTATTTGGTATTAGTTCACTTTTGTTGCGATATTGGAGTTTTTTTGTAATATCACTTCTTTGTTGTATTTTTTGTAACCAGTTTTCGTTTGTGGTGTTTTGGCTGTATTTTGTATATTTTGCTTTTGTTTATATTCTTATTGTAAGTAAAATTATGCAATTCCAATGACGAGTTTTATTGATATAGGTTTTTTTAGTATTGTAGTGTAGATTATATTCAAGATACGGTTGGACAATAACCTTTTTCGTTAAACAGAAAGTTTGGTAAACAAAAAAATAAACCTTACATTACGAATTAAAAATCACATTAAGATCTTATAGTTCTATAAATAGGTAAATTTGTATTTTAAAATTTTAATTTTCTGCAAGTCAAATAATGATCTTTTAATTTATATGTAAATTGTTGATTTAGTTTATTAAAAAAAAAAATCAACTTCTGATTAGGTCATTATATAACATCTCTTGACAAGTTAACTTACGTTGTGATATTATTTTTAAATATTGTTAAAATATGTGATAAAATTTTTAAGTATAATTTATAAATGAGTTAATAGCCATTTTCGTCCCTGAGGTTTGGGCCAGTTTGCCACTCCAGTACAAAAGTTTTTTTTTTGCAATTCCTTCCCTAGGGTTTGGATTTTTTTGCCAAATTCGTCCTTTTTCACTAACCCAGTTAAAAAATCTCGTTAATGTCAGGGGTAGGGTTGTCTTTTTACCTCACAGGGACGAATTTGGCATTTAAAATTCAACCTTACCTCAGGGACGAATTTGGCATTTATAAATCATATAGTTAAACAAGCTTTGTTTGTTAAACGCCGCGTTCTTTTCGCTATTTGTTTTCAATATAGTTTCGATCACTGCAACCTTCATCGTTCATCTTACATGGCAGCGGTTACAAACTCTCCATATGAGAAATAGCAGGTACAATCATTTATTTAATCTTGAGTTCAATCGAAACCCTAATTGTTGTTCTTTTGTTTGGTGACAAAGTGATTGATTTTCTTTGTTCATTCTTGGATGATACCATCTGGAAAGAATAAGTGTTCCTCTTCCGACACGTAGCAAGAAGAAAGCAAATCACGATTTTATTTAAGAAGAAGGTAAAATCATGATTTTATCTTGATATTAATGCTCTTGGTTCTTTTTTCATTGCCTTCCTAATCACCAGTTAGTTGTATGAGGCTTTCTTAGTTATTTTTTATTCATTATATTATTTTATTTCAACCTTTTTAATCTATTAAGCCATGTTCTGTTCTTTGCAAACTTTCAATGCTTACTCTGACTTTGCAGGTTGGAGTTTGTTGTTTTACTTACAAAGTTTAAGTGTTGCGAGCACAAGTGTCTCTATTGCTTAGAGGGTGTTTGGGATTGAGTTTCAAAACAACTTATTGACTTATTGGCTTTTTCAAAAAGCTAATAAGTCAATAAGCTGTTTGTGTAACCCAAAAGCACTTTCTGTTTTGACTTTTGACTTTTAGCTTTTAAGGGTGGAAAAGCTGTTTTTGAAAAGTTAGAAATCCTGGCTTTTGGCTTTTGGCTTTTGACTTTTGGAAAAAAAAATTACAAATATACCACTCATACAACCAATATTCACAATAAGTTAAGCAAAACACTTAAAAAAAATAATAATTTATTGACTTTTTGACGTTTCTCATCCCAAAAGCTAATCCAAACACTTTTTTTAAAACTCTTTTCCAAAAAGTCATAAGCCAATAAGCACTTTTAACCAAAAGCACTTTTGCATCTCCAAACTCAATCCCAAACACCCTCTTAAGGTAAGCACTTTTGCATCTCCAAACTCAATCCCAAACAAAGCTTGTTTAACTCTATGATTTATAAATGCCAAATTCGTCCCTGAGGTAAGGTTGAATTTTAAATGCCAAATTCGTCCCTGAGAGGTAAAAAGACAACCCTACCCCTGACATTAACGAGATTTTTTAACTGGGTTAGTGAAAAGGACGAATTTGGCAAAAAAATCCAAACCTCAGGGAAGGAATTGCAAAAAAAAAACTTTTGTACTGGAGTGGCAAACTGGCCCAAACCTCAGGGACGAAAATGGCTATTAACTCTTTATAAATATAAAAGTTAAATTGAAGATTAAATGTGCTCAGTAGTAAATAATAAATACAATTTGGAATGCTTCAGTTAAAAATTTATTGTAAAATTTAATTTCAAATCTTTTTCAATCTAAATTGTATATTTATTGTATTCATTGACAGTTGTTTGATAACCGCTATTTATGATTCAACAGATGTTGGAAAATAGACTATATACTATAAAATGAGTAAACTTTTATCAAAAAAAAGTTAGAATTTGAAAGTTAATTAATTAAAAGAAACATGAAAGTAGTTAGAAATATTGTTTTCTAGAGAAATTTGTTTTATTGTTATGAAATATATATATATATATATATATATATATATATGTGTGTGTGTTTATTTAAAGTTATACGAACAATAGAAGAGTTCAGATTAATTTTCTAAAGTTAAATAAGTTTGTTTTTTTTATTTTAATTTCAAATCTTTTTTAATCTGAATTGTATATTTATTTTAATCTTGAATTGTAAAATTCAATTCATTGACAGTTGTTTGATAACCGTTGTTTATCATTCAAGAGATGTTGTTAAACAGACTATATACTATAAAATGAGTATACTTTTTTGTAAAAAATGAAGTTAGAATTTCAAAGTTAATCAGTTGAATGAAGTATAAAAGGTAGTTACAAAATTTGGTATCTAAAGAAATTAGATTTGTGTTATCTTACATATTTTATTAGAAGTTTAATTGTTATGAAGTATATATACATATTAAAAAGTTATACGAACATTAAAAGAATTCAGATTAATTTTCTAAAAGTAAATAACTTTATTTGTTTAATTTAAAATAAAAATATCAATTTATGGTATCCTTTTTTTAATTGTTTTATAATAGTTAAAATAATTACCACTATTATTAATTACCGCCGTATTTTTCAAGTTTCCATCTACATTGTTTAACTGTATATTGATCATCATAGGGCTTAGGCTTATTCCCTAGCAGCAATAATCATTACATTGATACTCAATTTTTTAAGTGAGACCATATCTTTTGCGTATATTTATTTATCGAAAATTAATATACACATATTTCTATTGATTAAAAAATAATAATAAATTAAGTTAAATATGAGTATTTTAAAAGTTATCACTATTTGTTTATAAAATGTACTCTGTAAAATAAATGTTTTCATAATCTATTTAATTTTATTTTTATTTCGATCTATGTTTGTGTAAAATGTAATATAATTTAAAAACCATAATATTATAAATTTACATTTATGAAGTATTTTTAATCCAAAATTACATTTTTTTCGAAATTACAGTTACTCCTTATTCTTTATAATTTCTTCACGACGCTGCTTCCTTTTCTTACTGATGGAAATAATGTTTTCGGTAAGAGCTTTCATCTTCGTCGAAATATCGTCGTTTACTTCGTTTTGATCTGCTAGGTACAGTAAAGCTATGTTTCGTTGAATTGATTCTGGAATTTCAACGATATCATACGTGGTTTTGCCGTTTTTTCCTTAGATCCGTAACCGCTAGAGATGTAAGCATTCCACATGAGTTTCTTATTGTTTCTTCTTCAAAAGCTTCTTTTTTGAAAGCCTTAATCAGAAGTTCATCAACTTTTTGTTGGAGTCTTCTTTGGAAATTTTGGGAGGATGACATGTTTTTGTGTTATGTAATATAACTTTTTGATTATTGTAAGGTTAGATGTACATTGTAATACAGTGTTTTGTATATATATATATATATATATGGTGTGAATAGAAAATAAATTTAAACACGTTATGGTACACGTGTTTTACACCTTATGCAGTGACATTTAAGTTGCAACTCTTTAGATTTTACATTTTGCACTTGTAAAGATACTTTTTCATCTACCGCATTTATAGCATTCAATTTCTGTAATTAATACGAAATGGGTAACTTTGCTTTTTCCAAGTTATGGACTCATCATCTTCACCTACAGTACTCGCAGTGGATTTGAAGATGGATTTAATTAGACAAGTTCTTATGCAGTATGATAAGAATACATTGTATAAAGATGTGTTGAAGCAGACTTTTACGCGTATTTCAAACTGCTTTGATAAAAAAGCAAAGGTAGTCGACAAATTGAAGGGTTTACCACCATCAACAATTCGTGACATTGTTCTAGCGTTTTACATCGATGCGATGAAAAGTGATTTGGAGCAGTTAGAAATGATTTCTGATATTGTAAAGTCACTTAAGTGTTCTACGGAGTTGAAGATTAATTTTTTAAATTTATTTTAAATGTTATGTTTATTTATCTTTTTTTTTTATATATTTGTAATTTAGTAAATCTTGATGTAATAACATAATATTTAAATAAAATATTAGTTTTTTATTTATCTTATTTGTATGACAGATACATTGAACGCAAATTAATGCAACCATATTTTAAATATACTGGATAAACATTCCTATTTGTAAAATCTGTTAGAAAAGATATACGTATGTTATCAGATGTTTTGTAAAATTTGACGAACAGGTGTTTAGAAAAGATATAAAAGTTAAGATTAAGAAAATTTTTACATATTTTTGGACTGAAATGATTAACATGGACAATGATTACACTAACGTGGAAACTATTAAGTAGAAGAAAGAAGACTAACTTCACCAATCCTCATTATCATTAGTTCGATAATTTCAACATGGTTCTAGAGGTGAAAATCCCCTAGCTTGGTAAACATTTGAACTTAGTAACTACCGAATTGTGTGGTGTATGGGTACTTTGAGCCCATATCATATTTTTAATGCATCTGAGACACAGAAGATACTAAAGTTGATCAACTTGTATCCTTATGATTTTTGTAAAATAAGTTACTTGAAATACTGTTGGAGTCGACAGACATTTAAGGCAAAATAGATGATAAACGTCATCAGATATTTAATCTACTGTAGAATGATTTGATGACATGGCAACAGTATTTAGGATTTTATCAGATGTTTGTAAAATCCTTTTACTATAACAAATGATTATAAAATACATAAAAGATAAAATTAATAAATGTTTTGGTAACTTTTATATTGATGTAATAGTAGTTAAGTGAATTTATAGTTGTGATTTAAATTACTAAAAATATATCAAATAAATATTTCGTTTAAGTAATAAGTTTATTATGAAAGGTATTTAAGTAAAAATTAATATAATATTGAATGTTTAAGAGCATTATTATAATACAATATATCAAATACAAATAATTATAGTGTAAAATACATCAGTGTCCCCACTGAATATATAAGCTGTGTGTTATCAGTGTTTAAGTTTTCTATCAATGTTGTGAACAAATTAAAATACTTCCAACTGAATCTGTAATCTACATATCAATTATTTACAATTAATAAAGTTAAGTTCCCAAACATTGAATAAGGTAAGAACATTTCTGAATGAAGTTATCTTATGTTTATATTTATTGTGGTTATATTTTAACATTCATCTGGAATAACATACTTTTCTTAAAATTTTGTATAACATTTTTTCTAATGTGTTAAACAGTTGAAATGGTCTCATTCATTGGATGTGTTGTTGATCTTGAAGCTGAAATTCTGGTATTTATTATGTTATTAAAAGTTATATTAGCTTTAAAATCTGTAATAAATTCTTTTTGGTTCTTACATTTTTTTTAAAATTTTGTGTCTTTATAGAATTTATCAGAAAATGTTGTTGGTAGCTTTCATCCTTCTGAAGATATGGATTATCATGTAATTATAACTACTGCAACACATATAAAGAAATGGGAAGTTGTTTTAAGGAAGCATGTTTTAAATGAAGCTGAGTTCAGTGAAGGATGGCAAACTATTGTTAAGGATATGCCACTTGAAGTAGATGATATATTATTATTTGAGTATGTTTCTGAAGATACTTTGTTAATGTCCTGTTTCCGGAACTTGATTTGCGGGAATACATTCATACAGTTTATATATGACCCTTCAAGCAATTTTTTAGTACGTATTTTCCTACTATTATTATACGTATATTTAGTATTAAAAATAATAAATAACCTAATTTTTTTCTTTGCTTTACTCACAGAGAGTACCTGATAGTTTTTCGTGTGTCTATCATGATGCTAAAATTACTGAAGATTTTGTAACTATTATATTTGGTGATTATTCATGGAGCTTAAAGATAATTTCCTTGGAGAAACACTGTTTTTTGTATGATGGATGGTTGAATGTAGTTAAAGATCTTAATTTGGATGTTTTCGATTTTGTCTTTCTGGAGATGAGAGACCTCTTCACTTTTGAAATTAAGGTCTTTTTAAACAATGCTACCATTCTTTTTTAGCAAACTCGCCAATCTGAACCATCAGTTGAAGATATTAAAATGTCTGATAATTATCAGCTTCATATGCAGGTTAAAAAATCGTTTATATGTTTGTTTAAAGTTGTTCTACATGTCATGTAGTAATACGTTTGTTTAAAATGGTTGTACAGGTAGATGATTTGGATCAGAATATCAGTTTTCAAGTTTATGAGCATGATGCAGTGATTGCTAAACGTTATGTAAGTTATATATTAGATTATGTTTTATATTTTTCATTATCTTACTGGGCTTAGTTAACTAATAATGTTATAAAAACATCAACTTTTCAGCGGCTTAATGCTTCAATAGTTAGATTAGCTAAGAGTACTTTGCCGCATAAGATTTTTGTTCAAGTCAATGATGGTGAAGTGAACGAGTGTAAATTATATGTGGAAAAAGATAAGAACAACAAAAGGTATTACTTAAATTTTAATAATTAAATTTGCATTTAATTTTAATAATATAACTAACATTTGTATATTATCATTTTATAGGTTTGCAATTAGGAGATGGGTAAACTTTATAAAGTCCAAAGGATTGAAAATAGGTGACTGTTGTAATTTCAAGTTTGATCAATCATAGGAATATTGGTTATAACTAAAAATTGATCACATGGTAAGGAGTGAAAATATTTTGATGTTGATACAATGCTTTCATGTTTGGTGATGCTTAATTGTAAATCTTAGGTTAAATTAGTTATGTTAATGACTCTTTATTTTGTACTCTACAATATTGTTATTTTAGGTCGGCAAAGGTTGATCTATTTTGATATAAATTTACACCAACAATTGTTAATCGTAAATGTTATCATATTCTTAGTAAGAATTGTTTAATACAACATCTGTTTTATGTAAAGTGTTTGACAATCATCTGTTTTGAATAAACAACTGTTTATACTAACAGCGTTTTTAGAAATTTAAATTTATGGTATCTTTCCATCTAGGTATTTTATAATTATTAATTTGAAAAGGCTGGTCTAATTTAAATTTATAGGTATTTTGTTAGATATTGATTACAATCCGTCTTTTCATATGTGCATCCAAGTATATTTATATATATATATATATATATATATATATATATTTGTTTAGATTATAGATGTTTAAAGTGTTTGTTTACTTTTGATTGTATTAAGTATTAAACATCTGACAAACAAATTTTCCTTAAAACAGACGAGTGGTTTTTTAAAGTTTTTTTAGTAAACAGTCCTTCAAATATAATATAAACTGTTTTTTTTTGTCTAATGAAATCATTAAGCACCTTTAATATTTAAAGTTATAATGTGTTTATTTTTTATGTGGAAAATATACTCAACTATAACAATTCAATATTTTTAAATTAAAGTTAAATTGATAATTCTTTTACACAAATAATATATTTATATTTATTATCTTTGTTAACAAAAAATAAAATAGAATTTGACGTGTTTTTTCATTGACAAATTATTTTATTAGCGAAAACATTATTTTATTATTATTTTTTTTGTGTTGCAATTGGCTTTTATTCTATATAAGAAATAATAAATATAAGAAATAAATTAAAATTTCCAAAAGTATCTGCCACCTTTATATTTACTTGAAATCCAACTAATAAAGTTGAAAACCAACTTTACGAATAGTTATTATATTTCAGCCTATAAATGGGGATGTATTCCCAATATTCATTTTCACTTCTCTCACTTTACATCACTCCATCCAATATGCATTATGATATTACTTTCAAATATGTTTCCACAAATTTTTTGAAAGATTCTTAAAATCAAAGGAAAATTGTTTACCAACAGTTGGTTGATAAACAACTTCAATTTGATGTTTTCCCATGATTCTTACAATCGAAGGAAAACGTCAATTAATTATTACATAAAAAATACATCTAGTTCTTTTTTCAATCTTTAGTGTTTTTGGATCTGAAAGATATTTAGATACGGGCTGCTGTCTTGTAGTGGTTTTCATTATTTCCGTTTGTTATTTGCTTCAATGAGGCTGGAAATAAAGATTATTCTCTAGGATTTGGTTGTTAGTAGTGTTTTTTTATGTTTCCTTGTTTTTTTATGTTTCCTTGTATTTTTATGTAGGTTGTAAATTCACATATTGTAATTTTGTTATCATTAAAGTAGTTTATTCATTTTTGTATTTATTTGTGTTCAATTCAATGTTTAACTCAAACTATGGAATTGTAATTATTCAATTTTGATTGACGATTATTCGTAAGCATTTTTAGATAACCATTTTTAGTTACAAGGTCTTTTTACCAAAAAGTTAAAGAACCTTTTTTTATATTTTTGGTATTAATTGTTTTAAAAGAAAGAAACAGATATTAGTAAACAGGTTTTCTTTACAGCAAACGATTGTTTTCAACATACACAAACAGACCTTAAACTAATTGTTTTCAACATACACAAACAGATGGTAATAAACAGATGTTCTCAAAAGACGATGGGATAGATAATGTTGTTTTTAATAAACAAAGCTTAACATTTAAAATTAAATCGTACATAATAAAAATCATAACTACTATACAAAACTACTTCATTAAAATTTCAAAAATGTTTTGTTTCTTTTTCAGAATCTCGCTTGAAAGATCTTTTTTTAATTCCGTCAACGATTCACGGATGTCGTTTTCGATTTGTAGTTGTTGGGTCAAATACTCTTCTATCTTGTCTCTTAAACGACTTCCTGGTTCATGCAACACCATATCTAGCAAAGAAATGTTTACGCATATTTGTTCCTTAACTGTTTCTTCGATCCTCTCTACTTCATTGCAAATCTCTTCGTCTTTTCTCTTTTCTGTTAGTGACCAAGTGCTGGATAAAAACTTAACATCTGATGCATCAGCAAAATGGTAGTATGATCTGCTTGCCATTTTTGTAGATGAATTTTAGAATATATGTACTGTGTGGAATTTATTGATAAATTTTAGGTTGGATATGAACATATTTATAGAAATAATTTCGAAAGATAATTAATTTCACGTGATATTTTGTATAATTATTTAAATCTCCGATTTGTTAAACTGATAGTTAATTATTTCGTCTATTCGTTTTCCAAACCATTCGTCCATTTATGTTTCACAAATTGTTTAGACTTTTTAGATACTATAAACGTTTTGAAATTAATTAATTAATCATTATAAGAAAACCTTTCGTTTAACACGTTAACCCAAGTATAATAAATATTCTACCGTATGACCTTTCATCTTCACGCATTGTCAGTCTATAAAATACTAAAGACGTTCGAAAGTTCATCATATCAATGAGTTAATACGACAATACTATCAAGATTTGAAGACTACAAGGGAGTTGAAGATTTGTTTTGACTGTTTGCACTCGGGCACACTTGAGCGAGACGTTGTTCAATGGATTTTGAAGTCAATGCCTTCAACTGATGTTCGTGATTTGTCGTTGTTGTGCAATTCAGAGTCCGGTATTAAGGATGTAGAACTTTTGGCAAGATTCAAAGATCTACACACACAGCTTGAAGCTTCAATGGAATTGAAGCTTAAGTTTATTAATTCCTTTAACTAGCCGTGGATACCATCCATCGCATATCAATGAGTTAATACGCATATTGAGTTTCATATGCCTAAAGTGATTAAAGTTCAAGAATAAAAGGAATTGTACCTTCAAAGGAATTGAAGCTTAAGTTTATTAATTCCTAATGTATATTCATATGTATAAACAGATGTTATGAAGATGGAATTCATAATGTATATTGATGTTTAAAGTTGATTATATTTGTTTTGTTTAATGTTGATTAGATATGGGTTTTTAATCTGTCTGTAGAGTTTTTGTTCCTTGTTTGTAACCTTTCAGTTATTAAACATCTGATCAGTGTTAAAAGATATAAAAGTCCTTGCGAAATAGCGGTTCCTCTCATCAGATGTTTGCTCTATTGACGTGTCGGTGGTTAATGCAACAACTGTTTGAAAGAAACCGTTGAATTAACAACTGTTTGAATCAACAGTTTTTACAACCAGGTGTTTTAAAAAACCTGCTTAATTGATGTAATGAACAGAGTTGCGAAACGAACAGATGTTGAATTACAAACCGTTGAATAACAAACGATCTATTGCCTCAGTGTATTATTAACTGATGTTGTGAAAGGAATAGACGTTACAAAATACAGTTTTTGTTTAAACGATAGATCGAGTGTTTTAGAGGGTTTGGTCTGCTGACGTGTCAGTGGTTACCGTACAGCGGATAAGTGATGGCCGAGTCTTCCCGTGTGTTTCCACAAGTAACCCTGCGAACCCGTTTGTGAACATTATGTTTAATATCAGTTATACACATTATATACATCTCATACAAGTGTGCATACAAGTTCACATCATAACCGAGTCATACAAACCTTCAAACAAACACTTATACGCGTATGTCATAATCTGTGTTTTTAGGACATATTATAAGCTATCTAAACAATTTTATGAAAAATACTTACACAACACATTAGATTCCCAAAATTTTACTAAATATTCCTAGGAGTCCAGTCATCATGTCCATATTTGTGTTTCATGACAAAACCTTATAGAAAAATTATGAAAAATCATTTACTACAGCTAGGTTCTGAAAACATTCACATCAGGTCAGTTTACAAGAATAATTCCCAAAAATCATGTATTCATTTGAACTGGATTAATCTGTTAGAAGATATAATCTTGATTAGATGTACATATGTTAATATTAGTTTGTACATATGTTAGGAAGTATAATATCAATATCCTAATTCTAGAAATTACACTTGTGAACCGGTGTGTCACAAGGTGGTTTACAAACAGTTATGTTAGTTTTAAAGGGTCATGTCGGTTGAGTCACAACAGTATGTATAGTATAAATAAGGGTGGACATCATCATTTGTATGTGTGTGTATGTTAAGTTTATGATAACTAACTTACAAAATTCCCTCTACATTTTCCTATACTAATTTCCCTCTAATAACCGATCACATTCAAAACTCCAATCACATACACATCAGATTTCAACATGGCATCAGAGCCAGGATCCAAGAAAACCTGTGGTATATTTGATGTTAACCGAAAATCCGAAGATGTTGATTTTATGGGGAAAAAGGACGGGTGGCCGTTAATCCCTACAAGTATGTGTGATCATGATGATCACAAGAAAGAAGCCAAGATGGCAGTGAAGGCCGAGAAGGCAATGGAAGAAGAGGATTGTGAGAATCCTCCCAACATCAAATTTTTGAAGTTTAACCTAGGATCTTCATCCAAGATCCAAGAAAGTAAGTTGTCAAGGGCCCAAGAGGAGTTCGATAGGAAAGTGAAAGCCAAGAAGGATGTTCCCGAATATTCGCCTACAATGTGTTGCAGTAAATGCAAACAACCGCTTCATTTCAGAAGAGAGTGTCCAAGAAAGATGGGAAATACGGAGTTTATGGTTAAGGGAACCGATGAAAAGGGTTGGGACGACATATGGTTTGCAAGTCTAACACGCAAAGAACATGGATGTGGTGATAAGAATCAATTCACACTGTTCAGTAAATCATATGGAATTGAAGGGTATCCAACCGGTTATAGGAAAGAATATTTTAGAGGAAAAGGGACGGTGATCATCATGAGTGGAAACCGGATTCACAAGATAAAATTTATGTTTTATGTACCCACTCTAAGAAGGAATGTCTTAAGCATTGAGAAGTTGACATCCGAAGGCCTAGAGATTGAATTTGAAGGGGATGTATGCTACATCCGAAGGCCAATCATCCAGAAAGTAAGAAAGTTAATCACATGTAGACTGTGTGATGTGATGATCATTTCACTGTAAAGTGTCCCGAAAGAAAGAACATTGTGCATAAAGATACGGAAGGCGCAGCAGAGGCGCACGACTGGAATGCAGATAAACAGAACAGAAAAGGCAATCAGGTGGCCTTCGAAACCGGTAAAGATGAAGAACTCAGCGATTTGGACAGAGAAAGGGCATCGGTATTCAGAAACTTTGAAACGTTTTCAATTATTAAGGATGATGCCGAAGAGTTCATGGAAAGGGGACCGGTTATGTATCCAAAAAATGGCACAAGGTTAAACGATTGTGTTGTGTTCATGGACTCGGTCCATATCACTACAATGGTCGAAAGATATAAAAGGAAATTCGAGTTGGAGTTTGAGAAAACCATAGAATGGTTTATGTATGATTTCCTAAAGATAACAAAGAAGGCACCAATGCCCCCAAGAGACGGATATGGTTATCCAATTAATTTGTTAGATCTCTGTGACACCCGGCATATTTGGCTTAAACCTTATAGTAACATCTAAGTCTACCTTAGCGGGAAACGTTTATAAACGGACTTAACTAGGTTAGTTGAGTCGGGTCAAGTTAGGATTGTCCAGGGTTCAATGATCTGAAGGATCATTGGGAGTCATTTTGGGAATACACTAGTACCGGGTCCCGTTGTTGGTGAAATTACATAAACTAATTAAGTGTATGTGTAGATTATTGGTCGTGTGGTGGATTATATACATAGATGTGTTTAAATAATGTGTAGATGATTATCCGTGCTTAAATATGTTAAACATAGACTAAGGTTGCATGCTCATATGTTAAGGTGCGTTAAAATGCGTTAAACACGACAAACTGGAAAACTAGATAAACATAGGTTCTGGTTCGACCACTTCGAGTGGTCGAAGGTGGAATTGTGTCTTGGTTCGACCCTTTTGAAAAGGGGCAAACCTGGGATATGGAATTGGAAGAATTCCCTTCGACCAGAACAGGGTACATTCGACCCTGTGAAAGGGTCGAAGGAGGACACATTCGGCCAATGACAAGGGTCGAAGGTGGATTAGTATAAATACCAAACTTTGTCATTTTTCACCATTTCACAAACCCTAACCGTCTCAAAACACTCTCAAACGATTTTAATCACTAAGGAAGGAGTTTTTGCTCTTCTTTTTCATAATCTAACCTATCAACAACATCTAAACAAGAATCCAAGGTGTGTTCTTAATCCTAAATCTTTTTAAGGCATTTTAATCCATTTTTGTCTAACCCTAAATGTCCAGATCTGTTCTAAGGAAGATTTTATCAATAAAAACCTTTTAAACAACTTTCTAAACCTAAACCTTATCATTAAACATAGGATTTGTATCAATAAACATATGTTAATTATGTGTTATGTGATGTTATGTGTTGTCTAATGATTTGCTGCTGTTCTAATGCTAGAAACATGATCTAAGGTTTCTATTGATGTTGGTTTATTGTTGTTTAGGGTTACAATTAGATAGATGGTGATATTATGGGTATTTTGGGGATTTTATGAAATCTAGGGCTTGTGCATGTTAAGTATTATTAATAAAATGAATGGGGGTTTTTGATTACAAGATAAACTGAGCATTTGTAGATGATTATGGGTTGGTATTAAAAAGTTTCCAAATTGGGTAAACATTTCATGCATGATGTGACATTTCCATAATTTTGCCATTTTGGGAAAGTATTAAAACAAGCTGGTTTTGGGGCAAAATTGGTGGGGTTTTGTAGGGATATGTTAATCACACTTGACTGCTGTGTTTGATGATGTTTCGAGATGTTTCGAATGTGTTTGAAGCGTTTTTAGGAAAATTTATACAACAGGGGCGAACCTGGGCTCATTCGACCAAACGAATGGTCGAAGGAGAGATTCCAGGGTCGAACCTGGGATGTGTTTGGGCGAACTTGATAAAGCGGTCGAATGAGACATCAAACGGTCGAACGAAACACAAAACGGGCGAAGGAAACTTAAAAACGGGCGAAGGAGATTTAATCTGACTGGTTCGACCGTTCTGATGCAGAAATGAGATTTTTGATACAAACTAAGTGTTTTATGCTTGAACCTTGTGTGTAATCTATGTGTACTTGATTAGTTAGGGTAATGAGTCACCAACCTGATATCGGGTCGATCTAGTGTGTCGGTTGAACATTTAAACACGTTTTAAAACATACTTGGTAACGATCTGGACAATCGGGGACTAGATAACCTTATGGTTATTAGTCGGAACACATATGTGAACATTTTGATAGATCTCCGGTAGAGGGATTATTAAGGGCTTAGCATTTTACTAGTAACCGAAGAACGCTATCTAAGGTGAGTTCACGGCCCCACTTTTACTGGTTTAACTTTTGGGGGAGAAAACATGCGCTAAACTATTTTGGTAACATATGTCATACTATGGTTTTAACTTTGTATTGTTATACGATCATTGGAAGTCCCGGGGGAAACCATGAATGTGCGGGGATGCACAACGGGGGAAATGTGGATAGATCTATTGGGAGTGACCTGCACCACTCGACGGCTTGGAGGGCAGGGCGGGTGCATGTTGTCTCGAACTTTGCTAAACATGCTGAACATTATTCGTGCTGCTTAAACATATGCTAAACATTGCTAAACGTGTCCAGTAATGGTTTCCAATCGTAGTAGTAATAAAACATACGCCTAGCTAGCGTACTTGGTGACATTGGTATAGTATGGACATGGTAACGTTTTGGTAACTTTGGTAACTTATTGAACAAACCTGTGAACTCACCAGCATTATATGTTGACGTCTTTTTGGCATGTTTTTCTCAGGTCGCTAAGGTAGCAACAGAGGACTAGGCGCACGAGTCTGCATGGCGTCTAGGCTTAGTTTCATGTTTTGAGTAAAGTTTTTGAACATTGTCGTACATGGTTTTGTAACTGGTTAAATGCTTCCGCTATGGTTTTATAAATTGAGAACTATGTTTTGAGTTTACTGTTAGTGCATGTTTTGTGACTGATGATTATCAATGTTTGTCAGAGTTGATAGCAATGGTCAAGGGGGAGTTTGTTGGTACATTTGTGACCGTCGCTATGCAACTCATGTGGGCTTAGTTTTAAAGTATTAGAGTGAGGGCATCATTGTGGTAGCCCAGGCGACATGCCTGAGGCCCAGCCCAAACTTAGATATTCATAGCCTATATATATGTGTGTTAGGTTTAGGGTTTCTAAGAGAGAGTTGCAACAATCTCTAGGAGAAGACTACTGTGTGTGGTCTATTCCAGGTTGGCCTGAGGTTGAGCTCACCTCAGGCCGGCATCCCATTCAACAACGTATGTATGTGTGTATTTATGAATAATCTGTGCCGACTTGTTAAACATATATGAAAGTAAGATTCTTGGTTTTACACGTATATTATTTATTGTTTTATATATTCGGTTTGACGTCTTGTGGAGATAATCAGGAGCGATTGGTGATGTAGTATCGGTCCTACACGTATTAACAGTGGTATCAGAGCATGGTTACGAATCGGAAGGTCTAACCGCCTCTCGATTCACGATTGCTCTTGATTTTGGGTTTTATTTCCGCTAAAACTCAAAGAAGACGTGATACCGAGTAGTATTTGTGGTTCGCCGCAGGTTAGTTTGTATTTAAAAGAAAAAAAACCAAAAAAAAAAATTAATTGGTATGATCGAGGTTCTGCATGTTTATTGGTTGCACTCAAGATGATTCATCCGAAGTGTTCTTGGTGTTAATAAGGATCATGCATATTTTGGATATATTATATGATGGATGAATGTTAGGGATAATGTGCTTTGATCGAGTGTGGAAATTAATTTTGTTTATGGATCGGGTCTCATTGAATATGCTTATTATGGATTGATTTGTTACCATGTTGTGAGGCTAATATTATGGAAGGTTGTTAAAAGGGTTTGAATGCAATTATAATGGAGCCGAAAATCTTTGTGAAATTTTGGAAATAATCTTCTCATAATAGAAGAAGGATTGCAAGATAAGAAGATAATGTATTTGGCTGTTGTTTGCGTCCATATACAGTCATGAAGGTGGTTTGACTTTTAAAACTTGGCGCCTACAATTAGTGGAATTGGTGGACTATATTTTGAAAAGGATTGGTGTCAATTTTGTAGGTGCAAATATTTCGTTTATATATAGCCGAAAATATTTTTCATGTGTTTGGGCTTTCAATTGAAAGAATTAATTGCCTAAAAGTTAGTGGGGTTTGACTTTTTGGAATGGCTTTGAAAATTTGGGCGCTGGATTAATAAGTGGACCGTGTCCTTAATCTTGGAAATTAAAAATTGCAGTTTGGGCCGAGTTTGGTATCGCATGAATGGATTATGATTGGGCCGCTTGTGTTTGTTTGGATCATAGATTGGTTGTACGTGGGCCGAGAGTATTGGGTTGTGAATGGGGGAAACCAAAAATATACACGTCAATGCGGTAATATTTTGCAGAGAAAAAGGGGGGGAGATAATTATTTCTTTGGCAAAATTATTAGGGCATTGTTCTCTGAAAAATTGGATGTGCGAGATTTTGTTGAAGTATTTTTGCATTGAAGTTGGATGTTCGTTACTAATTAGTTGAAGATTGAACTTATCATATGCCAGTTACTTGGGTCCTTTATTAATCAGGCGTAAATTCTTCATAACAGGAAAGATGCAGATTATGGTGGATATAAAAGTAATTTGGATAGACCTACATTGAAGGGGGAGATTGGATGCGAAAGGTTTCGGGTATTCGGTGGATTTGTGAAGATATCAGACAGAGTCAGACACAGCGGATTGGGAGACGAAGATCAAGTCTTATCAGAGAAGAACTGAAATCATCAGTCAAGGGGGAGTTTGTTAGTGCATGTTTTGTGACTGATGATTATCAGTGTTTGTCAGAGTTGATAGCAACGGTCAAGGGGGAGTTTGTTGGTACATTTGTGACCGTCGCTATGCAACTCATGTGGGCTTAGTTTTAATGTATTAGAGTGAGGGCATCATTGTGGTAGCCCAGGCGACATGCCTGAGGCCCAACCCAAACTTAGATATTCATAGCCTATATATATGTGTGTTAGGTTTAGGGTTTCTAAGAGAGAGTTGCAACAGTCTCTAGGAGAAGACTACTATGTGTGGTCTAGTCCAGGTTGGCCTGAGGTTGAGCTCACCTCAGGCCGGCATCCCATTCAACAACGTATGTATGTGTGTATGTATGAAGAATCTGTGCCGACTTGTTAAACATATATGAAAGTAAGATTCTTGGTTTTACAGGTATATTATTTATTGTTTTATATATTCGGTTTGACGTCTTCTGGAGATAATCAGGAGCGATTGGTGATGTAGTATCGGTCCTACACGTATTAACATTTACGTATTTCATATAGTGTTGTTTATTGTGACCGTTGACTTGGATCCTGGTTTGTCATGCGCCTCGCGGTAAAACTCCGCAAGTGGAAATTTGAGGGTGTGACAGATTGGTATCAGAGCCAATGGTTATGGTGAACTAGGACTGCATGTAGAGTCTGGTCTATAGCCGAGTCGCACACACTAGACGGTCACATACTTTGAGTTTATTAGTGGGATACGTACTAACTTTGTCGGGGTATCCTTACATCATCATCATACTTCCTGTTACATCATCCGCTTTTATTTTGGTTCTTACCTACTCTTGTCTTCTTCTTCGGGATTGAGGGGGAAGGGGCTGATTTGTTGGTTCTAGCACACACATGCCTTCTTACACTTGCACCTACCGTAACACGTTACTAGGCGACGATATTCGGTGACCGGAGTCTGGATTGGGAGTACATCTGGAGGACCTTGTAGAGCAGTTTATCATTTCGGGTGCACACGAAATAATAAACTGAAATGCATGAAAATCCCTATGGACTTCGAGTTTGGATGTATAGTCCTGGATTTGTCCCTAAGTTAACTCTTGTAAATTTCTGGTGGTTGACACTAGAGGTGAATCTGAATCCCTCGATTTCTTGATTTGATAGATCATGTCTGGTGCTCGCGGTGGTGGACGTCGTGGTGGCGGCGATGGCCGTGCTGGCGGCGGTGGTCGTGCTGGAGGCGGTGGTCGTGGCAACATCAACATGACCCAAGCGGAACTGAACAACTTGCTACAGCAGCAAGTGAACATGGCTATGGCTAATTTCCAGGCTGGGATTAATGCCATGGGTGGTGAGTTGATTTCTGTCGACTTTGCCTCGTTCTTGGGCGTCATGTCCTTTCGTTTGTGTTTTACCCGTGTATCGTGTTTCAGGTATCGCTGCCAATCCACCTCCACCTCAGTGCTCTTATAAGAAGTTTCGGGACTGTCAGCCCCATAACTTCGCTGGAACTGAGGGAGCGGTGGGACTGCTCCGATGGCTGGAGAAGGTTGAGTCTGTGTTCGTCATGTGTAACTGTCCCGCTGGGGACCGGGTGAAGTACGCTACTGCGACATTAGAGGGGCATGCACTGTCGTGGTGGAATGCTACTACTCAGAACATGGGATTGGGGGAGGCTATTGCTATGCCTTGGGCGGAGTTTGTGCAACTGTTGAGAGGCGAGTACTGTCCAAGGGAGGACATACAGAAGTTGGAACATGAAGTCTGGAGCTACAAGATGGTCGGGTCAGAGATTGAAGAGTACACTGTGAGGAGGAACGAGCTGGTGGTGTTGTGCCCTGATTTGCACACACCCGAGTATAGGAGGATCGAGCACTATGTATCTGGGTTGGTACCGGAGATTGCTGGATTGGTGGCTGCTGGGAATCTTCCCACTCTTGCTGAAGTTGTTCGATCAGCCCATCGGATGACTAACCTGAAGGTGGCAGAAGGTGTTTTGCCTCCTAAGGGTACTGCTGTGAAGGTTACTGAAGGGAACAAGAGGAAGTGGGATGGTGTGGGGAAGAGTGTTGTGCCAGCGCCATCTCAGCCAGCGAAGAAGTTTGAATCATCTGGGTCTTCTTCTGGGCAGAAGTCAAGTAGGTATGTTGGGAAGCATCCCAAGTGCAACAGGTGTGGTTTTCACCATTCTGGGAGTTGTGATCGGGCTCGTTGTCATCGGTGCCATCAGTTGGGGCATCATGCTAAGGATTTCAGTGTGGCACTTACCCCAACTCAGACTCCTGCTGCTACTCCTACTCCTGCTGCTCAGGGGACTCCAGGGAAGCAGGGGTGCTATAACTGTGGTGACATGGGACACTTCAAGCGTGAATGTCCTAAGCTGAAGCAGGGTGATAATGGAAGTGGCGGGAACGGTAACGGGAACAATGGGGGCGGAGGCAGGACTGCACGTGCTTTCGTCATTGGATCTGCAGAGGCTAGGCAGGATCCAGACACAGTTACCGGTACGTTCCTTCTTAATGATCGCTATGTTTCTGTCTTATTTGATTCTGGTGCCGATAAGAGTTTCGTATCTATGGACATTAGTCGATTGCTAGATATAGTATCCACACCTTTAGAGGCTAAGTACTTAATAGAATTGGCTGATGGTAAGAAAATCGAAGCGACACACACCCTTAGGGAATGTCGCTTAGAACTGTCGGGTTTGTCTTTCCCCATTGACCTTATGCCGGTACCCCTGGGTAGTTTTGATGTCATTGCCGGCATGGATTGGTTATCGTTGTATCGAGCGGAGATCGTTTGTTTCGATAAGATTATTCGGATCCCTCTCCCTGATGGAGAGACTCTTTCGGTTCATGGCGAGAAAAGCGGTGCTCCGCTAAGTATCATTTCTAGCATGAAAGCCCGTAAGTATCTTCGGAAGGGTTTTTCGGCCATTTTGGCACTTGTTAACGTTTCTACTGACGATGAGAAGAAGATCGAGGATATTCCGGTGGTTCGTGATTTTCCCGATGTGTTTCCTGATGATTTGCCTGGTCTTCCTCCCCCATCGTCAGGTTTAGTTTGGTATTTATCTTACTCCGGGCGCAGTTCCTATTGCCCGAGCTCCGTATCGTCTTGCACCTCCCGAGATGCAAGAGTTATCCAGCCAGTTGCTGGAACTCTTGGAAAAGGGTTTCATCCGACCGAGTTCTTCCCCGTGGGGAGCTCCTATTTTGTTTGTGAAGAAGAAGGACGGAAGCCTCCGCATGTGTATTGATTATCGTGAGCTGAACAAAGTGACCATCAAGAATCGTTATCCTCTTCCTCGCATTGATGATCTCTTTGACCAGCTCCAGGGCTCCAGTTACTACTCGAAGATTGATTTGCGGTCCGGATATCACCAGTTGCGCGTCAGGGAAGCTGACATTCAGAACACTGCTTTTCACACACGATATGGCCATTTTGAGTTCTTGGTCATGCCTTTTGGTCTCACTAACGCACCGGCGGTGTTCATGGATTTAATGAACCGCGTTTGTAAACCTTACCTTGATAAGTTCGTCATCGTGTTTATTGACGATATTCTGATTTATTCTAAGAACAAGACGGATCATGAGGAACACCTACGGTTGGTCCTGGAACTTTTGAGACAGGAGCAGTTGTATGCTAAGTTCTCAAAGTGTGATTTTTGGTTACGTGAAGTTCAATTCCTAAGGAATGTGGTTAATGAACTGGGAATTCATGTCGATCCGGTAAGATCGAAGCTATTAAAGACTGGGAAGCACCAAAGACGCCATCTGAGGTGCGGCAACTCCTGGGTCTTGCGGGTTACTATCGTCGATTCATTGAGGGATTTTCGAAGATCGCTCAACCCCTCACTACTCTTACCCAGAAGGACCGAAAGTTCGACTGGGATGAACCACAGGAATCAGCATTTCAGATGCTAAAGCTTAAACTCTGTTCTGCACCTATCTTATCCTTACCTGAGGGTACGGATGACTTCGTTGTGTACTGTGACGCTTCTATTCGTGGTCTCGGTTGTGTGTTGATGCAACGCGGGAAGGTTATTGCTTATGCTTCTCGTCAACTCAAGGTTCATGAGAAGAACTACACTACTCATGACTTGGAACTGGGTGCGGTGGTCTTTGCGTTGAAAATCTGGAGACATTACTTGTACGGTACCAAGTGTGAAGTATATACCGATCACAAGAGTCTTCAGCATATTTTCGACCAGAAGGTGTTAAACATGCGGTAGCGTCGCTGGGTTGAACTCCTGAACGATTATGACTGTGCTATCAAATACCATCCTGGCAAGGCAAACGTTGTGGCGGACGCCTTGAGCAGGAAGGAGTCTGCGAATCCTCGCCGTGTTCGAGCCTTACAGCTCACCATTTATTCGTCATTGCCTGACCGAATCCGTTCTGCACAGTTGGAAGCTTTGATGGACGAGAACCTTAAGGCTGAGACTATGCACAGTGCTGACAAGCATCTTGAACTCAGGACCGATGGCTTACACTATTTTGCGGGACGTGTTTGGGTCCCATTGTTCGGGGGATTACGCGAGCTTGTTTTGGATGAAGCCCACAAATCCCGATATTCTATTCACCCAGGCTCCGATAAGATGTATCAGGATTTGAAGATACGTTATTGGTGGCCAAACATGAAGGCTGAGATAGCTTCTTATGTCAGCAAATGCTTGACTTGTGCTAAAGTCAAGGTGGAGTATCAGAGGCCGTCTGGTCTCCTGCAACAAACAGAGGTTCCGGAAAGGAAGTGGGAGTGAATCACGATGGATTTTGTCACCAAGCTACCAAAGTCGCCTAGTGGTTATGATATGATCTGGGTGATTGTTGACAGGTTGACAAAATTGGCACGTTTCGTACCTATTAAGGAAACCGATGGACTCGAGCAGTTGGCTCGACTTTACCTTAAGGAGGTGGTTGCTCGGCACGGGGTGCCTGTCTCTATTATCTCTGATCGTGATTCTCGTTTTGCTTCGCGTTTCTGGAAGGCTCTGCACAAGGCTTTGGGTACTCAGTTGGATATGAGTACGGCTTATCATCCGCAAACTGATGGACAGAGTGAGCGGACGATCAAACCTTGGAAGACATGCTTCGGGCATGTGTTATCGATTTTGGCAAAAGTTGGGAGATTCACCTACCGTTGGTGGAGTTCTCCTACAAAAACAGCTATCACTCTAGTATCAAGGCAGCTCCGTTCGAGGCTCTATACGGACGGAAATGTCGATCACCACTTTGTTGGGCCGAGGTGGGCGAGAGCCAGCTCACTGGTCCGGAACTTGTGTACGAAACTTCGGAAAAAATCATGCAAATTCGTAACCGTTTGGCTGCTGCGCGGGATCGTCAGAAGAGCTATGCCGATCGCCATCGCAAACCTTTGGAGTTCCAGGTTGGGGACATATTACTTCTGAAAGTTTCACCATGGAAGGGCGTCATACGCTTTGGAAAGCGTGGCAAGCTTAACCCTCGTTATGTCGGACCATTCGCAATCCTGGATCGGATTGGACTGGTGGCATACAGACTTGACTTACCGGCGGAGCTCGGTAGTGTTCACAACGTCTTCCATGTGTCTAACTTGAAGAAGTGTTTGGCTGATGAATCTCTCATTGTACCACTGGAGGAGATCAAGGTTGATGATCGTCTTCTAATTGTGGAGGAACCTGTCGAGATTCTCGACTACAAGATTCGTAGCCTTCGTCGGAGTAAAATCCACATCGTCAAATTCTTTGGAACTCGAATCATGGACCAGAGTTCAGGTGGGAACGGGAGGATCAGATGAAAGCTAAACATCCTCATCTTTTTCCGAAACGCGCGTTCGAATCCAGGCATGTTACTGCTGAAGCGGAAGGAATCTCGGGTCGAGATTCCTTTCAACGTGGGGATGATGTGACATCCGGTAAGTTTTCTTTTCGTTTCGTTCTTTCCGTCTCTTTCATTTTGGGGCTTTGAGCAATTTTCGGGACAAAAATTCTTTCAACGTAGGGATGATGTGACACCCGGCATATTTGGCTTAAACCTTATAGTAACATCTAAGTCTACCTTACCGGGAAACGTTTATAAACGGACTTAACTAGGTTAGTTGAGTCGGATCAAGTTAGGATTGTCCAAGGTTCAATGATCTGAAGGATCATTGGGAGTCATTTTGGGAATACACTAGTACCGGGTCACGTTGTTGGTGAAATTACATAAACTAATTAAGTGTATGTGTAGATTATTGGTCGTGTGGTGGATTATATACATAGATGTGTTTAAATAATGTGTAGATGATTATCCGTGCTTAAATATGTTAAACATAGACTAAGGTTGCATGCTCATATGTTAAGGTGCGCTAAAATGCGTTAAACACGACAAACTGGAAAACTAGATAAACATAGGTTCTGGTTCGACCACTTCGAGTGGTCGAAGGTGGAATTGTGTCTTGGTCCGACCCTTTTGAAAAGGGGCGAACCTGGGATATGGAATTGGAAGAATTCCCTTCGACCAGAACAGGGTACATTCGACCCTGTGAAAGGGTCGAAGGAGGCCACATTCGGCCATTGACAAGGGTCGAAGGTGGATTAGTATAAATACCAAACTTTGTCATTTTTCACCATTTCACAAACCCTAACCGTCTCAAAACACTCTCAAACGATTTTAATCACTAAGGAAGGAGTTTTTGCTCTTCTTTTTCATAATCTAACCTATCAACAACATCTAAACAAGAATCCAAGGTGTGTTCTTAATCCTAAATCTTTTTAAGGAATTTTAATCCGTTTTTGTCTAACCCTAAATGTCCAGATCTGTTCTAAGGAAGATTTTATCAATAAAAACCTTTTAAACATCTTTCTAAACCTAAAACTTATCATTAAACATAGGATTTGTATCAATAATCATATGTTAATTATGTGTTATGTGATGTTATGTGTTGTCTAATAATTTGCTGTTGTTCTAATGCTAGAAACATGATCTAAGGTTGCTATTGATGTTGGTTTATTGTTGTTTAGGGTTACATTTAGATAGATGGTGATATTATGGGTATTTTGGGGATTTTATGAAATCTAGGGCTTGTGCATGTTAAGTATTATTAATAAAATGAATGGGGGTTATTGATTACAGGATAAACTGGGCATTTGTAGATGATTATGGGTTGGTATTAAAAAGTTTCCAAATTAGGTAAAGATTTCATGCATGATGTGACATTTCCATAATTTTGCCATTTTGGGAAAGTATTAAAACAAGCTGGTTTTGGGGCAAAATTGGTGGGGTTTTGTAGGGATATGTTAATCACACTTGACTGCTGTGTTTGATGATGTTTCGAGATGTTTCGAATGTGTTTGAAGCTTTTTTAGGAAAATTTATACAACACGGGCGAACCTGGGCTCATTCGACCAAACGAATGGTCAAAGGAGAGATTCCAGGGTCGAACCTAGGATGTGTTTGGGCGAACCTGATAAAACAGTCAAATGAGACATCAAACGGTCGAACGAAACACAAAACGGGCGAAGGAAACTTAAAAACGGGCGAAGGAGATTTAATCTGACTGGTTCGACCGTTCTGATGCAGAAATGAGATTTTTGATACAAACTAAGTGTTTTATGCTTGAACCTTGTGTGTAATCTATGTGTACTTGATTAGTTAGGGTAATGAGTCACCAACGGGATGTCGAGTGGGTCTAGTGTGTCGGTTGAACATTTAAACACGTTTTAAAACATACTTGGTAACGATCTGGACAATCGGGGACTAGATAACCTTATGGTTATTAGTCGGAACACTTATGTGAACATTTTGATAGATCTCCGGTAGAGGGATTATCAAGGGCTTAGCATTTTACTAGTAACCGAAGAACGCTATCTAAGGTGAGTTCACGGCCCCACTTTTACTGCTTTAACTTTTGGGGGAGAAAACATGCGCTAAACTATTTTGATAACATATGTCATACTATGGTTTTAACTTTGTACTGCTATACGATCATTGGAAGTCCTGGGGGAAACCATGAATGTGCGGGGATGCACAACGGGGGAAATGTGGATAGATCTATTGGGCGTGACCCGCCCCACTCGACGGCTTGGGGGAGTGGGCGGGTGCATGTTGTCTCGAACTTTGCTAAACATGCTGAACATTATTCGGGCTGCTTAAACATATGCTAAACATTGCTAAACGTGTCCAGTAATGGTTTCCAATCATAGTAGTAATAAAACATACGCCTAGCTAGCGTACTTAGTGACATTGGTATAGTATGGACATGGTAACGTTTTGGTAACTTTGGTAACTTAATGAACAAACCTGTGAACTCACCAGCATTATATGTTGACGTCTTTTTGGCATGTTTTTCTCAGGTCGCTAAGGTAGCAACAGAGGACTAGGCGCACGAGTCTGCATGGCGTCTAGGCTTAGTTTCATGTTTTGAATAAAGTTTTTGAACATTGTCGTACATGGTTTTGTAACTGGTTAAATGCTTCCGCTATGGTTTTATAAATTGAGAACTATGTTTTGAGTTTACGTATTTCATATAGTGTTGTTTATTGTGACCGTTGACTTGGATCCTAGTTTGTCATGCGCCTCGCGGTAAAACTCCGCAAGTGAAAATTTGAGGGTGTGACAATCTCTGTACAAAGGTGCAAGTATTTTGAGGTTATGATAAAGTGACGATTGATGACAATTGGGTAGTGATTGCTATGTCGATGGGATATGGGAGAGGGCTACCAAGTTTAGTGACAAAGAAGAGATTGCAATGACTTTGAGACAAGTCTATGTCCGATACCTAGAGATATGGAATGGTATCATTTGAAGTATAAAGGAAGAGAAATGGTAGTGGAAGTCAAGGAAGAAGAAGACTTTGATCAAATGAGAAAGAACGCCGAGTATGATGATCAAGATCTCCCACCAAAGAAAAGGTCCCGTTCATCGTCTAGTGAAGAAACAAGTTCATACTAATCAAGATTAGGGGCGAGAATGTTAGAAGATATAATCTTGATTAGATGTACATATGTTAATATTAGTTTGTACATATGTTAGGAAGTATAATATCAATATCCTAAGTCTAGAAATTACACTTGTGAACCGGTGTGTCACAAGGTGGTTACAAACGGTTATGTTAGTTTTAAAGGGTCATGTCGGTTGAGTCACAACCGTATGTATAGTATAAATAGGGGTGGACATCATCATTTGTATGTGTGTGTGTGTATGTTAAGTTTATGATAACTAACTTACAAATTTCCCTCTACATTTTCCTATACTAATTTCCATCCAATAACCGATCACATTCAAAACTCCAATCACATATACATCAGATTTCAACAGAATCCACTTGTAAAAGCTGAATTATCCATGTACCTATCTACTGACCAAATTTTGTGACCTAACTCTTTGTAAAACTCGAGTTATGGTCGTTTAAAGTTGACCCAAAACAGTAATCCGAAAATCCGTTTTGACACATGTTTGTATAAAATTCCAAAAACACATCAAACAATAACCAAATCGCACAATCTTATACATTCCAGAAAGCTAAGGTCAAATAAAACATGTTCAAACCAAGAAACAATCAAAACAAATAGTTTAAGGTCACGTTACAGAGCCTACAAGCCGACACATGTATTTTGTCCGTTTTTAAACATGTTATAATCTTAACTTTTACAAACCCTAGGTGTATATTATCGATCAAGAACCTCAAATAAACATCATACAAGACCTATCATACATTAACACGACCAAAAAATGCAAGATTCATCATAAATATAATCATCTATAAACCCTAGATGTTTACAATCATCAATACACAATAACATGCAAGCATATCAAATAACAATCATAAAACCCTATGTTTAACATGTTAATCTTTTAGAAAACTCATGTTTTAATCTTTATAAACTTACATCAAGTCTTGAAAAACTTGTTTGTGGTGTTTTAAAACATAATAGAGAAGATTAAAACACAAAAGATCAAGTATTATACCTAAAGCTCCTCAATAACACAACCGAACACCTTCAAAATCACCCGAATGATGTTCTTGAGCCTTAGGAGATGTTTAGAGGTTATATTTTTCATATGGGGGCATTAGGGGACGACTAGGGTTGAGTTTATGAGAAATATGGAGCTTAAGATCGTTTAAATAGTGTGTTTAAGTCGGTTCATGATGCGTGGTTGAAAAGCCTCAAGTTCTAGTGCTTAAGTTTGACTTTTTGATGTGCCTTTGAGTCCCGAATTATCTACTTTGATATGATTTATGTTTTACAGTACTTGATAGGTTTAGAGTGCATTTTGGGAGTTAAATGATGCATTGGATTGAAGCTAGGAGGAACCGGGTGCAAGAAACGAGCAACCAGGAGCAAAGAATGAAGATTTAACGTGTTTTTGAGAATTTATATGAAGTGGAAATTAATATATTTGTCTATTTCATGAAATAGGATTAAAAAACAAAGATGTAGCCGCAAAATCGGAGTAAAACGGAGCTGAAACAAAAAAGTTATGAAGAAAACAAGAAAACCGGAATTTCAGTGACAGTATGGCGTAGGGCAGCAGAAATTGGCTAAGGAAAAAAGAGGTTGGCATAGCCTACACCAAAATTGGCGTAGGATACTCCAATGGAGTATGCTACGCCAAAACTGGCGTAGGTTACGCGCAATGTTGCTGATTTCAAAGTCTAGCTCTTAATTGCACAAGTTATGACGGGGGTTACGTTTGGAATCAATAAAAATCAGTTCTTTTGACTAAGAAAAGGGATCTTCATCATTGCTAATCACCTCTAATCATTCCAACCCATCAATTAATCATTTTCCATCATAATCTTGAAGATTGAAGATCGAAGAACACAATGGTTAATGATTTCTATGGCCATGCTTGGCTAAACTTCTATTCATATGGGGTGTAAACATTGATTCTAGTGTTCTAAACATTGGGTACTTTCTGTCTTATATTTGCTTTTGAATGTCAAACAGTTATGTTGAATTGCGATTAATCTTATGTTGAAGTCATTTTAGTTAATTGATCTCATGCCAATTTCTAGTGTCATGAACATGATTCCTTGCTTTAACATAAATCTAGGGTTGTATGTTCTAGAGTTATAAAGTATATTATTGTCCATCATAAATGTTGGTGATTCTTGATACCTAAACCTAATGAGACAACCAACCCGCGAACATCATTTGCAATAGTTATAATAGACCCATTTGATAAAACCTTAGTAATCATTTGTTGAAACCCGGATGTGAGTCTTTATTTATCATTGTTACAACAACCATTTACCTAATCAATTACTTTGTTTTATACTTACAATCAATTTGAATTCATTGTGGTTCACAACTTTCAATCAAACAATTCTTGAATGAACAAAAATCTACAAGCTTCATAATTGACCAACTTCATAAAGTGATATCTTTTTAATCAACTAAAACCTATTTCACCGACCACAAACTCTTCGTGGTTCGACACCCTTTGTTACCACTACTACATTAGTTGAGGTAATATAGGACTTATAAATACTATCTTTGACCGGACCGCGACATCCGATCAGTTCCCAAGCCTTGTGCCCACCGAACGCCCATTCATTCGTTCGAACAGTCGTTCGGATAGACATGGCCCGTTTCGGGCGGGCTGGTTCAGCGTATTGCATGTTTTCTTCGTTTTAATAGTTATTTTGGACCCTATCAAAGCGTAACCCCATGTTTTTAGACCCGAACAATCCTATTGGTTCATCGGTTACGAGTTTGATAATACGTTCGGTTTAAATAACATAATCGAACAACAGTTTACACATAGTTTCACATAAACATGTAATTGCAAATAATATCAAACAATTTATTCACAATTATCTATTTTCTCGATTCACCAACGTTCAGGGTTCGATACTCGTGTACGTAGTCCGGTAATTCCCCGAATTACCTTCTTATGCAGTTATTGACCTATAAATGTGCAACGTGTGACTCAACTAACTAACCCAAGTTAAATAACATGCTGTGGATGTAAGTGAAAGTTAACTAGAGTTTAGTTAAAGTATAAACCTGAAAATGCATGGTGTCACATCATCCCCAAGTTGAAAAGAATTTCGTCCCGAAATTCAGCAAGTAAACTGTGAAGCAAGTGGAAAATGTATGCTTGGTTACCGGATATCACATTATATATACAAAATTACTTCTAGAGTAACAAAAAAATTTATATATTTATATATAATCATATATTATTACTAGTTTGAAAAATCTGGGGTGTTACATTCAGGCCCCAAAACACACACAATACATACACTAAACACTCAAGAGTTTTGTGCGTGGGTTTTTAGAAAAGAATATTTGAAACAGAACTTGATTAATTAATCAAAACAACAAACTCTATGCATTTAAATAATAAAAGTAATAAACAACCTAGTCCTATTTTTGTGGTCCACAACTCTACATACAACTTGCATTACAAGCATACTTCCACAATACTCGGTCCACCTTATGACAAAATCTTTAACGTGTAAACTGTTATGACCCATAGATACGATCCGCGACCCATTTTCAGTCTCATAACCAACTTGACCCATCAAGATTATCCAACAAGCTGTAGCACAAATGCTAATGCTCAATATGTGCAAGAAGGCAACACAGATGAAGTAACATACAAAAGCAACAAAACTCATATACCATCTGTAAACTCATTCTCTAAAAGTTTTTTCTCCAAAACACAATTGAACATCTTCGCAATATTACTGTCACCCGGACACAGGCGCCGATGAGTTCACCAAACTTTCGTAAAGTTGTTTTAACTATATCTTTGATATATACGTGTCATTGGACTTTTAACTAATTTAATTTTAGATGATTAGAATATATAAGTTATACAAATGGTTCATGTTATACACACAACACACATTGGCGGAGCTTCCCCCACGGCAATATTTTTGCTTCGTAGTGTGAATTTTACCGAAGATTTCCAAAAAAAAATCAAATTTATTGAGTCCGACCCCAAACTTTTCCGTTCAAAATCCGCCAATGTATATTAAAAAGTACGCACTTATTTCAAGGTTTTGCCATATTTTAACGTGTTTTATCTTTTAAACTAGCTAACGTTAAACATTATCATACAATTATTATACACAACTTTCCTATCAAAAGTTAATTCTTTTTTTTTTTTTTGTGGATTCAAAGTTTAGAGGTTTAAAACTTAAAAGTATGTTTTATTTATGTGTAAACAAATTCTAATAAAAAAAGATGGAAATAAATACCATTTTGTTATTCCTGTTGTTTATATTTCAAGATACAAAGTTTCATAAGAGTCTTTTAAGGAACATAATTAAGTTTAAAATTACCTAACTCCAACCAATTTCCTAACTGCTCACGCATATTACAAAGTCATGCCTTTATCAATGCCTTACGGTTTCTACTGATATTTGAAGCAACATCTTTCTTTCTCCGGATGGCCGGTTTTATTCAAGCATTAAAATCTATTGATTTTGAACATGAATCCTTCCCAACTTATCAAGATTTTATGTTTCTTCCTTTGTTTGCTATCTTCTTCCCAACTCTTCGGTTTTTCCTCGACAGACTTGTTTTTGAGGTAATTATTTTCTTATCCCATCAATTATTAACTAGTTGTTTAATCGAATTGGCTGCCCAGAGTAGCGCAGAATTTAAAAATGTTACACCATATATTCATGTGTCAAGCAAACTCCTCAAATATGTTTACATGACAAAACTGGAAAAAAAAGAGTCTGCTCCTTTGACTAGTAGACTCAATTAGCGGACTCCCTAGAAACCAAAACAAGTTTAAAAACCTCATAGAAACGCTTATGATTTTTTTCTAAAACAGCTAGAAAAAAAAAGGAAATATCACCGAGTTTTAAGGAACATCCAAAATAGGAATTTGTTGCACTTCTAGGCCAAGAATAATCAAAGTAATTTCTCTTAATAGGTTCCTATATTTATATCAATTTAAAGTTGAAAAGTAGCATGCTCGACTTGAAAGTGTCTGTTTAACGCTATATCATAACGTATATGTGACTTATGATCAATTTAATTACATGTTGCAGCATATAGGAAGGCGTTTAATATATAACACGCGACTGACGATAGGGACAGATGAAAGAAACAAAAGGATAATCAAATTTAAGGAATCAACCTGGAAATTTGTATATTATCTTTCAGCAGAAATCCTAACCTTGGCGGTAACTTATAACGAGCCATGGTTCAGTAAAACAGCCAACTTTTGGAACGGTCCTGGCAATCAGGAATGGCCCGACCAGAAAATGAAGTAATACATTTTTATTTATATATCCAGAAAATGTTTGTGAACATCTCACCCTCCCCAGACTGTCGAGACCCTACTCTAAGAGTGTGGTTTTTACTGGGTACGGTCTATATGTTTACTTTTATCGTAGTGATTCTTTATTCAGGGTTCAAATTGATTTCTAGGTTAAAATTAAAAGCCGTGTACATGTACATTGATGGATTCTACACATACTCTATATTTGCTTTGATTTTCTGGGAAACAAGACGATCAGATTTTGGTGTGTCAATGGGTCATCATGTTGCATCGGTCATTCTTATTACAATGTCCTATATATGCAGGTAAGTACTTTCTTGTACACGATAATTCGATGATGTTATTGTTGGATATCAAAACTATATTACATCGGATTTAACAATAATGATCAAATAACAAACCAAATACGAAGTAATACTTTCGAGTGAAACAAGAATTTTGGATTGAACTTGAAAAGTTTTACATCTAGTTACAATGGTTATTTTAGCGGTTAACTAACAACTAACATGGTGGGAAAGATAACCGTAAATAACTAAAAACTAAACATAACACTTGCAGGGTCATTTTCGCCCTTTTCTTCCTTAATATGGCTGAGGCGTCACCTTGTGTGGGGCTGCACTTCTTCACTTGTTTGCTGCTTCATATCCGAACCAAGATCTTGTCCCAAACATTGTAATACTACCTAAAATCATTTATCCTATGTAATCTATACAAACTTAACATAGTACATTACATAATATGTTCACAAAATGATAACAACATACACACATAAAATCATAGATATAAATTTTATAACCTAAGATATATTTATCATATTTAACACCTGCCCCTAAATTATACATAGGTTATTCATTCTCGGTGGCAAAGTGTTGTTTGCTTCTTCTAGAGCCTTGGCTGCACGAAAGAAATCACACTTCTGTTTCTTCTCAAGTCTCTTTGCTACATTCCAGTCTCCTCCAACATACAGTGCATAATCCTCTTCTTATGTTGTTGCATTTTCATCAAGGAAAGGGCTGCCATGACTTCCTTTCTTGAGTACTCCACTATTGCTTCCTTCTACATTCTTTCTTGAATTTTCAATAGCCTTGATTGTTGTCTGTCTGACTTGGTATTGTCATTTTTGTACATCTAAGCACTCTGCATACAATATACTTAGAATATCTTTGTCTTCATAATTCAATCCAAGTTCTTTAGCAATCACAGCCCATAGGTTGTATGTATTAACTCTTCGGTGTCCACCCTCCTTCTTCACAAGTGTATAAAGATCGTATAGTAACTTGTTTACCATTTTCGACTCTTGGTGGAATTGGTCTATTATGAATCCTTAAATTAATATTAAGGACCCAATTCACCATTTTAAGAAATGGTCCTTTCAAATATTGGCGATACAACCATGGATATTCCATGTCCTCTATAAAATCCAAGAATTTAACACAATCTTCAAAACATTTGACATCAAGCTTCATTATTTTTTCTTCTGTTTTCTTCAAGTTCTCATCAACATCAACCTAGATTCGTTCAAAGTAGTTATTCAAATGTTCCTCTTCCTTTTCTTTGTGGACGGAAGCATTATCTTCTATAATCTTCTGCATTTCTTCTCTAGAATCACGATTTCCAACCAAGTTTCTCATGTAGGTTCCATTTATCTTAAACTGATAAACATTTATCTCTTTCCTTTTTCACAATTTTTTTTATCCATTTGCACTCGTTACAAAAAATTAACGAATGAACACGTTCAATTCCTTAATGGTTAAAACAAGTTACATTTAGATGGTGGGTAAGTGGGCAACAAGCTGCGCCGCTATCCCCTTTTGAATCACAATGAAACCTTGTAATTTCAATTGGTGAAGACTATGTATCTTGTCACTAATATCCGAAGTATAACAGACATTTAGCACTATAATTTGATTATCATCCGATATCAAACTTATTGCACCAACACCCCAAATAAAAAAAAAGTTATCTTTGAACCTATTCTCCACCCCAAATGACCTTTTGATCTTTAAGAAATGATCTAAGTTATCACATACATGATTCTGTAATTTCGGACTAACATACCATATGTCTTTCCATGTTTGATAGTGTGTCCCATAGACGATTATGTCATCTTCATAGTCTTCAAAGTCCTCCGGTCTTTAATTTATTTGTGTTTCAATTGCATCACGGATTAGTTTTGCCGATTCATCTCTTTCTTTCACGTGACAAGCCATGATAAGATGGCCAGGTTCTCCACAATAATAGCATGTTCTTGTTTCTATCATTCTTCGTTTCATGGCCTTCTTTTTCTCTTGATACTTTTGTCTCCTTTCTATTCTTTCTGAATTCAATCTTTCCGACTCAGTTCTTCGGCTTGCAACATAAGATGTGACTCCAGGTGAATTTGACATATTATCGAATTGATAAATATCAACAAACTTGTTATTTGATCAAAAATAAGAACACTGCATTGAATGAATGACACTCTGATAACAGATTTGTTTGATATCAAAACTATATTGCAGTGAATTTAGCAGTAATGATCAAATAACAAACCAATACAAAGCAATACTTTCGAATGAAACAATAATTTTGGATTGAACTTGAAAAGTTTTACAATCTTGGTAACGATAAATGAAGACCGTAATGAACTAGTTATACATCTAGTTACAACGGTTATTCTGGCGGTTAACTAACAACTGAAATGGTGGGAAAGATAACCGTAAATAACTGAAAACTAAATGTAACACTTGCAGGGTCATTTTCGTCTTTTTCTTCCTTAATATGGCTGGGGCGTCACCTCTGTAGTGCTGCACTTCTTCACTTGTTTACTGCTTCATATCTGAATCAAGATCTTGTCCCAAACATTGTAATACTACCTAATATCATTTATCCTATGAAATCTATACAAACTTAACACAGTACATTACATAATATGTTCACAAAATAACAACATACACACATAAAATCATAGATATAAAGTTTATAACCTAACATATATTTATCATATTTAACAGTTATCTGATCTTTATGTAATAATTAATTAATTATTCAAATGGGCAATGGCGCAGCTTGTTGTCCGTCTACCAACTATTCTCATGTAATTTGTTTTGGTTTCCTTTTAATGAATAATATTGTATTAATTCGAAAATATCTCAACTGCAGGTTTGCTCGTGTTGGATCGGTTGTTTTACTTCATGATGGTAGTGATGTATTTCTTGAAGTAGGGAAGATGTCTAAGTACTGTGGTTTTGAAGGGGTTGCAAGTTTTTCATTCAATTTGTTTGTATTTTCATGGGTAGTGCTTCGTCTTATTTATTTCCCATTCTGGATCCTATGGAGTACAAGGTCAGAATATATATAATGTTCGCTTACATATTATAAAAATACAACCTTCTTTATAAGTTAAGAAGTGACACCATTTGCATAGTAGGTATAGGTCAAATACGTTATTTTGGGTGTCTATTTCATAATTTAATTTTTTAGGTGATTTTTTTATTACAAAGTATACATATATTTAAACATATTTTTTCTTTTCGTGGTGCAGTTATGAAATTTTTCAAATTTTGGATTTTGAGAAGCACGCTCCAGAACTACCAATCTACTATTATATTTTTAACACTTTGCTTATTTGCTTGCTTGTTCTTTACTCCTATTGGTGGGTGCTACTGTACAGGACGCTTGTTAAACAAATCCAAGACAGAGGCAAACTCAGTGACAACTTTCGTTTTGGTGAGTTATTTTTGTTCTTATACAAGAGAGTCGCAAGCACAAACCATCAAATCATCATCAACATTGTTATTAGAGGAAATATCATAAAATACACTAAACTTTCTAGTTTTTCTCACTAAAGTCACTCATTAATTTTTTGCACATAAAAAGCACCACACTTTTAGTTTTTTCTTACAAAGTCACTCCACATTTTTTTGTACCTAAAAAACACTTTACTTTCTGGTTTTTTTCTCATAAAAGTCATCCAACAATTTTTTTTTAGATTTTAAGAAATTTTGTAAATATATATTTGTTTTTGTACAAATTATATGACAAAAAATCTCTTGTTGCAATCAAAGTAGTATTAGTTTTACAAATTTAAATAGTCATACAATTTTTAAGTACCAAGAAAAAATGATATAACAAATAAGCATTATTTTTTAATCCATGTAAGATGCTTGAAGTACTTAACTTTCTTGATCAACTTCATCATTTTAAATTTTGTAAGGATAAAAAAAGATATAAGCCACCTATGCAATACAATTGGGAGTTCCACTTTCGGGTTATTTAAAAAATCAAAATTTTGTTCGAAATTGAAATTTTGAGTGGTTTTATGCGAAAATAATTTTTTTGGTGAATTTTATGAGAAAAATAGAAAGTACATTTTTTTTAGCTACAAAGAATTGTTGAGTGACTTAAGAAAAAAAAAAATGAAAGTGTAGTGTTTTTTATGTTCAAAAAATTGTTGAGTAACTTAGTAAGAAAAAATCAAAAATTTAGTGTTTGTTATGATATTTCCCTTTATTATTATTATGTAATATATATTTTCTGGTATATATTCATTATTGCTTATGCTTTTGTTATATTCCATGTTAAATGCAACTTTGTATTGTTAATGTGTCAGAGCAGAATTTTGACTACTCTCCAAGTATCTTATATTCCTTAAATTGACTGATTTGGTAGTCAACAATTTAATTATTTATATTTAGTAATGAGTACCATGCAACTTTGGATTTGGTTAATGTTTCTTTTCTCTACCTTATTTAACTAGGTCTCAATTCTTTTTTGTAGATTCGAAAAGTGATAATGAACATGAAGACTGATGGTTCTATTGCACAATTAAGGTAGTTGCAAGTCATGAGTGTACTCATTTTATGAATTTTGTAAATTCCATTATATACATATATCTCATGATAAAGAAAAATGTCATTTAGTATTGTTGAGATTACCAAGACCATGATGCTTAGTCAACAAAAGTCAAAGCATTTAAACAGCCGAAAGTCAAAATAATTAAGTTTATGTCACAATTGAATAAAGCTGAGAACTTGAGGGACCAGTCTTAACAATTAGAAAGATAGTTTGTTATTTGACAGTTATATGGTTCTAGGACTATATATTGGTTCTTAACTTCAATTAGGATAATCTTTTGTAATTCATATTCTTTCATTTCCTTTTCTGTAATCATTAGTTGATCATTAATAAAGACAATCGTTGGTTGTTTGATTTCGATTGTGAATTCTCTGGTTCGAATTTGTAACAATTGGTATCAGAGCCTCGTTGGCTCATATCAGAGAAGAGAGGTGATCAAGAACCGTACCCGGTGAAAGAAGAAAGAAGATGGTGTCCACGAAGTTCGAGTTAGAGAAATTTGATGGCAAGAATGATTTTAGTCTATGGAGGGTCAAGATGAAGGCTCTTCTTGTACATCAGGGGATCAGTGATGCCTTGAAAGGCGAAGCTAATCTTCGTGGTGGGTTAATAGACAAGGAGAAGAAAGATATCTTGGAGAAAGCCCACAATGCAATCATATTAAGTCTCTGAGACAGAGTACTTAGGGAAGTTTCAAAAGAAACTTCAGCAGCAAGGGTCTGGGAAAAGTTAAAGACCATGTACATGACTAAATCGTTGGCAAATTTTTTGTATATCAAGAAAAGACTATACTTTCCACATGGCATTAAGGAAGTCATTGGAAGATCACACAGACGAATTCAATAAGTTGATTCTCGATTTAGAGAACATTGAAGTGGAATTGCATGAAAAAGACAAGGCTATTATATTTCTCACTTCTTTACCATCAAGTTCTGACCATTTTGTTGATACCTTAATGTATGGATGGGAGACATTAACCATGGAAGAGGTCCTAGCAGCACTTAATTCCAAAGAACTGAAAAAGAAATTAGATTATAAGGAAGAAGGTGGAGAAGGCTTGTTAGTTAAGGGAAGATCTTATCACAGGAGTGATCATAGGTCTAATCAGAAGAATTTCATACACAGAAGTCAATCAAGAAGTAAAACAAATTTTAAAAGAAGGTGTTTTGTGTGTAATTCTGAAAGTCACTTAAAAGAAGATTGTCCAAAGTGGGAAAGAAAGAGGAATGATACCAGCAGTTCAAAGATGTATTATAAGGGTCATACTTATCAGGAAGATTCATCAGATGGGTATGAAAGTGCAGATGTACTTGTGGTATCCTGTGGGATGTAATGAGTAAATGGGTGATGGACTATGGTGGATCATTCCACATGACACCGGTTAAAGAATACTTCAAGACTTTCAAGAAAGGTGATTATGGAACTGTAAAGTTAGGGGACAACTGACCATGCAAAATACAAGGTATGGGAACTCCCACTTTCAAATTACATAATAGTGCTGAAGTTGATATAGAAAATGTAAGGTATGTTCTTGAACTTCAGAGAAGCATTTTGTCTTTGGGAACATTTGAAAGGGCAGGCTTTGTGGTAAGCTTGAAAGATGGTAAAGCAAAAGATATAAAAGGGTCAATGGTCATGTTGTATAGAAGTAGACAAGAGAACAACATTTATCTGTTGGATGGTAAAGTGGAAAATGGTTGTATAAATGTAGCTTCAGAAGGAGATAAAGAAGCTCTTTGTGACACAAAAGACTGGGTCACATTAGTAAACAAGGGCTTGTTGAATTGTCAAAACAAGTTCTTGGAGACTTGAAAAGTTGTGACATTAGTTTTTGTGAGCATTGTTTAATGGGGAAACAAAATAGGGTAAAATTCAGTAAGGGGAAGCAAGCTACTAAAGGAGTGTTGGATTAAATATATGTTTAAAGAGCCACATGCATCGAATAATATTCATATCGAACCTGTGGGGAACAAGTTCCCAGGTCTTGTTTTAATTAGTGCACTAAACTCGTCATGCGTGACATTGTACCATTAAGGTGTGGACAAAGCAATTTGAGGAGTTTTGGGTATGGGGCCTATGGTGGTTGCAAGAAGTTCAAATAAGTGACGGGATTTAGAGATACCGTCCATGGAGTGAGTGACCGTAGGTGGTTGATCAGGAGGAGGTTCCGAGTTTGACTTAGGCTGGTCTAGTTTTGGGTTGAGATGATGTTGAGTTAGGAATTTGGGTCGTCTAGAATAGGTTAGACTAGGGTTACCGGTGTGGGTTGGGCTGGGTTAGTAAAGGCCGTAGGTATTGGATTGTGGGGAGGATAGCTAGGTTGGGCTGAAGAATGAGCCGACGGGGTTAGGGTCGAAGGTGATGAGGGATGTTGTTGGGTTAATGGTGTGGAGTGGGCAGGAGATGAAGGGTGGGCCGAATATGAGGTTGTGAATGGATTGGGAGTATTAATGGGTTGTTGGACATGATTCTAGTAAAGTGGATGCCGGGAGGATTGAAGAAAGTCGTAAGAGGTGGGGTTGGATAGTAGGGGAAGTTTGTAAGGAAAATAGATTCCTCAAAATTTATGTGTCTAGACACAAAGATGGTGTGGGAAGTGAGATCAAGGCACTTATATCCATGATGGTTAGGAGGGTAACCAAGGAAAACATAGGGTTTGGAACGGTTTGCAAGCTTGTGAATGGTTGTGGAGGGTAAAATAGGGTAGCATAAGCAACCGAATACTCGTAAGTGAGAGTAGTCGGGATCGTAGTTATAGAGACGGGTAGTGGGTGAAAGAAAATGTTGAGATTTGTTTGGAAGGATGTTAAGAAGGTAGGTGGCAACCTCTAGGACATGGTGCCAGAAATTGGTAGAAAGAGAGGCTTGGGAGAGAAGAGTGTGTACCATATTGTTGATGGTGCGAATTTTGCGCTCTGCTTTCTCATTTTAGGAGGAGGTGTATGGGCATAAAAAATGAAACATCATACCGTTTTTATTGCACAAATTTATGAATTGATTATTTGCATACTCACGCCCGTTGTCACATTGGTATTGTTTTATTTTTCTTTCAAATTGGGTTTGAACTAGATTATAGAAAATAGTGAAGTATGAGGAGACTTGGGATTTATGGCTAAGAGGAAAAGTCCATAAAAATTAGTCTTGTCATCTAGAAATAGAATGTAATATTTGTGGTCACCCATACTAAGAACGGATGACATCCATAGGTCACTGTGAATAATGTCAAAGGGAAGTAAAGCAGAATTGACAGCAACACGAAAAGGGTAATTTAATACTTTTACCAAACACACAAGGTTCACAAGAAGTTTTATGACTTTTATTGAAATCAATACAAGAACTAGACTTTAAAGATTGTACTAAGTTTATTCCAGGATGCCCTAGACGTTGGTGCCAGAGATCTTGAGTGATAACAGCAAAACTAGAGTGAGATGGCTTGTTGTAAAGGATTGGAGTGGTGAGCGGGTATAGGTCCCCCCCCCCCCTTCATGCTATTGCATCATAGGATAGAAAAAAAAATCGGTGCTCGTGTCTTGAGGTATTTCATTACAAAGCCAAAAGGGTCAAATTCAATACAAATAAGATTGTCGGTTGTTAGGCGATGGACAAAGATTAGGTTTTTAATATGATTCGGGCCGAGGAGTGCTGGGATAAGAATATGGTAGCTGCCCCATCATAAACTGCCAGGGTAAAGATGCAGCCCATTGGGCCGCCCAAGGATTCTGAGCCCAATTTTGCATGATGTTGTTGGAGGGATGAGAGGGGTTGGAACGAGTGTCGGGTCCAGAGGAGCTACGGCCCCTGCCTCGGTCATGCTGCTGTCGACCAGGAGCAGAGGAGCTCGATGTTTGGTTGCGGTTGTCAAGCGGTGGAGAGGGGGGTCATTGTTGGGGTGGCTAGAGGTAGCTGTTAGAGCAGTGTTGGAGGCGGCAGCAACAACAGAACCTTGATGATTTTTCTTTCGTTCCTCCATGGTGAGCCGGGAACGAGCCTTAGTGAACTCGGGTAAGGGATCCCTATTTTGCAGGATGGTATGTATAAATTCCATCATATTACTCGATGAGCCCGGTGAGAAGCTGCAAAACCATTTAGTCATTATCCATCGGGCAGCCGACACTGCTAAGTTGGTCTATGAGAAGTTTGACCTCGCAAAAGTAGGCAACCAAGATTCAAGATGTCTTTCTCATTGATAATCGTGAACCTTAACTAATACAATGAAGATATCCTAAATATGGACACATATTAATGTATAATTATTTACAAATCATTGCCATGTATAACATATACAATCTTGGCTAATTATACGCTATTAGTGTTCAACACGATCTTCAGCCACATACAATTCTACTTCTTTTTTTGAACATTGACTTTCATTAAAACCGGCAAGCACTTAAAAAACGAGAACCGCCAAAACTAAACACACATATACAACGGGTAAGATGCCCAATCCTTCCAAACTATACAATTAAACCTCGATCTATTTTTTAACCATAAGAAAGCCTTTGATTTCACTTCAGCCACTACTTCCAACACCTTTGTATCTTTACCTTGAATGACTTTAGCATTCCTCGCGTTCCATAAAGCCCAAGTCCCAATCATCACAATACCTCTAATAATTATTTTCTTCCACTTACCACCATGAACATTCTTATATAACATTAACAAATCATCATAGTCGTAAGCAAAAAACGGGTCTAATCTGCACCACTTACAAATACTACTCCACAATCCATATGCAAAGCCACATCCCACCATAAAGTGTTGAAGATCCTCAATCACCATGTTACACATCGGACAAGAGCCATTAGGAATACTAATGAATCTTCTCGCCAAAGCCTCCCTGGTCGGAAGTCGATTGAGTTCAGCCCGCCAAGCAGTAAGAATAACCTTTAATGGGACCCAGCCTTCCCATTTTAAGTGTTTATCCCGGGACAAATTCATTTCTTCTGATAACAACTTTCTGCATCTCGCAACCGTAGTGTCATTCGACCCATCACCCCAAGCCCAAGCATCCAAAGAGTCTTTCATTTGAGTAGCTAGTAACATTCTCTCCAAGTCTTGGTATTCGGATAACTTCTCAATAGTACGCGGATATCTATACCAACAACCATTAAAAACCAGCCCCTCCCTCCCTTGCGCTACTCTATCCTTCACCGTGCATCTTTTATATTTTTCCAACTTATATAATTTAGGCCACCTCCTCTTTAAAGTACCATCACCAAACCAAATGTCACACCAGAATTGTAACCTATCCCCCCGTCCCAGAATGCCCATAGAGAATTGTATCAGCCGCTTACCTTGTGTAATAGTATTTTCCATTGCCGAGACCAAAGACTTCCAGCATCTCGGCATCGACTTCTTAACCGAAAGCAAGCACCATAATCCCCTCCTGCCATGAACCGCTTCAATAATTTTCCTCCACACCGAATGTGGTTCTAAATTGAACCTCCATCCCCAATTTGCCAATAACGCCAAATTAACATCTCCCAACAGCGAAATACCCAAACCGCCTTAAACCTTGGAGGTAGTAACTATATCCCATGAAACCCAATGAATTTTTTTAATGTCTTCAGTACCTGACCATACTCATCAAAGCTTCAATTTTCTCAAATACCTTCACCGGCGCCTTATATAAAGACAGCTAATAAATTGGAAGGCTAGAAAGCACCAATTTAATAAGAGTCAATCTACCCCATAGATAAAGTTTTAGCCTTCCATGAAGAAAGTCTATTTTGGACTGTCTCAATCACCGGATTCCAATTGCAACATCTAGACATATTAGCTCCAACCCGAATCCCCAAATAGTCGAAAGGGAGAATTCCCTCTCTACACCCGAAAACCATCACCATTCTTTCCACTTCATTATACTCCACACCTATCCAGAAAACCTCACCAGCCAAAATGAATCCATAGGGGGTTGATAACAGGTCAGGTATACCCGAAAACCATCGACATCCAAAATGAATCTACCTTTTAGAAATGCCGACTGAGAATTAGAAATGATCAAACCCAACACCTTCTTCACCCTAATGGCCAAGACCTTGGAAATAATTTTACTTATTATCTCGATTAAATTAATGGGTCTATAGTCTTTTAAACCCACCGGCGTCTTAGATTTCGGGATCAAAGTAATAAACGAAGAGCTGCAACCTCTACTAATAATACCATGCTCGAAAAAATAATCAAAAATATGACCAAAATCATCTTCCAACAAACCCCAAAAAAATGTAACAAACCTGAAACTGAATCCATCCGGCCCCGGAGCTCTATCCGAACCACACTCTAACATAGCCTCCTTGATTTCCTCCCTAGAGAACCTCACTGTCAAAGCATCTCTGTCACTATGTTGCAACACCTTCATGTTATCACATCTAATACTCGGCCGTATCTTCATATCATCAACAAAATGGTTTCGGAAATGCCTCAATACCTCTTTTTTAACTAAGGTAGGTTTTGAAATCCAAGACCCTTCAACCAAAAGCCCCGGAATGGCAATAGCCACCTTCCTACCATTAATCACCCCATGAAAAAATGCCGTAGTATCATCCCCTTCCATGGCCCATCTAATTCGAGACTTCTGTTTTAAATCTCTATTAGCGCAAAAATTCAAATTATCAACCCCCTTTTTACATTCCTCCCACACCCATTATTCCTCCTCTTCAAGGTTGCGAGATTCTAACTCCACTTCCAATTTTTCCATTTCCTGTTTTAATAATTGCATCTCTTCCCCTTCCTTATACAAAACCTCCTTCCACCAAGTTTTCAAAATATTTCTCAAATAGCGAAACTTAGCATTAACAATCTCATCCAGATAACCCTGACCAATATACCCGTCAAGAGCTTCAATAACCAACTTTTCGCAACCCTCCATGTTTAACCATGAATTAAACCATCTGAAAGGCGTAGGACCATAGTTCGCATCAACCACAGTGAGCAACAGAGGACAATGATCAGATAATTCACGCTTCAATGCCCTCAAACACACCATCGGCCATCTATTAAAAAACGTGTTGTGAGCGAAAGATTTTAGCTAAAACAGGATTATACGATCATACAAGTCACAAAACCAGGTGCGGAAACCCTAGTTCTGAACAAATTGATAAAACACAAATCACGACACAATCAAGATCATTTTCAACATCATTTCATAGATTAACTTCATTCAAATAAGCTTTTACAATCAGTTTATGTTAATCTAGAACACACACACAATATCTCAAAATCAACCTCTGAACCTTACCTATCACAGACACAACTGACAACTCTCTTGCATAATCAAAATCACAAAATCTATTTATAGACACTGCACGTTCGCCCCTTTTCACTGGTCGAACGTGGACATTTTCCACATTCGCCCACTTCCAGTGGTCGAATGTACATCTTGATCAAGTCCAGTCTTCCTTCGCCCGTTATCATCTACCTTCGCCCAGTCTTTTCTACCTTCGCCCCATATTATTTACCTTCGGCCCTTCTCTAACATATGTTAATAATGTTTATCCAATCCTTAGTCGCAAAACGCATCAACACGTGTCACATACCAAAAACCTGTCAATCTTACTAAGTTTATGTTCTTTACCATTTCCTGTCAAAAATGTAAACTTGTGACCCCTGAAAACATACTCTTTCAGCCCCATATCATCAATGAAATAGTTAAAATCCGAGGCAATCTGTTGATTGAATTTGGAATTCCTACGTTCTTCAGGAAACCTCACCGCATTAAAATCTCCTAACAAACAATCATACCTTGACAACCCCTTATAATACTAGCCAAATCAACCCAAAGCCTTTTTTTTTTTTTGCACCTGCCCTTTGAGGGGCACAAACATTACATATATTTAAAGTCGACCCATCCGAGATAAGAAAACCGGATGTCATCAGAAAATTCTGAGAATGAACCACCAAAGTTTTCTGAAAAACTTTAGGGTTCCACATATTTACAATACCTCCCGACCTACCACCCCAAAAGAAGACAATTCACTAAAAGAAAGACCCGAAACATGCGACTCCTGAAACCCAAAAAATCAACTCCATACCTTTTACGCAGACCACGCGACCATCCAGCTTTCCCCCCATCCTCATACCTCTAATGTTAATGGATAGTAAATTCATTTATCACCCAATTGTACCCCTTCTCCTGAAATTGTATCCTGAACCAGAGCCCGATGATCTTGTAATTGAACGCCCAGCCTCTTAGCCAACCGAATTGTATTATCCACTTCCTTATCTAATATCCACCATTGTTGAAGCTTCATCCTTATCCTTACCTTCTTTTTTCGAGCCATCTTCTACCATACTGTTTAAAACAGTAAATGAATTATAAGATTCAAAATTACCATTCAGGTCCTCCATCTCTTCAGAAGTAGTACTTGTACCCCCTTGCTGACCGAACTGCTCTTCGAAACCATCTAATTCCACGGGCCCAAAATCTTTAGCCTTCTTACCAGCTTTGGATTTTTCAAGACTGCTTGAATATTCGATATTGGGCTGGCCCAACAAACCTTGTTTCTTTTTCCTCTTGTTGACTTTAGTAAAATACTTCTACCCCTTTCTTATATTTTTTTCATTTATTTCTGATGTATTCGTTTTATAATTTACTTCATTTCCTTTTTATATTGTAATCATAATAAAGGTGTTTTTAATTTATTTATATGCAACCTAAACTGCAATTGCAATTAGTCAGATCCTTGTTGTATGTGTTTATGCACATAAACACATGCATATAATCAGCTTATTACTGAAAACTTGTATTTTGAATGTACGGAACTGATTATAGTCACTTCAAAATTAATAATAGAGTTAAATGTCATTTTCGTCCCTGAGGTTTACCTTTTTTGCTAGTTTCATCCAAAAGTTTATTTTTTTCTCATCTGAATCCAAAAGTTTACAAATTCTTGCTGGTTTCGTCCAACTCGTTAACTCCATCCATTTTTTCTGTTAACTTTTTTGTAAAAAGACTAAAATACCCTTATAATTTATATTGTTTAATAAATAAACCTCTCTCCTCCCTCCCCCCCCCTTTCTCTCTCTTATGTTTTTCTAAAACTTTCATGATGCGTCTTTCTTTTGGGCTTATCCTCTTCCCCAAATTTGGATCCATAGCCATCACCCCCATTTTCTTAATGAAATCTTCTTCTGATGGATTAAATCCATCCCATTCACGTCTGAATCTACCTATACCACCAGACCCTTCCCCAAAACATTTCAAACGCTAGCGTCTTCTAAGAAATGTTTTAGGCACGTAAGGTCTTTTTAAAACCAAATGGTCTTTGGCCTCAACGTATCGATACGTACGATAAATTTTTGTGATTGAGGAAAAATTGGGTATATGGTCAAGATGGACGGTAAAAAATGGGTATAGGTGATCAAGGCGAATGGTAAAAAACAATCCGAAAATTAATAGAATGTAATGTACCATTCTACTTCATCATGGCAAATAAATTCAAATAAATGCAATTACAACATAAATGATTGTAATGCATAAAATAGAAACCACAACCAAAGATTTATAAAGTAGAATCTACCTAAGATATGTATAAACCTAAAGTGCCACTCGTTAGAAAAAATGAACATTACCCAAATCGACCATAGAGGTGAGCATTACCCAAATCGACCCACTTGAAGAAAAACTTTTGGGGAGCACAATTTATCCTATTTAACACACCTGGAAAGGTAAACGTTGCCCAAGTTGACCCTTTAAAGAAAAGGAACACTACCAAATTAACATATCTATAAGTAAAAGGAACATTAGTCAAATCAATCCACTAAAAACAAACTATTAGCGTTATTAAGTATTACCCAAATCGACAAATCTATAAGTAACAAAACATGGACCCACTAAGAACACAATTTAAACAACTATTACCCTATTTGACTCGTTTGAAAAGATGAATATTACCCAAATTGACCCGTTTTTTAGGAATGTACATTACCTAAGTTGACCCGTGTGTATAAGTAAAAGGAACATTACTCAAATCAACTTACTAATTGCTTTTTAAACATCATCCTGATGACTTCCACCAACATGCGCTTCATGACCAATCCAATAATTACTTCCATCATGATCATCAAGCTCACACCTGCATACGATATGTTTATTCAGTAGCACACTGAATCCATTTGTAGCATTTATGATATGATTTGGATGAATTTTTATAAATACTGTGTTGATTTTTGGTATTGTATACATGAAGAAAAAGTTGGTTTTCCTCTATTTTATTTTATAGGGATATCAGATATGTCCATTCAATAGTCGATCCACATTTGACACTACATCTACAATAAGTATGTGCATATCTCTTTCTTTAATCTATGTCTTTTCGTTGTCTAAATATAAAGGTAAGCTGTAGCACGTATGTTAATGCCCAATATGTGCAAGAAGGCAACATAGATCAAGTAACATACAAAAGCAACAAAACTCATATACCATTAGTAAACTCATTCTCCGAAAGCTTTTTCTCAAAAACACAATTGAACATCTTCGCAATATTACCGTCACCCGGACTCAGGCGCCGATGAGTTCACCAAACTTCCGTAAAATCGCTTTAACTATATCTTTGATATATACATGTCATTGGACTTTTAACTTATTTAATTTTAGATTATTAGAATATATTGAACTCTTAAACTAAGTTGTACAAATGGTTCCCGTTATACACACAGACACACATTGGCGGAGCTTCCTCCCACGGCAATTTTTCGCTTCGTAGTGTGAATTTTAACGAAAACTTCCAAAAAAAAAATTAAATGTATTGAGTCTGACCCCAAACTTTTCCGTTCAAGATCCGCCAATATATTAAAAAAGTATGCACTTATTTCAAGGTTTTCAATATTTTAACGTGTTTAATCTTTTAAACTAGCTAACATTAAACATTATCTTACAATTATTATACACAACTTTCCTATCAAAAGTTAATTGTTAGAAGAAAATTTTGGTGTGATTCAAATTCTTAGAGGTTTAAAACTTAAAAGTATCGGTTATTTACGTGGAAACAAATTATAATAAAAGAAAGATGAAAATATTTACCATTTTGTTATTTCTGGTGTTTATATTTCAAGATACAAAGCTTCACAAGAGTCATTTAAGGAATATAGTTAAGTTTAAAATTACCTAACTCCAACCGGTTTCCCAACTACTCACGCATATTACAAAGTCATGCCTTTATCAATGCTTTACGGTTTCTACTGATATTTGAAGCAAAATACCATCTTTCTTTCTCCACATGGCCGGTTTAATTCAAGCATTAAAATCTATTGATTTTGAACATGAATCCTTCCCAACTTATCAAGATTTTATGTTTCTTCCTTTGTTTGCTATCTTCTTCCCAACTCTTCGGTTTTTCCTCGACAGAATTGTTTTTGAGGTAATTATTTTCTGATCGCATCAACTATAACTAGTTATTTATTAGAATTGGCTGACCAGAGTAAAATGTTGATAGTAAATACAAACTTTATATAGTATGATTTTATGTAAATATTATGTATAGAACTTATTATGTTATGTAATATGAATGTGTGTAATTATGTAGAACTTATTAGATATGAAAATTAGGATTATGCAAGTAATAGTTATTAGGAGGGATTGGGCTTGAATACATTCGAGATGAAGCTGCAAAAGATCATGTAACGAAGGATAAAAAGTGCAGCCTTTTGAAGTTGAAATACAAGAGGTGCGCATCAAGAACAAAAAGGCTGGAAATTGACAGGTTTGTCCCTAAGTCAAAAAAGTTATTTTCGGTTATTCTTGGCGCCAAACGAAGTGGTGGGAGTCAACAAACAACATCAAACGTCGTATCTTTTCATCAAGTATATATAGAATATTATAACTTCATTTGTAAATTACCAAGATTGTAACAATTCAAGTTCAATCCGATATATTCAATATTTATTCATATTCCAATTATTTATCTTGTGTTCATTCGATTAATCAAATCAGTGTTATTAAGATTCAATCATCATTATACCGTTACATAATCCAACATAGAAGACTATAAAAAAGTTACACCATATATTCATGTGTCAAGCAAACTCCTCGAATATGTTTACATGACAAAACTAAAAAAACGAGTCTGCTCCTTTGACTAGTAGACTCAATTAGCGGACTCCCTAGAAACCAAAACAAGTTCAAAAACCTCGTAGAAACGCTTATGATTTTTTCTAAAACAACTAGAAAAAAAAAAGGAAATATCACTGAGTTTTAGGGAATATCCAGAATAAGATTTTGTTGCACTTCTAGGCCAAGAGTAATCAATGTAGTTTCTCTTAATAGGTTCCTATATTCATATCAAATTTAAAGTTGAAAGTAGCATGTTCGACTTGAAAGTGTCTGTTTAATGCTATATCATAACGCATATGTGACTTATAACCATAACGCATATGTGACTTATAATCAATTTACATGTTGCAGCATATAGGAAGGCGTTTAATATATAACAAACGGCTAACGATAGGGACAGATGAAAGAAACAAAAGGATAATCAAATTTAAGGAATCAACCTGGAAATTTGTATATTATCTTTCAGCAGAAATCCTAACCTTGGCGGTAACTTATAACGAGCCATGGTTCAGTAAAACAACCAACTTTTGGAACGGTCCTGGCAATCAGAGATGGCCCGACCAGAAAATGAAGTAATATATTTTTATTTATATATCCATGAAATGTTTGTGTACATCTCACCCTTCCCAGACTGTTGAGACCCTACTCTAAGAGTGTGGTTTTTACTGGGTACGGTTTGTATGTTTACTTTTATCATGATGATTCTTTATTCAGGGTTCAAATTGATTTCTAGGTTAAAATTAAAAGCTGTGTACATGTACATTGATGGATTCTACACATACTCTATATTTGCTTTGATTTTTTGGGAAACAAGACGATCAGATTTTGGTGTGTCAATGGGTCATCATGTTGCATCGGTCATTCTTATAACAATGTCCTATATATGCAGGTAAGTACTTTCTTGTACACAATAATTCGATGATGTTATCTGGTCATTAATTATGTGATAACTAATTAATTATTCAAAAGGGGGAAGTGGTGCAGATTGTTGCCCGTCTACCTCCTATTCTCGTGTAATTTGTTATGGTTTCCTTTTAATGAATAATATTGTCTTAATTCGAAAATTTTTCAAGTGCAGGTTTGCTCGTGTTGGGTCGGTTGTTCTCGCTCTTCATGATGGTAGTGATGTATTTCTTGAAGTAGGGAAGATGTCTAAATACTGTGGTTTTGAAGGGGTTGCAAGTTTTTCATTTAATTTGTTTGTATTTTCATGGGTAGTGCTTCGTCTTATTTATTTCCCATTCTGGATCATATGGAGTACAAGGTCAGAATATATATATATAATGTTTGCTTACATATTATAAAACTCCAACCTTCTTTATAAGTTAAGTAGAGACACCATTTGCATAGTAGTTAATAGGTCAAATAAGTTATTTTGGGTATCTATTTCATAATTTAAATTTTTTGGGAGAATTTTTTTTATTACAAAGTATACATATATTTAAGCATATTTTTTTCTTTTCATGGTGTAGTTATGAAGTTCTTCAAACTTTGGATCTAGAAAAGCACGCTTCGGAAGTGGAAATCTACTATTATATTTTTAACACTTTGCTTGTTTGCTTGCTTGTTCTTCACACATATTGGTGGGTGTTAATGTACAGGATGCTTGTTAAACAGATACAAGATAGAGGCAAACTCAGTGACGATGTTCGTTCTGGTGAGTTATTTTTGTTCTTATACACTCGTAGTCGCAAGCACAAACCACCACCACCATCATCATTATTATTGTTAGTATGCTAATATATATTATCTGGTATATGTTCATTATTGCTTATGTTGTTGTTCTATTCCATGTTAAATGCAACTTTGTATATGGTTAATGTGTTGAGCAGGATTTTGGCTGCTCTCCAAGCATCTTATATTCCTTAAATAACTGTTTTGATAGTCAACAATTTAATTATTTATATTTAGTAATAATTAGTACCATGCAACTTTGGATTTGGTTAATGCATACAGTTTCATTTCTCTTCCTTATTTAACTAGGTCTCAATTCTTTTTTTTAGATTCTGAAAGTGATAATGAACATGAAGATTGATGGTTCTAATGCACAATTAAGGTAGTTGAAAGTCATGAGTGTACTCAATTTTATGAATTTTGTAAATTCCATTATCACCTCATGCTAAAGAAAAATGTCATTTAGTAGCATACAAAAAGTGTCACTAAACACCCCTGTAAGAATCTGGCAACACACAAAAAAGTCTCACCAGAAACACTGCTACTGAAATCTTATAGTAGCACCTCTATCCTCTCCAAATACGTACAAGATCCAGTCTGTCTACATAGAGACTTAAAACGTTTATTTACTCTATGTTTAAAGTTAGTATAGTTTTGTTCTATTAGCTCTTACTTATGAAGAATGGTCCTATAAAAAGTGGTCCTTGTAACTTTCATTAACACCGGCAAGTTCTCAAAAACAAGAACCGCCAAAAATTATACACACATATACAATGGATAAGTGACCCAGTCATTCCAAACAATACTTTTAAACTTAGATCTATGTGTCAACCATAATAAAGCCTTCGATTTCACTTCCGCCACTACATCCATCACCTTGTTGGACTTGTTTTGAAAAACTTTTGCATTCCTTGTGTGCCAAATAACCCAAGTAGTGATCATAATAATACCTCTAACAATTTTTTTCCTCCATTTCCCCGCATGAACATTCTTATAAAGCATCAATAAATCCTCATAGTGATCATAAGCATAAAAAGGCTCCAACTTACACCATTTGCAAATGATACTCCACACTCCATAAGAAAAACCACATCCCACCATCAAGTGCTTAACATCTTCGCTGTCACAGCTGCATAAAGGACATGATATATCCTGAATATGTATTCGTCTTCTTACCAATGCCACCCGAGTCGGTAACCGATCTCTCAACGCTCTCCAAGCAACCAAAATAACTTTAATAGGTACCCACCCTTCCCATTTCAATATGGTATCCAGCGACCCATTAACATTAACATTTATACTCTTTTTAAAATCCTTGACAGCAAACATACCATTAGGCCCATTATCCCAAACCCATTTATCATTAGCCCCACTGAAAATATGACCCAATAACATGCGCTCCATGTCTTGAAATTCCGAAATCTCCTCCACGGTACTTGGATGTCTACTCCACTTTGTAGTAATTGTTAACCCACCCACACCTTGTACCACACGCTCCCTAATCAAACAACTTTTATTTCTATCCAATTTATACAAATTCGGCCACCTCTCCTTTAATATAGCATCACCCAACCAATGATCAAACCCAAGGGCGAAGAATATATGGGGCCAGGGGTGGCCCTGGCCCCCCCTGTTTTTTTGTGCAGTAGTGGAAATTTGTGATTTTCAAAGTTAAATTGAGTCCGGGTTGAGTCCGGCCCCCGCCGATTTTCCACTACCGATCAAAAAAATTGAGTTCGGCCCCCGCCGATTCCGAAACCAAGCTTCGCCACTGATCAAACCAGAAACGAATTTAGTTGATAGTATATTTTTTAAGTAATTAACTTTTGACATAAATAATTAACTTATTTGTTACGTGAGGGATATAATTAATTGTTTATTGGCTTGCATTCACTTTCATGAGAGTTTCACAATGGGCTAACATGTGTCTTAAATTGAGCTAGGTGAATAGACCGGGCCATGGCAGTGGGTTATTTAAATGGAACGGTTCCAATTAAGAGGGTGTTTAGGATTGAGTTTCAAAACAATTTATTGACTTATTAGCTTTTTCAAGAAGCCAATAAGTCAATAAGCTGTTTGTGTAACCCAAAAACACTTTCTGTTTTGACTTTTGGCTTTTAAGGATGGAAAAACTGTTTTTGAAAAGTTAGAAATCCTGGCTTTTGGCTTTCGACTTTTGGAAAAAATTACAAATTTACCACCCATACAACCAATATTCACAATAAGTTAAGTGAAACACTTAAAAAAAAAAGACAATCTATTGACTTTTTGACATTTCTCATCCCAAAAGCTAAGACTATGGGGTGTGGTTCCCCTTCCCCCTTCCTTCCCCTTGTCCACGTCAGCGCCACATCATCTTCCCCTTCTCCTCCCCCTTCTAGGGGAAATGGTTCCCCCTCCTTCCCCTCCTCCTCCTCCTATATTATTATATCTATTGTTATTATACTTTTATATAAAAAAGTATTAATATTAAATAAAAGATAAGAATAAATATATATATTATATTGATGTTTGCATAAAATGACAAAAGAAAGTATGGAAGAATGGGACGGGGAGATGGGGGAAATCTTACCGATCACACCGAAGGGAAGATGAGGGGGGCGGTGTTCCCCTTGGGGAAAGAAGCCACATCACTCTTCCCGATCTTTTTCCCCACCCACACCCCTTACTCTAATCCAAACACTTTTTTTAAAACTTTTTTTTAAAAAGTCATAAGCCAATAAACATTTTTGATCAAAAGCACTTTTACATTTTCAAACTCAATCCCAAACACCCTCTAAATAAAGGGAAAAAAGTACAGAAATACACAAATTTAACCAAAACACTTCCAAAATAGAAATTTTCAAATTCTATAAAAACCCAAATATTTGCTCCTATTTTTCTCAATCAACATTCACATTCCGTAAGATTATGTGCCAAAAGTGGCGATAAGCCGCAGCTGTTTCAACCGACCGAGCTTATTTGGAGAATTGGTATTGGTCTATTTACTTTTGAAAAGGCTAAAAAGGAATATCTGCTTTGGAATTTTTCTGATTAAATTTGTCGATTTTCATAATTTTCCCTTTCTATTTTGACCATAATGAATCATCTTTGCATGTAATAAACAAGTCTTAATGTAATAGATTATTTATAACTTTCTTGACTATAATAGGCTCTTCTTTGGCTATACAAGGAACCACTTGGTCCACTTCTAGAGTGCATATTTTGACACAATTTTACAAAAACAACAGAAAATAGGGAGAACTTTCATATTCTGTTCTATTTCGTAAACCTTCTTTACCAAAATTGATGGTTAAATGGTTTCTAGAGAATATGAGTAAAGAAAGAAAGAAAAAAAAAATCTTTGGAATATTTATTTGAATTACTCTCCCAAACAAACATGGTGTAGTCATAAGGTCTCTCTTTTTACTCAAGAGGTTGGCAGTTTAAGGGTAGTTTCTCGAGCGGAGGAACAAGCCAAGACAAGGAAGTATTTGAATGTCGTCGGCTTGAACGAAATTGAAGAACGATCGATGATGCATAATTCATTTTCATGGCTAGCTAAACCATCTTCTTGTGACTACAACCGAGGACTACAATTTGATTATTTTATATTTAACTTTTGAGTATTTTTTATCCAACATTTGAATTTATAATGAATTGCGACACATGGATACATATTTATTTTTGTGATTATTGTTTGGTTGTGTTTATTGACAGAAGGTGTTGATTTACTTGCAAAATTATCAATTAGCGAATTGTGACTTTGTGACATACGTAGCGATTTCTGACTTTGTGAGAATTCGAAAAACGAGATGGATTGCGAATGATGGATTTGGACTAACATAACATGGAGTTGGGCTACTGTCAGTATCTAGCATAGAGATAGAGCGGGGCTAATAAAACATGGACTGTCACACCCTTAAATTTCACATGCGGGGTTTTACCGCGAAGTGCGTGACATACCAGGATACAAGTCAACGGTCATAATAAACAACAATTAAATGCGAAAAATATGTAAACCAAAACCATAAGTTAAACATTAAACCAACAGTGGAAGCTTTAAAAATCTTGTTTACAACCCATCAAGTAAATGAAGTCGGGATTTATTTAAAGACATGCGACTAGAACCCTAGACGCCATGTGAGACTCCGTGCGCCTAAACTCGATGCTGCTACCTTAGCAGCCTGAGAAAACATGCCAAAAAGATGTCAACATATAATGCTAGTGAGTTCACATGTTTTAAGTTCACAAAGCGTTTCCATGCGTTGAGAGTTTCATCACAAAAATACCAGGTTATGAAATGCGTTTAACTAGTCAACAAATGTTTCTTACTACTACGATCGTGTTGCTGAAACCATTACTGACAAGCGCTGCATGTGTTGCTACCCGTGTTTGAGTTGCCAAAAGTTAGAGACAATATGCACCCGCCCGGTTCCAAGCCGTCGGGTGGGGTTCGTCAGGCCCAATAGATCTATCCATATTCCCCCGTTATGTATACCCACGTATTCATGGTTTCCCCCAGGGACTTACGTGTTGCATCGTATAGTAAATAAAAGACAAACAATGTATCATAAGCGTTGCGTTTCCAAAAGTGTTGTGTGTTCATAACATAAGCGTTACGTTTCCAAAAGTGTTATGTGTTCATAACATAAGCGTTGCGTTTCCAAAAGTGTTGTGTGTTCATAACATAAACGTTGTATTGTTAAAACATGTTGCATGTTTCTCCCCCGAGAGAAAAGTGTATAAAAGAGGGCTTGTGAACTCACCTCAGATTGCGTTCTTCTTATAAGACCACAGACAATGCAAGAATGACAGTCCCTAATATCCGCGACCTATTATTTAATACATATGAGTACCCGGACTATTAACCCATAGGTCAACTAGTCCCCAAGTGTCCAGACTCTAACCAAGTACGTTTCGAAAACATGTTTGACCGATAACCCGACCACACATGACAAATCCCGACATCCCATTGGTGACCCGACATCCCATGTGTTAACCAAATATGATAATTCAAGCAAACATACGCATCTATGCACTTAACATGCATAAGAGTTAACTAAGTCTAGCATACAGTTCATCTAACGCATTTACGAGTCTGAACACGTATTATCAGGCTATTGGACATGCCACGGGGTTCCTAACATGTTCCTAGGTGTCAAACCATGTTCCGGGATGTTAAAATACACTTACAGCAGCAAAGCACACTATTATGCATCAAAACATACGAGTAGGAATCAAGCAGGTAATTAGGGTTTGTAATCGCCTATATATCACACAATTAGAGGCCTACTCGCCCCCAAGGGACACTAGTAAAGCCCTACTCACCCCTTGGACAGGCGAGTACAAGGCTTACTCGCCTCCTACAGTCCAAAGTCTCATTTCGCGCGTTAAACCCTCCAAATCAGATCCGAAACATGTGAAAACACCCAACATTAAACCCAATTCATTAAACAACCCATTCCAAGTGTAAAAACCCCAATTTATCATCATCCTAACAATCCTAATTGCAAGCATTTCCCAAAATAGCATAATATTATGAAAACATCACATCAAACATGCACGACTTACCCTAAATGGCAAATATCCAGATTTTATCACATAACAACATTGCACAACAACATCAAACTGTTACTACATCATCCTAGAGCAAACCCTAACATCATACAATCAACAAAACATACTACAACACCCTAAATCCTTCTAAATAACCCAAACGGGTCAAAACTCATATTATCACCAATACACAACCATTAACCTTTAAATTCCTAGATAAACATCCTAACAACTCATTTATATCATAAATGCTTCAAACACATAAGAATCCCCATGTTTTAACCATAAAAATCATTTCTTGCATGAAAATATCACATAGAATACATGTTGAAGGATTAAACTTGTTTTAGAATTGTTTTAAAAGGGTTTTCAAAGACACAAACGTGATAAAACTAGGTCTGGACCTTTCGGAATCAAAATAACAACATTACAAAGGTTTAAGATAGATAACACACCTTAGGTTTTGCTAAAGAGAGTGTGTATAGCTTGAAAATGGTGGGTTTCAAGGCAAAAACGAGTTATAGAGGTTGATTATAGTGTGGGATAGCTTTGGGGTGAGTTAAGGTTTCACAAATGATGTTTTGCAACACAAGGATGGTATTTATTTCCACTTGTCCCTGCTGCAACAGGCGATTAGCCTGCTAATCGCCTCCTATTACAGACGAGTAGTGGCTACTCGCCCCCTTTACCAGGCAATTAGCCTTCTAATCGCCCCTGCAGGGGGTGATTAGCCTTCCTAATCGCCTCCTGCGGGCTGTAGGGGATTTTTGGCGCGTCAAACACTATTTTGGTGCGACAAGTCATATAATGATTATAAACACATATTGCATGATAACTAACACGTTCACATTCATTCACCAATTCCCAGGACTCGAGACTTGCGTGTGTGCATTAAACCCGGCGATTCTACAAATCACCAATCCTTGTACACATGGTTATGGACCGACTCCCAATGATCCCGTGGATCATTGTAACGACTCCCGATGATTCCCGAAACCATCATAATGACTCGGTTGACCCTGTTAAGTGTAATGTATGCAAGACTCACTAAGGTGGACTTACTAGTTTGACAAAAGTTATTAACCTGAGTTTGCCGGGTGTCACATGGACTAGTTCAAATGAACCAATTAATATATATGATTATAAAAAATTTATAAATTAAAATATGTGAATCGATTAATCAGTTAACCGAATTACCCAAATTTAATAAATATTTTAAACCCAAAACTGAACCAAATAACCAAATTCTTTATCGTTTTAGTTTTTGGTTAATTTAGTTACAACTGAAAATGAAATTGATAATTCCATCTTTGATAGTTTAAGTAGGAAAAGAAAATGAGGAATTTACTTATCTTGTAATTTAATCAATTAATACAGGCTGTGTATGTAACTAATTGAATACTTTTTCATGGAGTTAATTAACAAGTTGCAATCCTTAGGTTATACGGTGTGCTCCATCTTCCCCTTCTTCCCCACGTCACTCTCCCCTTTCCTTCCCCTTTTAAGGGGTGGGCTCCCCCTTCCCTCTTCAATTTTTTTATTCTTTTTATTTAATCTATTTTAATTATTAATTAATCTTAATTTTTTAATCTAATATATTAAACATACTACATAAAATTAAAGAAAAGTTACAAATTTAAGAAAAAAAAATACACACTAAAAAAATACAAAATAAAAAACGTACTAAAAAAATACATATTAAAAAACCACTGCTTGTGATCATCGGGATCAACATGGACATTGTGCTAAATGTGGTCGATTAAATCCGCACAAAAGTGGTCATGCACAGTAGTATCGTGTAGCGCCCATGTGTTTGATTCTTGTTGTCCCTCGTCAACCTAGTGGCGCAGCTTCCTTGGGGCAGAGAGGGCCCCCCCCCCCCCCCCGAATTTTCGCTTAGAAGTTCCGATTATATAGTATTCGTATAGAAATTTTTTAGTTTGTATGGTTTCGACCCCCCCCCCCCCATTTTTTATAAAAATAATTAGTTATATACGTCCGACCCCCCGGTCTGGATTTTCAAGCTTCGCTAAGAACCCATAATAGGCAATGGATTTCTTTGCTTAGCAACACCCTCCAAAAGCGTCCCGCCAAGCTCCGCCAAAGATTCTAACCAGGAAAGTGGGGTAGTGGTTGACGGCTGGTGCCAGTGTAGATGGTAGTGGTTGAATGGTGAAGACGATTTCCGGGTTTGACAGTGTAGAGGCAACGATGCTTGTTAAGGGTGGCGTAGTAAAGTGGTTTGGTAGATGATGGTGGGTGGTTGTGTAAGACTGTAAGGAAGGTTTAAGGTGATGGTAGTGTCAGTGTGTGAAGGATTATGTGGTGGTGGTGATTAAAGGTTGAGGTTGAAGATGATTTTGTACATCTTATTAATATTAGTGACTTGTATCTTAACTTGTCTTTTAGTAGGGGTAATATAGACATTTTACATTCACTTAACTGAACAATCTAATAATTGTTAAGGGCAAGATCCATCCGAGCGTTAAATTGTATACCTCTATGACCATTCGTGTTAATTGAGGCCATTCATGCAATACGTGCATACCACATGAAACATCCGTGTAATTTAAGATATACTAATTACCAAGATATGTGTGCATTGCAGGTTTGTACTTGGTGCATTTCTTATATTTTGTGCTATTTTGTGATTGTATCTTGGGCTTTAATGGTTGTACATCAAAACTTCTGGGTGGAGACACCTCACCACTACCACGTGTCCTCATCTACTTCCCCCTCTTTATACCTTCTCTTCCCCACAACCACCAAACCTACCCATTTCTCCTCAAATCCACAATGGCAATCACCGGATTCCCTAACCTCTCTCTCTCTCTCTCTCTCTCTCTCTCTCTCTCTCTACTCTCGCATCATCCTCTCTCGCTCATCCGCAACTACCAAAGTGTCTGATCATCGGTCTTTCTAGCCAAACCCTCCTCAAAACGTTGACAAACCATAACCTCATCAACCCTACTTCTCATCGTTTGAAGATATTGACGCATGTTCTGCTAAGTATGATGTCCGTTGGTTCATTATTCATTCAGATTTAGTTTGAGTTCCGGGTTCACACGTAGAGGCTTCATCCATATCAGCTCCCGTTCAATAGTCGTACCTCTGTAAAGTGCTCCGATTACGACGACAGTGAAGGTGAAGGCGAAGATCTCTATGATGATAACTACATCAAGTAAGTTGTTATTATTATAATTATTGTTATTTTTATTTTATTATTTTAGGTGTATACGGAAAACAGTTAAAATATAAGTGTGTTTTATAGTTTAGTGATTACCAAAGGATGGATGAATATGACCAGTACGAGTCGGCTGGGTTGGATGAGTCTCTTGAGGATGAGAGAGGTTTTAATCAGATTATGGTGGATCGTAAAGTCTGCAGAGATGGACTAGATGCTAGAAATGGAGTTGCTTCTCAATGGAAGCTTCCTTATCTACTTCATGACCAAGGTTAGTTAGTCATTTAGTTTTTGTATTATGTTGTTTACGGTATTAAGTGTCACTGTTATTTTGAACTTTGAAGCATTAGATTAGTTATTTTTTGTGCTTTTATGGTTACACTGGCTTTATTTTGAATATTATGTGTCGTATAAATTCTAAATTGAATAGCTACGGGTTGTGCGTAATGCAGGTTTGCTCCGGCTTTGTGGTGTTGAACTTCAACGTGATTATGCAGGTATATATTGTCCGTGTTTTCTCAATTCTTTGCTCTGTACCAACATAGGACATGTATAAAATCACACTAACAATAGGTTAATATATATAATGTGGCCATGTTTTTCTATGGGGATGAGCGAGAGAGGATGATGCGGATGAGTGATTGGCTTGCTTTCTTGCTCTACTAGAATAGTGTTCAAACGAGGAATTGTTGGATTTATTTGATATATCACATGAATAGCATGAGGTTTTGAAGTGCATGGTCGATCTTAGGTGATGATGGTGGTCCTCACTTGACCCTTGCTTATATAAAGTAATAGTATACTACTACCTAACTGTCCATCAGCCCGTGTTCATCATTGACATTAAAATAACGGAACTGAAGTTTAAACATATACGTTAGCTAACAAATCACCTTTTTTTAACGACAGCTTACAAATCACCTGGATTCGTTGTTTTGCTTATCCTCAAATTCATTAGGTTCTGCTTTGTTTTCAGTTTGTTTTTTTTTTTTTTTTTTTTTTTTTGGATTTGCATACTTTTATTGTTGGCTGATTCTGCATTCCTGCATCCGCTTTTATCGATTATATAAGTAGTAGTGTTTACCTTTGATTGAAGTTTATGCTCATGTGGTTCATATATTCTTTGTTCACTATGCCCTAGCTTTATAATCTGTGCTAGAAACGGTTGCATTTTTTGATCTTCTATTTTATTTACATTGTTTGTGTTTAATGCAGGTTTCTTCATATTTTGTGCTACCGAATTAAGGTGTGTTTATGTAGGTATGTAATTTTGACTTTTCGAAAGCCTTTGCTCTATGGATTGTTTATATGGTGTTAAGAATTTGGTTATGAATATCTTATGTAATTTTGTATAGGTTTATTTGTTTCTGTGTTGTTACATGTTGTAGTGGTAAGCTTTGGGTGGTTGTTAGTGTTTGTTATCGGTTTAATGTTTGTATTTCGTCTCAACCGCCAAGTTCAAGGCGTGTCCGTACTTCATTCTTGCATCAGATGTTACATCCACCTCGAACTCTACCTTTCAAGCAGCTGCTCCAACACGTCGCCAAATGTCGTACAAGTAAACCAAGGAATTAACATCAAACTTTCAACACCTTTTGTTGTAAAAACTTTTGTCGCAAGGCTTATAATGTGGAAACACATTTTAGACATTGAATGTGTAACCAATAATGCTATAAACAATGCATTGTAAACTCTTATACTTAAATGTGTGTAACACATGTTATTATGCCTTGGGACCTTTGACATGCTACAAATGACATCAAATGAATAGCATCTACGATATGTAGGGATGTATTTAAACCTTGAACGGCCTAATATACAACTGCCAATATATAAAATCAGGTTACCTATCGCCAAATCGCCCCACCGCAACGCGCGGGGACGGCATCTAGTTAACTCTTAATTTGTAATAATTGTTATACAAATTATAACTAAAATTCAAAACTACAATAACTACAATGATTTTTTTTTGTCATTTAATGAATTTTATCTTTACCATCAATATGAAAATTAATTACCATTATACCATTTAATCATTTTAGCATCTAAGGGGCTATTTTGATAGCCTCTTAATAAGGCTCTAAACCATTCAGCGCTGAATAATTCAGCATCCAGAGCATTTGTTTCGTCTTGTGAATAGAATGGTTAAGGTTGAACCATTAAGACTTGGGATGTAGTTGAACTGTTAGGACAAAGAGGATTGGTGAAACCACTTTTGTAAACCTTAGTCTAATTCACTTCTGTCATTTTTGGCTAAGTATAGAAGTACTGAATAGAAGACAAGAAACTGCTGATTAGAAGATATGAAGAAGTGCTGAAGTTGCAGAAGTTCTGAAGTCCAAACCAAACAAGTTCACTTCAGAAGTACTGAAGACAAAACTACTCTTCAGTAGTTGTCCTTCATCAGCACTTAGCAGAAGATATTTGCCACCGCCCTTTTGCATCAGTAGTTTATTGTTTAATATTACTTTTAGCTTTATTTGTTTCTTTCAATGTTGCAACTTGTGCAACTTGTAACTGGACTTTCTGTGCTTGCTTTTTAGGCAAGATACATGCATGTAATCGTCTATAAATAGAAGGCTTCAACCTTCTATTTTAGACATTGATTTTTAACAGAAAAATCCTTCAAACACTCTCATTGTTATATTCCATTTCTGTATTTATTGTGAATCTCTCTAAGTATCTAATTCTCATTTACAACTTAGATTCATAATAAATACTTTGTCATTTATCTTGTTTCAAACATCAAGGGGGAGTTACAACTCTGCCTTTGCATAAAAAGTGTTGCTTTAACTTATAACATTCCGCTGTGCTTATAATCTGATTTACAAGGACTTGCTAAACACTTAAGTGTCAAGATAGCAAGTTCTTACTTAGCAAACAAGAGCAAACTGATCCAACAATTGGTATCAGAGCATTGGTTTATCTGATCACATATCAATCTAACAAATTGAGAATCAGACACAAAGCTCTTATTGATATTCAATAAAAAGATCAAAAATTCACTTTTTATCAATATCCATCACTTAAAAGAGTCATCAGACAAATCTATACTCTTTAAAAATGGATCCACACAATACTGGTTCTGCCACCAAACCTGCCATGCTTGTGAGAAATGAGTACAATATATGGCAGAAAAGAATGGCACATACCTTGTCACAAACCAACACTGGTTGTTGGAGATCTGTGATATATGGTCCACACAAACCAGTAAACATAAACCTTGAAACTAAAGAAGGGATTCCTAAGGATCCCAAAGACTATACAGATGAAGATTTCCTAAAACTTGAGCTAGATGCTAAGGCATTCTCTATGTTGGCAATGGCTCTCCCAAATGAAATATACTCTGGCCTTTTACATTGTGAAAGTGCCAAAGAACTTTGGGACTGTCTTAAAGAACAGTTTGGAGGAACTGAAGAGGTGATTGCCAACACCAGAGAAATTTTGGCTCAACAATATGAAACATTTGCTTACATTAATGGGGAAACTTTGACACAACAATTTGAAAGATTTTCCTCATTAATCTCTGAGCTAAAGTTAAATGGTCAGACCTATACAACAGTATCTATGTTACATAGATTTTTAAGGTCTCTACCTGACAAATGGGAAACTTACTCCATTGTCTTAAGATCCTCACCAGATTTTAGCTCCCTCACTCTTACAAAACTCCATGGGAGATTACTCACTTTTGAAAGAGAAATCGATCAAAAGAAGAAATTACAAACTTCTGGTAAAACTGCTGATGACTACTTACCAGGTAGTACAGCACTTTTGGGACAAGATTCACCAACTTGTTCCTATGGATCTTATGACAATATTGACATAACCACTGGGATCTCATCAGAAAGATCTTTCCCAGGTTATGACAATGATGACCAAAGTCAAACTGCTGATAATCTATGTTTTATCATGGATGATTTGAAAAATTTTAGCAGTGATGACTTGGAAGAAATGGACATACTTCACCAACTGGCCATGCTAAGCATTAAAACTAACAAGTTTTATAAAAGGTCAGGAAGGAAATTTCCAGGATTGACCAGTAACACAAAAATTGGTTTTGACAAATCTAAACTGAGATGTCACAAGTGTCAGAAGTTGGGACACTTTGCTAGAGAGTGTAGAAGCTCTAGCTTTAACCAATCACAATCTGGAAATAACTATAACCCCAATTATAATAGGAACAATGGAACTCAAGGGAGTGCTCATTTTGTACAGGCACAAGCTCCTCAACAGCAATATATGCCTCAAGTACAATATGTTCAAGTGCCTGCTCAACAGATGCAGAGCCAACAATCAATCCCTCCCTTTCCAGCTGCTCAACTTCCTCCACAGCCTCAACAACCCCCTCAACAAAGCCTCTTTACCTCGGGGTATGTTGACTGGAGCAGTCTCCCATATGACACCACAGAGTGTAATCCTGATGCAGACAACAAAGTGTTTGACATCAACTGGGGAGAACCAGACAATGGCAGAAAGAACTTTGCCTTAATGGCATTTGAAGGCTGTACCTCAAAATCTGCATTGTCTCAGGTATCAAAAGAATCTTTGACAAAACTATGTTCAAACTCTTGCAAAGAAACTTTTGCTCTCATAAGAGAGACAAACGTGCACCTACAAGGCAAAGCCAATGATTTAGAAAGAAAATACACACAGATAAAATGTGATTTGGAAAGAAAACTGTGTGCTAAAACAAAAGAGGTTTCTAAATTAACTGACTCTGCCATTGAAACCCAAGCACAAATCAAAATGATGCTAAATGACCTGGGAGATGTCAGACAAGAGCTTGCTGACACCAGGATCACTTGTGAAAAATGGGTTGAATCTTGTAGGGGGTATCAACTACTGCTAAACAAACAAAGTGCTTCAAATGTGAAGTTTGGCATAGGATACCATCATGTTGAAACACCAACAGATTTTTCTCCCAAAACTACTGAAGATGGGAGAAGAATTGTTTCAAATGAAACTTCTGAAGGGAAAGAATGCACATCTTTCCATGAAAACTTTCTAAACAGAAATCCTGGCATTTTTAAGGAAAGTACTTCAGAAGTATTTACAAAAACTGACAATAAGCCATCAGTAGTTTCATCTACTTCAGGAGTTGAGATCCTGAAAACTACTGATGAGCAAAATCTTTTCACAACTGTCAGAAATTTGCCTTCAGAACAAAAACAGAAGGCAAAAGCATGTGAAATTTGTGGCCTGTTCAACCACAAAACTGAATTTTGTAGATACAGAAAAGGAATTCAGTTCAATCAAAAATTTAAACAACAGGTTGTGGGAAATCAAATCAGAAATGATTATGAAAAAGTCTTTAAACCCAAGAAACAACAACCTGAAAACACCTTTTCTCAGAAAAAGATAAAATCTCAACCAAAATCTTTTTCTCAAAATTCCTTGTCAGTAGTTAGACCAGAATCATCAGCAGTTTCACAAACTGCTGAGATTCAAAATCTAAAGAACATGGTAGAACTACTGATGACCAAGGTTGATGGTGGTCCTAAAAAGGATACCACCATAGTTCTTCATGAAAAATCCATTGCCAAAAAGACATGGATTTCTCAACCTGGTCAAGAACAAACTGTAACTGTTCTCAAGAGCAAACCCAAAGCCAAACAGGCTTGGGTTTCCAAATCTAACTAATTTGCTTTTATGTGCAGAGAGTTTCCAGGGGCTTAAACAGCATATGGTATGTTGATAGTGGAGGCTCTATGCACATGACTGGATGCAGATACCTGATAAACAACTTTATCAGCCAAAGAGAAGGATCTGTGTCCTTTGGGAACAATGCCAAGGGATATGTGCTAGGACATGGCAATGTCTCCTCTGGCAAAATACAGTTTGACAAGGTCAATCTGGTGGAGAACCTTGAATACAACTTGCTGAGTGTGTCACAAATGTGTGATAAAGGATACTCTTCCTTTTTCACAAAGACAGCTTGCAAGATCATCTCACCAGAAGGCCAGAAGTTGATTGAGAAGATTATAGAAGATCATACTTTGCTGATTGCCAAAAGATGTGGCAATGTCTATGCAGTGGACATTGAAAAAGACAAAGTATTGAACAACACTGCCTGTTTCTTCTCAAGGGCATCAACTTCAGAAACAGATCTCTGGCACAGGAGACTTGGCCATGTGAACTTTAAAACCATAAATAAAGTCACAAAAATGGGCTTGGTCAGAGGTCTACCTTTGAAAGTATACCAGTGTCAAGAACACTGTGTATCCTGTTTAAAGGGAAAACAGCATAAGTCCTCTTATAAGTCTATTGAAGAATCAAAAACAACAGCATGTCTTCAACTACTCCATATGGACTTATTTGGGCCTGTCAAGATCATGAGCCTTGGTAAAAAGAAGTACTGCTTAGTCATCATTGATGACTACTCAAGATTCACATGGGTATTCTTCTTATTTTCCAAGGATGAGGCTGCTGAAATCATCAAGTTCTTCATTCTACAAGTAGAGAAACAATATTCTCTATCTGTCAAAACCATTAGAAGTGACAATGGGACAGAGTTCAGGAACAAAACTCTGGATGAATTCTGTTTGTCTAAAGGGATTATTAGACAATACAGTGTTCCCAGAACTCCTGAACAAAATGGTGTAGTAGAAAGGAAGAACAGAACATTGATAGAAGGAGCAAGAACAATGTTAGCTGATTCTGGACTGCCATTGTACTTTTGGGCAGAAGCAGTTAACACAGCATGTTATGTTCAGAATAGAGTTCTTGTGGTCAAGAGACATTCCAAGACTGCCTATGAAGTTCTTCATGGCATGAAGCCCCTTATCTCCTTTTTCAGGGCTTTTGGGTGTCAATGTTTCATCTTGAACATCAAGGAATCTATCTCAAAGTTTGCTGCCAAAGTTGACTCAGGTTACTTTCTTGGTTACTCTTCAACTAGAAAAGCCTACAAGGTTTTTAATTCTCACACCAAGATAGTAGAAGAAACATTGAATGTCAAGTTCAATGAGTCAAAACACACTCTTATTCCAGCACATCCTGCTGAACTCTTTGACCTTGACAACTTTCACTTTGGACCTGAAAAGGCTGTTACTTCTTCCAAACCTACTTATTATGGTGATCAAAGGTTTGAAGATGAGGATCCTGCACCATGGACTCCTCAAACAGTCATTAAGTCAACTACAACACCATCAGAAGTTTTCCAAACTTCTGATCAAACAAATACTGAAGGCCAAACTCAAACATCTGCTTCAACACCTGCAACTACTAAAGAAGCTGCAACTGCTGAACCAGATATCATAGACCTCAGTAGTTTGTTTGAAGAACCAGAGCCACCTACACCTGTCAGTGGTTTACAACAACTGATTGAACACAGAGATCATCCACTTGATCAAATCATGGGTGATATAGCTACAGGTGTTCTGACCAGAAACCAGCTCTCCAACTTTTGCCTATTCTCAGCCTTTATTTCTCAGTTGGAACCAAAGAAGTACCAGGAAGCCCTCAAAGACAACAATTGGGTGCAGGCTATGCAAGATGAACTACTACAGTTCAACAAGCAACAGGTCTGGGAAATCTGTCCCTTACCTCAAAACAAGCAACCAATTGGTACAAGATGGGTTTTCAGGAACAAACAAGATGAAGCTGGTATGATAATCAAGAACAAGGCAAGACTGGTAGTTCAAGGGTACTCTCAAGAAGAGGGAATTGACTATGATGAAACCTTTGCTCCAGTTGCAAGGCTTGAGGCCATCAGGTTATTTCTGGCCTATGCCATTTCCAACAAAATAAAAGTTTATCAAATGGATGTGAAAAGTGCATTTTTATATGGTAAAATCAAGGAGGAGGTGTATGTCTGTCAGCCACCTGGGTTTGAGGATCCTTCTCATCCTGAGTGGGTGTACAGACTGGATAAAGCTCTATATGGGCTCAAACAGGCTCCAAGAGCCTGGTATGATACACTCTCCACCTTTTTACTCAAAAATAACTTTACAAGAGGTGCCATTGATAAAACACTTTTCATTAAACATGTTGGAAATCATGTCTTACTTGTTCAAATTTATGTTGATGATATCATCTTTGGTTCAACAAACACAAAATTGTGTGATGATTTTAAGAAACTCATGCAATCAAAATTTGAGATGAGTACCATGGGAGAACTGCAGTACTTTCTAGGACTGCAGATCAAACAACAAACAAATGGAACTTTTATACATCAATCAAAATATGTTAAAGAATTATTGAACAAATTTTCTTTAAATGACTGTAAATCATGTTCCACTCCCATGACACCTATCACACAAGTTGAACCAGATGATCAAGGAAAACAGGTTGATCAAACCATGTACAGATGCATGATAGGTTCCCTTTTATACTTAACTGCTTCTAGACCAGATATTATGTTTTCAACATGTGTCTGTGCTAGATATCAATCAGCACCAAGGGAATCACACCTTATTGCAGTCAAAAGAATTTTTAGATATCTGAAAGGAACTCCAACGCTGGGAATCTGGTATCCTGCTTCAAGCAATACCAAGTTATCAGCATTTTCAGATAGTGACTATGCAGGGTGTAAGATGACAAGAAAGTCAACATCTGGTGGTTGTCAATTCCTGGGTAACTGTCTAGTGTCCTGGCAATCAAAGAAGCAAGCATCTGTTGCAACTTCAACTGCTGAAGCTGAATACATTGCAGCTGCAAGTTGTACATCACAGATACAATGGCTCCAATATCAACTTCTTGATTATGGAATCAAAGAGACCAAGACACCTTTGTTTGTAGACAGCAAATCTGCCATTAGCATCATTCAAAATCCGGTACAGTTCTCAAAAACTAAACATATTGAGATCAGGTACCATTTCATAAGAGATTGCTATGAAAAAGGCAAGATTGAGGTGAAGCATGTAGCAACAGCTAATCAGATAGTTGACATCTTCACTAAGCCCCTTGACACATCAACATTTCAGAAGTTAGTTTCCATGCTTGGAATGCTAAATTTCAAACTTCTACATCAATCACTACTGATATGCATCAAAATTTTTCTTTTTCCTTTTTCCATCCTTGATTCCATCCTGTTTACCATGGTGGAATCAAAATGAAAAATTTATTTTTCCTTTTTCCACCCCTGATTCCATCCTGTTTACCTTGGTGGATTTCAGGTTAACCTTTTCCATCTTTTTTCTGGTTTTCACTTACAAATGTCAAAAGTCTGAAACAAAACTTCTGAAAAACAAAAACAGTTTGAGAGAAACTACTGATGAACAAAAAATCATCAGTATAGGGATAACTTTCTGAAAAAGTGTGTAACTTCTGATAAAATAAACTTCAGAAGTTATGAATAAAGTATTTATGAAAACATTTCTCATCAGATGTTAAACCTGCTGAAGAGAAAATGGGAACTACTGATGAAGTAATCCTTCATCAGCAGTTTAAGTCAAAAGGGCAAATCTGACTTTTCCCATCATCAGAGGTTTGACCTAATAAGTTTAAAACCTCTGATAAGGAGATTTTTAACCAAAGGCGGTTTTAAAAACTTCTATTAAAGAAGATTCAAGCGGTTAAAAATTCTAATAAATACCTTTTTCACACACTTATCCTTTTAAACTCACAAAATATCCCTCCTTCTCTCTCAAAACTCTCTCAAAACCTATACCTGAAAATTCACTGTTCGATTAAACACCCAAACCACAATGGCTCTAGTTCTAAAACAGGGACACAATCAAAGAGCTTTTCTTGAAAAACAAGAAGGCTGGTCCCAATACGATGAGATCATTGATCTTGTCGTCAAATCCCAATACTTTACTGCTCTCACAATTAACCCACCAATTCACACTGAAACTCTGAATGAGTTCTGGGAAAATGCTGAGACGGTTACAATGGGTGGTGAGGTCATTTCCCTCAACTCAAAGATAAAAGGGAAACAACTGACCATCACACCGGCCACACTAGCAACAAGACTGGGTCTGGATGATGTAGCTGCCCCTGACCATGTTGCTAACAAAGATATTCATCTAACCATGACTGAGTGTGGTTATCAAGGTACTCTCTCCCATGCAACAATATTCAAAAAATATTTTGAACCAAAATACAAACTTTTGTTTCATTATATAATTATGTGTTTGAGTCCAAAAACAGGGTCATATGACCAGATGCCCTCCACTTTTCAACCAATATTTCATTCCATTGTGAATGAAACCAAATACAGGGCATCAAAACTGTTTTTCCATGAGTTGGTGTTACATCACAATAATACCAAGAAAAAGTTTTTGTTGTACCCAAGGTTCATTATGCAATGCATAATAGGGGAACTGGGTAATGAGGTGCTTGTGGGAAAAATTTCAACTTTAAACCCTTTAACATCACAAGCATACTCAAGACTGAACAAACCGGCTGCCTGGCCAGAAGATGATCAGGGAGAACAACAACAAGTCCCCCTGAAGCCCACATCTTCCACACCCACACCACCAAAAGCCAAAAAGCCCAAGCCAACAAAAACTGTAACCCACCAACCCAAAAGAAAAGCTGTTCAGGAGGTTGAGATGCCTGAACATGCTCTTGAGCATTCTGCTCTTCAAACTGTTGAGACTGAAACACCCTCTCAGTCTCATCCATCTCAAACCCCACCAAGAGCACCCATATCTGTTCATTTCAAAAGAAAAAGACTTAGAAAAACATATCAAACACACTCTTCTTTTGAAACTGCTGAACAACAAACTATTGCCCAAACTACTGAACCTTCCCCACAAATTTCTGAACAAGAGGCAATTGAAATTGCCAAACTTCTCTCTGGGCTAAGAGAGAATGTCCCATCTGATCATGTCAGTCCCCATCAACCACAACAAACAGGGGACATAACTACTACTTTAGACATGGATGTGGACATCATTAGCCCTATCCCAAGAGATGAGGGTGGACCAGAGTCTTTAAGCCCAAATTTAGAGACTCTTGGGGCATCTGAGGCTGCTACTACTCAGTTACCACCCAGTGGTGGATCTGAGGACAGAAGTAACATAGCTAAGACCTCAGATGTGGCAACTACTGATGAAGGCTTAATGCCTGAAGTAGGAAATCCTCAGTACCAAGAAACAGAGGTTCATGAGAGAACTGAGTTGGGCTCAGCTCATGATTTAACTGAGACAGTCCTCACTGAGGGCAACATCAGGGATACAGATGATTCCATTAATTTGGATGATGTTTCAAAAACTCCAACTACTGAATTAACGGCACTTTCTGAAGGTCCTGCTGCAAAGGTATCCAGGCTCAAGAAGCCAGTCACCTCTGCACAGGTTAAAGTCCACTCAATCCCTAAAACCCCTAGAGTGGCATCCTCTGTACAACATGAGGATCTCCCAAAAACACCCCCTTCACAGCAAATGCCTACCCAATTCCCTGGGCAAACAAGCATAGACCTGAACCAGCTATGCAGCCCAGAGGGTCCCCTGTACCACATGATGAACACACTCATCAGAAATCACTTCCAAACATATACAGCTGACTTGGAGCTGTCAATCAAGAACCAATTTGGAGTGATCAAGACCAAGATGAACGATCTGTCAAACAAAATAGACTTCAACAGTCAACAGATTGCTCATCTTCAAGGACACTTCTCCCAACCCTCTGCTTCAAGGGTTAGAATTGATGAATCCAAAAAGGGGGAGAAGATCAGGGAACCTAAGGAGTCATTCCAAGCCAGAGTAAAGGCACGAGTGGCACTCCTTGAAAGAGATCAGAAAGATCAGGCCAGGAAAGAAAGATTGGCCAAACAGTTTGGTGTCTCTATTGAAGAAATTGAAGCTGCTGAGAAAGAAGATGAGACCCAAAGTTCTGATGATTCCCTAAGGTGTAATGAAGAAACTTCTGATGACCAAACTTCTGATGAAGAATCAGAAAGTACTGAAGACAATCCTTCAGTAGCTGACAAACCATCAGCAGTTGTCAGCACTTCAGAAGTTAACACTTCCCAACCTCAAACAACTGAACCTTCCAGAACCACTGCTCCCATTCAACCAACATCTGATCCCATCAGGCCTACATCTGTCACAACAATGACTGTATTAAACCCTTCTCCCATCTCTCATTCAGCTGAACTATTAGAGAAGAGTTTAATTGCAGCCAACAAGAAGGCCAGAGAAGATCAGATTTGGAAATCTCTGGAAGAAAGGGATGATTTGGACTTAAGCCATGAAGAAAAACTTCAGGCTTATGCAGCTGAACTACAAAGGCAGGCTAGCCTTGATGAGATTGCTGAACAGGATAAAAGACAACAACTGGTGTCTTATATCACCAAGAACAGCAAGACTAAAGCCTTTACACTCAAAGGACTCTCTATGCAAGAGCTGACAAGAAGAGCACAACTGCTTGCAGACAAAATGGCCACAAGCAAAGAAGGAAAGGCCAAGAGAGCCCAGATAATAGAAGAGCTAGTAGCAGAAGGATATGGTTCAAAAGCCTCTGTATCCAGATGGAAAGAAGAAAGACTAATGGATACATATAGAAAATATTTGGCTGCCAAAGCTGCAAATCCTGAGAAGTTTCAAACTGCTGATCCTTCAAGATCAGTAGTTAGAACTTCTGGTGTATCTAGAAGATCTGCTGCTCAGAAGAAGAAGGCAGAGGACAATGTCAAAACTGATTTCAAAATGGTACTACTTGAGGGAAGCTCAATAGTCCATTCAGATTTTGACATTGAGGAGAAACCTCTGTTAACACAGTTCAGGGATCCTTCCACTTTTGCTTATCAAATACAAAAGACCATCACAGAAAAGCTGCATACCAAAGTAGTGACTGAACACCATCTCCCAACTGTTCAGATGCCTGGTATGCAACAACATCAACAAGGAAGAGAATCCCACCTGAGGCTATCTGAAACTGAAGACATCCAGCACTCAGGACCATCAACCCAAGGGACAAGTCTGGTTCCCTATTCTTCTGACTTTAACAAGTCAAAGATCCCTATCATCAGATGGTCACTTACTGATAACAACTCAGTACTGTTAACAAGAAGAGACTTCTCAAGCAGGACTTACAAGAAGATCAGTGATCTGAAGAAACTGTCAACACAAGACCTGCTCACAATTCAACATCTAGACCCACAGAGAGGATCTCTGTCTGATGATCTGTACAACCAGCTCAAGAACACCATGTACAAAGAGATATGGAAGATTGTTCAAGACAGAAGAAACACATAAGGAATTAGTAAGGTTTTGGCTTCATCAATCCAGGGGGAGATTGTTAGGACAAAGAGGATTGGTGAAACCACTTTTGTAAACCTTAGTCTAATTCACTTCTGTCATTTTTGGCTAAGTATAGAAGTACTGAATAGAAGACAAGAAACTGCTGATTAGAAGATATGAAGAAGTGCTGAAGTTGCAGAAGTTCTGAAGTCCAAACCAGACAAGTTCACTTCAGAAGTACTGAAGACAAAACTACTCTTCAGTAGTTGTCCTTCATCAGCACTTAGCAGAAGATATTTGCCACCGCCCTTTTGCATCAGTAGTTTATTGTTTAATATTACTTTTAGCTTTATTTGTTTCTTTCAATGTTGCAACTTGTGCAACTTGTAACTGGACTTTCTGTGCTTGCTTTTTAGGCAAGATACATGCATGTAATCGTCTATAAATAGAAGGCTTCAACCTTCTATTTTAGACATTGATTTTTAACAGAAAAATCCTTCAAACACTCTCATTGTTATATTCCATTTCTGTATTTATTGTGAATCTCTCTAAGTATCTAATTCTCATTTACAACTTAGATTCATAATAAATACTTTGTCATTTATCTTGTTTCAAACATCAAGGGGGAGTTACAACTCTGCCTTTGCATAAAAAGTGTTGCTTTAACTTATAACATTCCGCTGTGCTTATAATCTGATTTACAAGGACTTGCTAAACACTTAAGTGTCAAGATAGCAAGTTCTTACTTAGCAAACAAGAGCAAACTGATCCAACATGAACCATTAAGCACTGAACTAGACTGAACCTTAATGAGGCCCTCCTACCAATGTGGGACAAGAAAACTAACCAATAAGAGGTCCAATTTAATGATTCAGCACTTAACCATTCATACCTTGTGAGAATAAGTGTTACAAGTCACAATAATAGTCAACAGATAGTTGAATGTTCAGTTTGTAAAGTCCTATAGTTATGAGGGACTAAAAGTGTCTAGTTCAAAACATATTTGTTATAGGCAGTTAAGGATTTAGGGATTAGGTTAAATAGCTCACGATAGGGTGTCATGATCAATTCTTTTGTTCATCAGTTTTCTTTGTTATTCCTTTTCTCTTTCATTCAATAATAAGATCTCTAATCTTTTGCCTATGTTCGTTTGTCCTTTTGATTATGTATAATCGTTTTCTTCTTGGTTATTATCTGCATTATTGTTCACAATTGGTATCAGAGCCAGTTGGCTCGATTGAAGAAGAAGGTGTTCGGTTGAAGATTACAATTGGAGGATGTCGACGTCTACTACAAAGTTTGATTTGGAGAAATTTGATGGCAAGAATGACTCTAGTCTTTGGTGAATAAAGATGAGAGCATTACCTGCTCATCAGGGGTTGGATGATGCTCTGAAGGGTGAAGCAGGGTTGCCCAACAATTTGACTGATCGAGTGAAGAAGGTGATAATGGAAAAGGCACATAGTGCCATAATCTTGAGTTTAGTAGACAGAGTTCTCAGAGAGGTTTCGAAAGAAACATCAGCAGCAGGTGTGTTGACAAAGTTAGAAGGTCTGTATATGACGAAGTCATTGGCTAATAGGTTGTATCTGAAAAAGCGTCTGTACACATTTCAGATGACATCTGGTAAGTCTCTTGATGATCATACAGATGAATTTAACAAGATCATTCTTGATCTTGAGAATATAGATATTGAGATTGTTGAAGAAACAGAGCTATAATATTTATGTCATCTCTTCCCCAACATTATGAGCACTTCGTTGACACTCTGATGTTTTGGAGAGAAAGTTTGTCCATGGAAGATGTGCTGGCAGTATTAAACTCAAGGGAGTTAAAGAAGAAAGGAGAAATGAAAGAAGAAAGTTTAGATGGTCTGTTTGTAAGGGGAAGGTCTGAACATAGAGGAAACAAGAACAAGAACCTTGTGAGGTCAAAGTCCAAGGGGAAAAAAAGTTGTTTCGTTTGTAACTCAGAGAAACACTTCAAGAAAGATTGCCTAGGGTGGAAGAAGAGAAAGAATTAATATAGCAAGAATAGAAGCCATGGTGGAGGATCTCCTAATGGGTCAGATGGCTATGAAAGTGCTGAGGTGCTTATGGTCTTTTCTTTGATGTGACTGTTCATTGAGTGGGTAATGGATTCAGGGTGTTCATTCCGCATGACACCACACAAAGAATACTTCAAGAAGTTGATCATGAAAGATCTTGGAATAGTGCAACTAGGAGATGATCATCCTTGCAAAATTATGGGAATTGGAACAATAACTTTCAAGTTAAAGAATGGGTCAACATTTGATTTGTGCAATGTAAGGTACATCCCTGAGCTAAAAAGAAACTTGATATCATTAGGTACTTTTGAGAAAGAGGGGTGTCATGTTAGTTTAAGGGATGGGAAGGAAAAATCATAAAAGGGTCCATGGTTGCTTTAACTGGTGAAAGAAGAGGGAACAACATCTACTTCTTAGAAGGAGAAGTTGTTTCTAATTCAGTTAATGTAGTAGAAGGTAAAAGTTCTGATGCTATGATTTGGCATAAGAGGATGGGTCACATTAGTGTTCAAGGTTTAGTTGAATTAAAGAAACAGGATGTGTTGAGTGATTTGACTGATTGTGATCTTGAATTTTGTGAGCACTGTGTTCTTGAAAGGCTCATAAAGTGAAGTTTAGCAGGAGTAAGAAAGTCACAAGATGAATATTAGATTATATTCATGTTGATTTGTGGGGGCCTGCTAAGACTACTTCTCTAGGTGGAGCTAGGTATTTCTTATCCTTGATAGATGATTATTCAAGGAGGGTGTGGGTATTTGTTTTGAAAACAAAGGATGAAACATTTGAAAAGTTTAAAGAGTGGAAGACACTAGTTGAGAATCAAACAGAAAGAAAGGTCAAAAAGTTGAGAACAGATAATGGTTTGGAATTCTGTAATCACTTATTTGATCAATATTGTAAACAACAAGGTATAGCTAGACATTTGACAAATGTTGGTACACCTCAACAGAATGGGTTGGTGGAAAGGATGATTAGGACCCTTCTGAATAAAATGAGGTGTGTGTTATTTGCATCAGGCCTGCCAAAGTCTTTTTGGGCAGAAGCTGTGTCCACAGCAGCTTACCTGATAAATCTGTCACCCTCATCAGCTATTAATATGGAAACTCCTATCGAAAGATGGACAGGAGAAAGACAAGAATATGATGGTTTAAGAGTTTTTGGAACTGTGGCTTATGCTCATGTTAGTCAAGGTAAACTTGAACCCAGGGCACAAAAGTGTATTGTCTTAGGATATACTTCTGGGTCAAGATTATGGAGGTTAGAAGAAGGAAGTCCAAGAATAATTAATAGTAGGGATGTTGTTAAGTTCAGAGAGGATGTTACTTACAGGGATGTCATGAACTCAAAAGAAGATGAACTGAGTAAAGAAAAAGGTGTGACAGAGGGAGTTCAATTGGAGGTGGAGCCTGATGGTTATGTGATAGATAATGAAAATATTCAGCAAAGTCAATATGCTGAATTAGAAGGGTCATCCAGAGATAACACAGAAGCTGGGTCATCTAGTAATACTAGGGATAATTATAGTATTGCTAGAGACAGAAGCAGAAGACAAATTGTAAAGCCCATGAAATACAGGTCCAATCAAAACTTGTCAGCCATTATTTTACAGTAGCTGAACAAGAAAGTTGTTATGAACCATTATCTTTTGAAGATGTACTTGTGTCATCTGAAAAGGAGAAGTGGCTAGATGCAATGAAAGAAGAGATGGACTCATTGGAAAAGAATAAGACCTGGGTATTGGTTGACAAGCCTGAAGGTCAAAAGTTGGTGGATTGTAAGTGGATATTCAAGATTAAAGAAGGCATGGTTGGGGAAGCCCCAAGGTACAAGGCCAGGTTGGTGGCCAAAGGGTTCACCCAAAGAGCAAGAGTTGATTATCAAGAAATTTTCTCACCAGTTGTGAAACATACCTCTATAAGATTGATGTTGTCATTAACTGCCATTAATGACTTTGAACTAGAACAACTTGATGTCAAGACTGCATTTTTGCATGGTAATCTTGAAGAAAGTATTTACATGAAGCAGCCTCCAGGATATGAAGTTGAAGGGCAAAGCAATAAGGTATATCTTCTCAAAAAGTCATTGTATGGGCTGAAACAATCACCCAAACAGTGGTATAAAGGGTTTGATGATTATGTTGTGTCAAAGGGGTTCAACAGGTCCAGTTATGACTGCTGTGTTTACTTTAAAGAGTATAGTAAAGATGAGTTTGTGTATCTTTTACTATATGTGGATGATATGTTGTTGGCTTGCAAAGATAAAGAGTAGATAGTAGTTACTAAGAGGCTGTTAATGAATGAGTTTGAAATAAAGGAGTTGGGGGAAGCTAAAAGGATATTGGGTATGGAGATAAGCAGAAACAGAGAACATGGTACACTGAAGCTTTATCAGAGTTCTTATGTGAAGAAGGTACTCAATAATTTCTTTATGAATGATTGCAAAAGGGTTCAAACACCCTTAGCCATGCATTTCAAACTGTCAAGCCAAGATTCTCCCCAGAATGAAGTTGATTTGAAAAGAATGATGAATGTGCCTTATGCTAGTGCAGTGGGGAGTCTAATGTACCTGATGGTGTGCACTAGGCCAAATATTGGCTATGCTGTAAGTGTTGTTAGTAGGTATCTTAGTAATCCAGGTAAACAGCATTGGGAATGTGTTAAATGGATTCTAAGGTACTTAAATGGTACAAGAGAGTTGGGTCTTGTGTTTGGAAAAGCTGGAAATCAAAATCATGTGGTTCAAGGTTTTGTTGATTCTGATTTTGCCAAAGATCTAGACAGAGGAAGATCAATTACTGGATATGTGTTTAAGGTTTGTGGTGGAACTGTTAGTTGGAAGGCTTCTCTGGAGCATGTTATTGCACTTGCAACTACTGAAGCTGAGTTTATAGCTTTTAACAGAAGCTGTCAAAGAAGCTTTGTGGCTGAAAGGGTTGATTTCTAAATTGGGAATAAGTCTTGAAACTGTTATGGTGAAATGTGATAATCAGAGTGCCATACAGTTGTCAAAACATCAAGTGTTTCATGAAAAGTCCAAACACATCAAAGTGAGGTTACACTTCATCAGAGATGTGTTAAATTCAAGGGAAGTTACAGTTGAGTATGTGGGGACACATGAGAATGCAGCTCATAAGTCTTTGCGAGGTCCTAAGTTTGTGGATTATTTAGAGGAGCTGCATGTTGGATATTATTTGTTGTTTTTGTTTTGGTTAATAGTGTGTGACTTGCACACAAGGTGGAGATTGTGAGAATAAGTGTTACAAGTCACAATAATAGTCAACAGATAATTAAAAGTTCAGTTTGTATAGTCATATAGTTATGAGGGACTAAAAGTGTCTAGTTCAAAATATGTTTGTTATAGGCGGTTAACGATTTAGGGATTAGGTTAAATAGCTCACAATAGGGTGTCATGATCAATTCTTTTGTTCATCAGTTTTCTTTGTAATTTCTTTTCTCTTTCATTCAATAATGAGATCTCTAATCTTTTGCCTATGTTCGTTTGTCCTTTTGATTGTGTATAATCGTTTTCTTTTTGGTTATTATCCGCATTATTGTTCACATACCTCTTAATGATTCAGTACTTAAAAAAGCCCATAAATGTGTAATTCTATAGAACCATCAATTAGTTGATGAAAAAAATAATAATTAATTATTTGCCATTTAGCATATTTTATCTTTAATTAACTACCATGATACAATTGTTTTGACTCTGCAACTTCTTTTGTTCAACAAAACAACTAAGGTGACATAATATTTTTTTATGAGTTAATTCAGATATAATACGTGTTTGTTCTTATTTTTATGTATGTTTTCAATTAATTCGTCGAGTTTATAAAGTGTCAAGGTTTATTTTTATGTATGTGCCGGTATAAATTCAGGTTGGCTTATATTTAACATAATTTGTCATGTCATTTTGGTTGCACTGTTGCTTTATACTTTTAGTTTTCTCTTTCAATTCCTAACGGTACCGTATTTTGGTATTCTCTTCCGGTACTATGGCGAGTTTCGGTGTAATTGAAGCACATCATATTAAAAAAAAATAAAAATAAAGAACAATTCGTTTAGCGCACTACAACGCGCACGGGATAGTCCTAGTAAAAATTATACAATAATTAACGTACTTAGAAATCCTAATATGTATGCTTAACAAGAGAATTTATATACCTAATACCCGCAAGGATGTGTGATATATACCCAACACGTATTGAATTGGGTATGAGAATAACATTACAAATATTTGGCCCGAACCCAAACCATTTTCATCCCTACCAATGGGAATGTTGTAATAAACTAGACAGTAGACATGTTCTAAAGTCAAGGTATTGATTTAAGTTAGCTGCCATTTATTACCAATAGAACAAATTGTTGCTCAAACCATTAACTCCACAATAATATTACGATATTATTAAGAGTAAATTGTAATTTCGTCCCTGAGTTTATACCAGAATTGCTAGATTTATCCAAAAATGGTTTTTTTCTCAACTGAGCCACTGAGGTTTATGTTTTGTTGCCAAATCCATCCATTTAACTAACCTTGTTAAAAATTAACGTTAACTGAGGGGTATTTTTGACATTTTATATATTTATTTATTTTGATTTCTAAGTTTTTTTCTTAATTCCATAAACTTTAACATTTTGCCAAATCCATCCACCCCAATCCCCACCTCCTTCAACCCTTGTCAATTGTCATCACCACCTATCATCGTTACCATCACCAACCCCACCACTGTTACCACCTGCCACCCATGTTGACCACCTCTTAATTAATTATTTGCCATTTAGCATATTTTATCTTTAATTAACTACCATGATACAATTGTTTTGACTCTGCAACTTCTTTTGTTCAACAAAACAACTAAGGTGACATAATATTTTTTTATGAGTTAATTCAGATATAATACGTGTTTGTTCTTATTTTTATGTATGTTTTCAATTAATTCGTCGAGTTTATAAAGTGTCAAGGTTTATTTTTATGTATGTGCCGGTATAAATTCAGGTTGGCTTATATTTAACATAATTTGTCATGTCATTTTGGTTGCACTGTTGCTTTATACTTTTAGTTTTCTCTTTCAATTCCTAACGGTACCGTATTTTGGTATTCTCTTCCGGTACTATGGCGAGTTTCGGTGTAATTGAAGCACATCATATTAAAAAAAATAAAAATAAAGAACAATTCGTTTAGCGCACTACAACGCGCACGGGATAGTCCTAGTAAAAATTATACAATAATTAACGTACTTAGAAATCCTAATATGTATGCTTAACAAGAGAATGTATATACCTAATACCCGCAAGGATGTGTGATATATACCCAACACGTATTGAATTGGGTATGAGAATAACATTACAAATATTTGGCCCGAACCCAAACCATTTTCATCCCTGATACAATTGTTTTGACTCTGCAACTTCTTTTGTTCAACAAAAACAACTAAGGTGACATAATATTTTTTTATGAGTTAATTCAGATATAATACGTGTTTGTTCTTATTTTTATGTATGTTTTCAATTAATTCGTCGAGTTTATAAAGTGTCAAGGTTTATTTTTATGTATGTGCCGGTATAAATTCAGGTTGGCTTATATTTAACATAATTTGTCATGTCATTTTGGTTGCACTGTTGCTTTATACTTTTAGTTTTCTCTTTCAATTCCTAACGGTACCGTATTTTGGTATTCTCTTCCGGTACTATGGCGAGTTTCGGTGTAATTGAAGCACATCATATTAAAAAAAATAAAAATAAAGAACAATTTGTTTAGCGCACTACAACGCGCACGGGATAGTCCTAGTAAAAATTATACAATAATTAACGTACTTAGAAATCCTAATATGTATGCTTAACAAGAGAATGTATATACCTAATACCCGCAAGGATGTGTGATATATACCCAACACGTATTGAATTGGGTATGAGAATAACATTACAAATATTTGGCCCGAACCCAAACCATTTTCATCCCTACCAATGGGAATGCTGTAATAAACTAGACAGTAGACATGTTCTAAAGTCAAGGTATTGATTTAAGTTAGCTGCCATTTATTACCAATAGAACAAATTGTTGCTCAAACCATTAACTCCACAATAATATTACGATATTATTAAGAGTAAATTGTAATTTCGTCCCTGAGTTTATACCAGAATTGCTAGATTCATCCAAAAATGGTTTTTTTCTCAACTGAGCCACTGAGGTTTATGTTTTGTTGCCAAATCCATCCATTTAACTAACCTTGTTAAAAATTAACGTTAACTGAGGGGTATTTTTGACATTTTATATATTTATTTATTTTGATTTCTAAGTTTTTTTCTTAATTCCATAAACTTTAACATTTTGCCAAATCCATCCACCCCAATCCCCACCTCCTTCAACCCTTGTCAATTGTCATCACCACCTATCACCGTTACCATCACCAACCCCACCACTGTTACCACCTGCCACCCATGTTGACCACCTCTTAATTAATTATTTGCCATTTAGCATATTTTATCTTTAATTAACTACCATGATACAATTGTTTTGACTCTGCAACTTCTTTTGTTCAACAAAACAACTAAGGTGACATAATATTTTTTTATGAGTTAATTCAGATATAATACGTGTTTGTTCTTATTTTTATGTATGTTTTCAATTAATTCGTCGAGTTTATAAAGTGTCAAGGTTTATTTTTATGTATGTGCCGGTATAAATTCAGGTTGGCTTATATTTAACATAATTTGTCATGTCATTTTGGTTGCACTGTTGCTTTATACTTTTAGTTTTCTCTTTCAATTCCTAACGGTACCGTATTTTGGTATTCTCTTCCGGTACTATGGCGAGTTTCGGTGTAATTGAAGCACATCATATTAAAAAAAATAAAAATAAAGAACAATTCGTTTAGCGCACTACAACGCGCACGGGATAGTCCTAGTAAAAATTATACAATAATTAACGTACTTAGAAATCCTAATATGTATGCTTAACAAGAGAATTTATATACCTAATACCCGCAAGGATGTGTGATATATACCCAACACGTATTGAATTGGGTATGAGAATAACATTACAAATATTTGGCCCGAACCCAAACCATTTTCATCCCTGATACAATTGTTTTGACTCTGCAACTTCTTTTGTTCAACAAAAACAACTAAGGTGACATAATATTTTTTTATGAGTTAATTCAGATATAATACGTGTTTGTTCTTATTTTTATGTATGTTTTCAATTAATTCGTCGGGTTTATAAAGTGTCAAGGTTTATTTTTATGTATGTGCCGGTATAAATTCAGGTTGGCTTATATTTAACATAATTTGTCATGTCATTTTGGTTGCACTGTTGCTTTATACTTTTAGTTTTCTCTTTCAATTCCTAACGGTACCGTATTTTGGTATTCTCTTCCGTTTCTATGGCGAGTTTCGGTGTAATTGAAGCACATCATATTAAAAAAAATAAAAATAAAGAACAATTCGTTTAGCGCACTACAACGCGCACGGGATAGTCCTAGTAAAAATTATACAATAATTAACGTACTTAGAAATCCTAATATGTATGCTTAACAAGAGAATGTATATACCTAATACCCGCAAGGATGTGTGATATATACCCAACACGTATTGAATTGGGTATGAGAATAACATTACAAATATTTGGCCCGAACCCAAACCATTTTCATCCCTACCAATGGGAATGCTGTAATAAACTAGACAGTAGACATGTTCTAAAGTCAAGGTATTGATTTAAGTTAGCTGCCATTTATTACCAATAGAACAAATTGTTGCTCAAACCATTAACTCCACAATAATATTACGATATTATTAAGAGTAAATTGTAATTTCGTCCCTGAGTTTATACCAGAATTGCTAGATTCATCCAAAAATGGTTTTTTTCTCAACTGAGCCACTGAGGTTTATGTTTTGTTGCCAAATCCATCCATTTAACTAACCTTGTTAAAAATTAACGTTAACTGAGGGGTATTTTTGACATTTTATATATTTATTTATTTTGATTTCTAAGTTTTTTTCTTAATTCCATAAACTTTAACATTTTGCCAAATCCATCCACCCCAATCCCCACCTCCTTCAACCCTTGTCAATTGTCATCACCACCTATCACCGTTACCATCACCAACCCCACCACTGTTACCACCTGCCACCCATGTTGACCACCTCTTATATGACGATAAGGTTTATGAAGGTTTTTATATTTAATATCTGAATAATTTATGGCAGAATTATATGGATGGATCTTATAATAAGCGAGGTGTTAGTGGGACTTATGCTTCGAGAAAGAAATCGATCGCTGTTGTAAAAGATACTGCTGGCGGTCGAGATGGAACTAGTCAATTATGCAATCGAATTGGTTGCAGTGGCAGACTTAATACTAATACTTTTTTTTTTCATTTTTTTTTTTTAATGGCAAAACTGAACTTTATTAAACGCTAACAAGATGCTAGCAAAAAAGAGTCCGAAACAAATCCGAAAACAAAACCAACAACAACAACAAACATCAAAAACAACCCGCGACTGCCCCCAAAACTACCCCATCTTAGTTGTGTCGAATCTACCCCAAGAGTCCCACGTCATATCCGACATCTTCCCTCTATTCGTAATCCATAAATAGCTCATGATCTTTATTTCCTCGATAACGTGCCGCACCACTACCTGCTTCTGATTATGAATAAGCCCGTTCCTTGCTTTCCATAAGCTCCAAAACGTAGTGAGAACAACTCCATAAAATGCCTTTTTGGCACAAAGTGCTGTCTTTGCCAATTTATGATAGAATAGAAGATCCCGAACATGGAAAGCAAGACAATCTGGCACTCTGTACCAGGAAAAAATAGACTGTCATACCTCCAAAGCCACCATGCAACCGGTAAACAAATGTTTGGCAGACTCCGTAGAACTAATACACATCTGGCAAGTAGGATCATCAACATTGATATTTCTTTTGGCAAGCGCTTCAGCCGTCGGGAGGCGATCATGAAACGCACGCCATGCTACTATAGACACTTTCTTTGGAACCCAATTGCACCATTCAAAAACAACCTCCGGTACAGTGTTTTGCGCTTCAACAATCTTCTTTTTTAAGAGTCTAACTTCAAAACATCCTGAGGCATCCAGAGTAGCCGCCCACGAGTCTGCCACAACAGATAAATGAACGTTCGAAGGGAGCTGCAACAAGCCATTTAGCTGTATTTGTTCTTCAGCATTGAGGGTAGGTCTCCTCCACTCCCAAGTGAACTGGTTCACCTGCAAAACAGTCCGCATTCTATCCGCAACATAACATGACTTATTCTTTTCCAATTCAAACAACAAGGGGAACATATTCTGCAGCAAATCCTCGGCTATCCACCAGTCCGACCAGAAGCTAACGTTCCACCCATTACCCAGCTTTGCTTTAATCAGTTTATGTGGCTGCAGATTCAACGAACCCAACAATTTCGGAACAGAGGCTATCTCTTTCCAAGTACCGCAAATCGTCAACTTTGCCGGGATACAATACCAACCTCTCCCACTGCCATGAATCGCCCAAACCACCTTTCGCCAAAGATGGTCTTGGTTTGTTTTAAACCTCCACCACCATTTGAATAAAAGGCTTAAATGTAACACCCCAACCGATGGCGGAAACATCGGGGTGCCACGTATTGATGATTGTTTTCAGTAGCACATGGTATAATATAAATTTTAAATAATTTATTCAAACATAAATATCCAAAATGTGAAATAATGTCTAAGAATTCAAATACATAACATCCAAATAATAACTTCAAAAACTTCAAATAACTTCAAGATAAATCCTCATGCTAACTCAAGCCTCAGCCTCATTGTTACCTGAAACATGTTAATTTTGAAAGTATTTTGGGTCAACATAAGTTGGTGAGAATTACATAGGTTTTTGATGGTAAAATGAATAAAATGTTATGCAATTCATGTGTCATGTTAATCTAGCCCATATGTGAGAAACATATTAGAAATAAATCGAGTGCATAATCAACCCTGTTGACTGTTATAAATAATACATACCATACACTTATGGTCCCAATGAATAATGTTATGCGATAACAAACACCCACGTAACCTTTGTAGGAGGCACGTATCCGGGTGGGATTGTCAGTCCAATAGATCTATCAATGTATACCGTCGGCTGATCAATGTTAATGATTATGCTAGAATGTGCTTACTCTAATCATGTTCAAGACAATATGCAACATAGAAAACACATAACACATTGATGATTGAATTGCAATGGAAAGTGTTATAACATGTTTCACCCCAAAAGTGGTGATAAAAGGGGCTATGTAAACTCACCTTAGCAAATGTTAACTTGTTGAAAAAGATATGATAATTGTGTTGCCCAAAGTGATTCCAAATATTACCCTATATTGAGGTAATATATAATAAGTCTAAGTCTATGTAACTAACATGTGTATTCTAGGGTTTCGATTTGGGGATAATCAATTGTTAATTTCAATTCAAAAATGTTAATTAAATAAAGAAAATTGGATAATAAATGAAAAATAGTCTTTTTATAAAGTTTAAATTTTGAATGAGTACAATAAAGTGTTTGAAGCAATAAAATAATTTTTATAAAATTATTTCATTAAAAATAGATTTTTAAATCTATTTATTTATAAATAGTCAATTATTAACTTTAATATTCAAAAATACTAAAATTAAAGAAATCTATTTTTAAAAATCATAATTTTGTTCTAAATGATTAAAAATAATTTGTGTAAAATTTTGGTGTAAAAATGATGAAAATTGGATTTATTATGAATTAAATATGATTAAATCTTACAAAAATTGATTAAAAATAATAAATAAATGATTTTACTGAATTAAAAATTATTTCAGTAAAGGTTGACTTTATATAAAGTCAGGATAAATTTTGGAGAATTTAAATAAATTGTTTTGATATAATAATGGATTTTTATAATTATAATAGCATAAAAATGATTTAATTATTATAAATATTAAATAAAAGAATTTCTGAAAAATAAAAGTTGTAAATAAATCTTTTATATCAGATTAAGTAATATTAATTTTTTTTAGGATTTATAAAAGAGTTTAGGTATTTAAAAAGAATTTTAAAAGATTTAAAGGATTTATATATATATATAATTATTTAATGGTTAAAAAAAGAAAAGAAAGGAAAAAGGTGCAACAAGCCGGTCAGAGCCGGGACTCGAACCCGGGTGACCTCGGATAAGGACCAGCGTCTCAACCACCTGGCCTAGGCCGGTGGTTGTGATGGTTTCTGTTTTAAAATTAATAAATACACGATGAACCAGAAGCCTTATCCCCAAATTATGAACACGATGAACCCTAGCTATGCAATTAGATGATCCAGGCAACAATAGCCCGATTAATGTTGGGGCTATTGTTGCTTGGATGCCGATGAACTAAACCAAACAATAAAATTAGACTCACAGTGTGATGATGATGATTATTATCGGGTCAAAGGGAAAGTCAACCACGTGCAATTAAACAAAACACAGAGAGAATTATAGAGAAATAGGGATTGAAGGAGAGGTATGAGCGATTGTACAAGGTCCAGAAGGCCTCTATTTATACTAATTGATTAGGGTTAGGGTTAATTGGATCGTTGACTTTCCTAATTATCAAACGCGGCCAATTAAGACGATTAGGGCAACAATGCCGTGTAATAGCTGTGTAAATGTGTTGTAATGGGCCGGATAATGCACGAAGATACCAAATATGGCTTGATTACGCGTTAATAGAATGGATTGCACAACAAGGAATCCCACAGTTGACTTTTCTAGTCAACTGTGAGGATTCTAACGCGCGTATAAGATAATTGTTTGTCTGGGTTTATCACAAACAGAAGGCCAGCCCAGCTGGTTGGGCTCGTGTGTTTATTTGGACCGGCCTTGGCGCGGGTTCGAATCCCGGCCAAGGCAAACATTTTATTTTTTTTTTACTTAATAAGGAAGGGGTTAGTGGGCTGGGCCGGATTTGGGGTTTGGGCTTCTGATGGATTGGGCTCAGGTGGAAGTAAATTAAAAGGAAGGGATAATGGGCTTCTTGCTAGACACAATGAGGAGTGGGCTACCATTTGGACTAACAAATTGGGTTATTTAACTACATAGTTATTATTATTATTATTATTATTATTATTTACACATATACAATTATCATTGTATAGGGGTTCAAGATATCACAAAAAAAATAATAGGGCTTGTCGTTTTGTAGCGTATAATAAATGCGTGATGTTACAGTCTCCCCTACTTTTAGAAACTTCGTCCCGAAGTTAAAGAAAATACTAGGTTTGCAATTGGTCAACTACTGAAAACCTTGATAAAATTTCACACTACCTTAACGTACCTGTAAATTCATGATTACGTTCCGGACCGTAATTACCAATTTACCTTACGTCAGGGTTTTGCGTCCTTTTATGACTTTACCGATTGTTAAGCAGGTCTGATAGTCTCCGCCAGTCGTCGAGCAGGTGGTAGGGCCTCTCCCGACTGTTGGATAGACATGATGACCTCTTCCAATCGTTAAGTAGATTGTTTAGTAGTCAACCATTTGTTGTGCAAGTAAGCAAGTATTGATAAAGCAATCAATTCACATTAAAACAAACATACACACAGATGTTATGGTAATACTTGAATTTATTACATGAAATTTAGGGGTAGATATAATTCAAATGGTAGGGTTTGATGTTGAGCAGTCGGAGGTCTCAAGCGGGATTATTTGGAGCATCAAGAGCGTTTGTAGCAGGGATTCGACAAGCTTCCGCAAGATGCCCATACCTCTGACAATTTGTGCACTGTCGACAGGGTACTTGAGTTGGATGGTGATACTGGCAGGTGTCACACTTAGGTAGGTTCCCATTGTATTGTTTCTTGGTGGGTGGAGTGGTAGTGTCTATTGCAAAATTCCTGACCTTGTTCTTCCCGTTGGTTGAGGCCTCGGTTTTGATTTCAACGGCAGGTTGGGGAGTATCCTTTTTCTTTTCCCCTTTACGAGTCAGGGTTCCTGCCTTCACATGGTTATCTGTTAGGGTGGCAGCCAAACGCTTTGCTTCTTCCAATGTAGCAGGGTTCCTTCCCCACACTGTGTCTTGAATCTGCATCGGTAAGCCACCAATGTATTTTTCGATTGCAATGGGCAAAGGAGTGACTTTGTGGGGTAGCAGTAAGCTAAGTTCGTGAAAGCGAGTGTTGTAAGCAAGGTTTTCCCCACTGTCTTGAGCAAGATCATAAAATTCGTCTTCCAGTTTCTTGATTTCATTACGAGGACAGAACTCTGCCTTCATAATGTCTTTAGCTTGATCCCAGGTTAAGGCTAGTGCAGCTTCAGCTCCGCGAGTGCGTTTTTCTTCATTCCACCAAGTGAGTGCTCGTTTGTGAAGAACACTCATGGCATAACGGACTTTGAAGTTGTCGGGGCATTCACTGTTGATGAAGGCATTCTCAATACCCTCAAACCATTGGAGGAGTCCAGTAGCTCCTTCTTCACCACTAAACTTTGGAGGGTTACAAGAGTTGAAATGCTTAAGGGTGCAAGCTTGGGGTCCATTACCATTGCCATTGCCATTGTTGTGACCATTCCCGTTGCCGTTCAATTGGATGACCTGGGCGAGTAAATTGGGAACCAGAGTTGCGATTTGCTGTGCCATTTGTTGAGAAATGATCGCAGCCAGTTGAGCGTCGACCCCATTGTTGTTGTGGTTAGGAGCTTGGTCATGGTTGTGGTTATGGTTATCACTACCTTCTGCGGGGTTCTCACCATTGTTGTTGCGAGTGCTGCGACGAGGAGGCATGATCTGTAATAGACACAATGAAATGAATGAGAGTTTATATAAGGAATGTAATCATTTATTCATTAATTAAAACGAATAAACGAAAACGTTGACTTATCAAAGATTCTAAATTCTAATAACATATGAAGACATGCTTTAGCCTATAAGTGAACACTCATCCCGAGAATTCCCAGGTAGGCATCCGGGTCCCTCGTCTGATTGGGATATATGCGCAATGCCAGCCTAGACAGAAGACTCAGAATACAGGCGTTCACCCTTCCAGATTGCACGTGTTCGTTATTAAAATCTAGAACTTCGACGAGATCTCAAGGGGGTTCAGGTTAAACCTGAGGGATTTGTCCTATTAGTCTAAGAGTAGATCCACTGATGGAGAGCAACCTTCTTGTAGGGAGGATATGAAGTAGGAGGGGGATAGAGAATAGCAAACAAAAGTAGCAAGTACTGGTTAAATCCTATGGTTATAGACTAGATTATTTCTCTAATAACCTAATTCCCTATAACCATGGCTCTGATACCAATCTGTAACACCCCAACCGATGGCGGAAACATCGGGGTGCCACGTATTGATGATTGTTTTCAGTAGCACATGGTATAATATAAATTTTAAATAATTTATTCAAACATAAATATCCAAAATGTGAAATAATGTCTAAGAATTCAAATACATAACATCCAAATAATAACTTCAAAAACTTCAAATAACTTCAAGATAAATCCTCATGCTAACTCAAGCCTCAGCCTCATTGTTACCTGAAACATGTTAATTTTGAAAGTATTTTGGGTCAACATAAGTTGGTGAGAATTACATAGGTTTTTGATGGTAAAATGAATAAAATGTTATGCAATTCATGTGTCATGTTAATCTAGCCCATATGTGAGAAACATATTAGAAATAAATCGAGTGCATAATCAACCCTGTTGACTGTTATAAATAATACATACCATACACTTATGGTCCCAATGAATAATGTTATGCGATAACAAACACCCACGTAACCTTTGTAGGAGGCACGTATCCGGGTGGGATTGTCAGTCCAATAGATCTATCAATGTATACCGTCGGCTGATCAATGTTAATGATTATGCTAGAATGTGCTTACTCTAATCATGTTCAAGACAATATGCAACATAGAAAACACATAACACATTGATGATTGAATTGCAATGGAAAGTGTTATAACATGTTTCACCCCAAAAGTGGTGATAAAAGGGGCTATGTAAACTCACCTTAGCAAATGTTAACTTGTTGAAAAAGATATGATAATTGTGTTGCCCAAAGTGATTCCAAATATTACCCTATATTGAGGTAATATATAATAAGTCTAAGTCTATGTAACTAACATGTGTATTCTAGGGTTTCGATTTGGGGATAATCAATTGTTAATTTCAATTCAAAAATGTTAATTAAATAAAGAAAATTGGATAATAAATGAAAAATAGTCTTTTTATAAAGTTTAAATTTTGAATGAGTACAATAAAGTGTTTGAAGCAATAAAATAATTTTTATAAAATTATTTCATTAAAAATAGATTTTTAAATCTATTTATTTATAAATAGTCAATTATTAACTTTAATATTCAAAAATACTAAAATTAAAGAAATCTATTTTTAAAAATCATAATTTTGTTCTAAATGATTAAAAATAATTTGTGTAAAATTTTGGTGTAAAAATGATGAAAATTGGATTTATTATGAATTAAATATGATTAAATCTTACAAAAATTGATTAAAAATAATAAATAAATGATTTTACTGAATTAAAAATTATTTCAGTAAAGGTTGACTTTATATAAAGTCAGGATAAATTTTGGAGAATTTAAATAAATTGTTTTGATATAATAATGGATTTTTATAATTATAATAGCATAAAAATGATTTAATTATTATAAATATTAAATAAAAGAATTTCTGAAAAATAAAAGTTGTAAATAAATCTTTTATATCAGATTAAGTAATATTAATTTTTTTTAGGATTTATAAAAGAGTTTAGGTATTTAAAAAGAATTTTAAAAGATTTAAAGGATTTATATATATATATAATTATTTAATGGTTAAAAAAAGAAAAGAAAGGAAAAAGGTGCAACAAGCCGGTCAGAGCCGGGACTCGAACCCGGGTGACCTCGGATAAGGACCAGCGTCTCAACCACCTGGCCTAGGCCGGTGGTTGTGATGGTTTCTGTTTTAAAATTAATAAATACACGATGAACCAGAAGCCTTATCCCCAAATTATGAACACGATGAACCCTAGCTATGCAATTAGATGATCCAGGCAACAATAGCCCGATTAATGTTGGGGCTATTGTTGCTTGGATGCCGATGAACTAAACCAAACAATAAAATTAGACTCACAGTGTGATGATGATGATTATTATCGGGTCAAAGGGAAAGTCAACCACGTGCAATTAAACAAAACACAGAGAGAATTATAGAGAAATAGGGATTGAAGGAGAGGTATGAGCGATTGTACAAGGTCCAGAAGGCCTCTATTTATACTAATTGATTAGGGTTAGGGTTAATTGGATCGTTGACTTTCCTAATTATCAAACGCGGCCAATTAAGACGATTAGGGCAACAATGCCGTGTAATAGCTGTGTAAATGTGTTGTAATGGGCCGGATAATGCACGAAGATACCAAATATGGCTTGATTACGCGTTAATAGAATGGATTGCACAACAAGGAATCCCACAGTTGACTTTTCTAGTCAACTGTGAGGATTCTAACGCGCGTATAAGATAATTGTTTGTCTGGGTTTATCACAAACAGAAGGCCAGCCCAGCTGGTTGGGCTCGTGTGTTTATTTGGACCGGCCTTGGCGCGGGTTCGAATCCCGGCCAAGGCAAACATTTTATTTTTTTTTTACTTAATAAGGAAGGGGTTAGTGGGCTGGGCCGGATTTGGGGTTTGGGCTTCTGATGGATTGGGCTCAGGTGGAAGTAAATTAAAAGGAAGGGATAATGGGCTTCTTGCTAGACACAATGAGGAGTGGGCTACCATTTGGACTAACAAATTGGGTTATTTAACTACATAGTTATTATTATTATTATTATTATTATTATTTACACATATACAATTATCATTGTATAGGGGTTCAAGATATCACAAAAAAAATAATAGGGCTTGTCGTTTTGTAGCGTATAATAAATGCGTGATGTTACATTAAATTAGCATCCTTGAGAGCACCCAACCCGAGACCTCCATAATGAACCGGTTTCACCACGTTATTCCAAGCCATCCAGCTCAGTTTATCAACCTCGTCCGTCCCTCCCCAAAAAACTTACGCCGTATCCGTTCAAGCGAATCAACCACTTGGACAGGAGCCCTAAACAAGGAAAAGAAATAAAGGGGAAGGGAGCTTAAAACGGCCTTAAGAAGAGTAATGCGACCACCATAAGAAAGACATCTAGACTTCCATGAGGACAGGCGTTTCTTAAACTTCTCTATAACCGGGTCCCAATTTTTCACAAGATTCATATTTGTAGCTATCGGAATGCCAAGATGAGTGAACGGGAAATCTCCGTATGAGCAGTGAATAGCCGAAGCCAGACTCGCAGCTTCAGTCCCCTCCACACCAACTCCAAAAACCCGGCGTTTCTTAGAATTAATTCTCAGCCCCGAAACAAGATAATAACCCCTTAATAGTCTTCTTAAATTTTCCGCGTTCGTGATCGACCAATCCCCACAAAAGATAACATCATCGGCATAGATGAAATGAGAAAGCAACGGACCATTAATGCCGAATTTTATCCCATGGAACACCCCAAGATGACACGCCCTTTTCATAATACGGGTAAGCGGCTCCATTGCAATAATAAAAAAGAAAAGGGGATAGGGGATCTCCTTGCCGGAGGTCCTTTTGACAAGAAAATTCCTCCGTCGGAGACCCATTCACCAACACCGAGGCACGAGAACTTCGCACTATAGACATAATCCACCCAAGCCATTTTGAAGAAAAATTCATTTGTACCAAAACATCTTCTAAGAAATCCCATCTAACCGAATCATAAGCCTTTTCAATATCCACTTTAAGGAAAAACGCCTTTCTTTTCATCTTCTTCAACCAGGTAATCGTCTCATTTAAGATGAGGGGACCATCTAAAATATTTCTGCCACAAATAAAGGCCGCTTGCTCTTCCGAAATTAATCTTGGTAACACACCTTTAAGACGCATCATTAAGACCTTTGATAACACCTTGTTTAGAATCCCCACCAAGCTAATCGGACGATAATCCGCGAGGGTAGCTTGTGACTTACCCTTTGGAATTAAAGCGATAAAAGCCGAGAAACATCTCTCTCGGATATAGCCGTTATCAAAAAATTCTGCAAACAACTTTATAAAATCAGTTTTAAGAACCTGCCATAATTTACGAATGAATGTAAAATTGAATCCGTCGGGTCCGGGGGCTTTTCCACCATCACAGTCAAAAACGGCAGCCGTGATTTCTTCGACTGAAAATGGAGCATCCAGCAAAACAACCTCTTCATTTGTCAGTTTCTCCACATCCGGAATTACAAAAGGTGGTTTAGGCCCTGCAACAAAGCTAAACTTGTTAGCGAAAAAACCTTCAACTTTTTCTTTTACCACGACCGGATCGTCAATCCACACTCCGTCACACCGAACCCCATGAATTCTATTAGATGCCATATTCATTTTTAAGATACCATGAAAGAACTTTGAGTTCTCATCCCCTTCCAAAGCCCACCTTGTTCTCGAATTTTGTTGCGCATCCAAACATTTCAATCTCTCCTCTTCAAAAACTATCTTCCTCGCATCCACCCTTTGCTTTAATTCCCCATCTGTCAACAGCCTACTATCCGCAATACTCTCTAAGTCCAAAACTACTTTCTTGTTTTTAACGTAGTTCTCCTCCCTTCGTCTACGGTTCGCATCGATCCACATTCGAATTCTCCCTTTCAACCATTTCAACTTGGTCGCTAAAGCAATATCCGCTGGACCCTCATACACAAACTTACCAGCAGTGGAATTAACGAACTCCACAAAACCTGGGATTTGTAACCAGGAGTTATAAAATCTGAACGGAGTGTGACCATAATCCAAACTTTTAAGCGCCAGCAATAATGGACTATGATCCGACAGGTGCCTAGGGAGAGCCGTCAAAACTGCATTTGGCCACTTAACCATAATATCATTATCCACCAAACATCTATCTAATTTGCTCAACTTAACACCATCACTTGACATATATGTAAAAGAATGTCCACCCATATTATACTCAACTAAATCCGCTTCTTCAATGAAATTATTGAAATGAATCGCATTTTGCACTGAAAATTCCGAATTGAGCCGTTCATCAGACGTTCTCACCTCATTAAAATCCCCTAAAAAAATCCAATACCCAAGCAATGTTCGTCTATAAAACAGTAAATCAGTCCAGAATCTACGCCTTTCAGTCACATCATTTGGGGCGTGAACATTAGCTATATTAACATGAATCCCCACATTAGCCATATCTCCCGAAACTATTAGTACATGCCGTGACTTAATACAACCCGTCTGAGAAAAAACAGTAGGATCCCACCAACTGATGAGACCACCTGCAGAACCATCCGAATCTACACAATCGAACATAAAGCCGAACTACCCCAACATTTAGCAAGTAACCAGCTAGGCGGAGCCGAAATCTTCGACTCCTGCACAGCCAGAAAATCTGCTCCTTGATTCATTTTCAATCCCTTTATCCATCCAACCTTACCACTACTCCTTATCCCACGAACATTTAACGAAAGTATATTCATTGATCAACAACGGCTTACAATTCCGAAACAATCTCAGTAGCCACCTCACCCACAACATTATTAAGATTCAACCCAACAAGCCTACCCACTTGCACGGTATTATCAACTTCCTTATTAATGAAAATTGCCTCATCAACTACCCCTAAATTCACCGTAGGTAAATTAAAAGGAATACCTGTATTCTCCGATTCCTGATTCTCCAAATGTTCCTCACGATTCAAACTAGGCGTACCATCATTCACCTCCATATCTTCCCTTGGTGTATTAAGGTCAGGAACGTCAAGCTTATTCCTCTCCGTAACAGCTTCGGTATTCACAGATACAGGGGTAACATCCTCAGGTGTATTTTGAAACACCACTCTTGAACGTTTCCTGCTTTTAAAGGCTTCAGAATGTCCCATGTTAAAACAAAGCCCATTTGGTGTACACAAGGAGGTCTGGCCCAAATCAAAAGGCCCAATCTCAATCCCACGTGACCGGCCCACCCCGTTTGAAAAATTGGCGGTTTCCAATTCATCAGCTGTGCATGGAAGGTCAACTGTGCCATTAATATCCCCCGAGATTTTCGCCGTGGAATTCGTACCGACTTCCATTCCGGAGTGCTCGCCGTTCTGGTTCTCCAGCACGTCGTCCCTGATCTCTCCCTCCTCCATGTCATCCGAAACCATATGTTCCTCGAACTCCGGCACCCAAGAAGAATTTTCCTCAATAACCCAAACATTATACGCCCTTCCTTTCCAGTTTACTATAATCTCTTCATCAATGCGAGACGATAACTGAGTCAGGACATGCGAAAACCCAACTGAATTATCAAGATCCGCCCACGAAAATTCTGACGGCCAAACAACTTTTCCAAACAAGTTCCCCACCTTATCAAAAACCACCATATCTCGTATAGAAATCGGCATCCCCACTACCTTTAACACCGCAATCCGTTCGAATGGCAGGTGTTGTCCAACCCAGGGAGTCACCGATACAAAAACTTCTTTCCAGTACTCCTCAAAAGAAAGGCTGAACGTCTCCATTTCCTCCCTATCACGAAAAGAGATTAAGACTGAAAGGCCGCCAATGTATGAGACCGCAGCATCCACAAACCCCGCTTTTGCCAATAAAACCTTTGCACCATGCAACTTTCTAATGCTTTCCGCTACACCTATAACAGCCCTTCCCTTACAGTGTAACGGATATTCCGCCTCTATCGTCTCAACATTCAAAGACTTCTTCGAACCGGACGTCCCGCATAGGACAGATCTGAGGGTAGGAAAGTCATCGTCAACTATATTCTTCTCCCTCGGCACCCAAGCCTTCTTCACAGGTTCTTCAATGACATAGGAAATCTTTTGGTGCTGTCGATCAAACATAGCTAAAGACACAGAGATCCGAGATTCCAAAATGGAGATCTCATTAAGAGTTTGCAAAAGCGGATATGGATCCTTGATTTTCTGGCAACGCACAAAACCAAAAACCCTACCCTTTGCCGATCGCTTTCTAGGGACCCATGCATCAGTAACGTGAACAAAAGGACCGAAAGCTTCACGAAGCTTCATACCCGTAACCCTATCCGAGATATTTGTTACATAGAAAGTAGTTCTTGTGACCGGATCGTCATCGGACATAGAGTTGTTAGATCGCCGCTTGAAACCTCTCCTATTAGGGTTTCCCATTTATTGGTCAAAAGTTTTTTTTTTCAAAAAAAAAAACGTAACCTTACAAATTACAAATTACATAGAAAGTAGTTCTTGTGGCCGGATCGTCATCGGACATAAAGTTGTTAGATCGCCACTTGAAACCTCTCCTATTAGGGTTTCCCATTTATTGGTCAAAAGTTTTTTTTTTTTTTTTGGTTTTTTTTTCTTTTTTTTTCATTAAATAAAAAAACATTACAAATTACATCAAGATAGCGAGAAGGCGGACAACAAGCTGTGCCGCCAACCCTTTCTGAATGGCAAACCCTAACCAATTAAAAACGTAACCTTGCCCACCCGAAGCCGAGACACTACTATGAATAACTCACTGGACCCTAGTCAGGAAACGGATAGCCTCCGGTGCCAATGAGCCAAATGTATCAAAAAGGTACGAAAACATGTTAGTTCTCCTCGCATGCTTTAGCATGCTTTTCCACCTTCTTCACCTCTGCTTGCCGCTTTGCTTGCCTTGCTACAAACCCAATATCCTTCAACCCAACCAGAGGAGATACAGCTGTCAGAACAACACAAGCATGCTTCCCCCGGCCCACCCAAAGACAAAGAGATCTGCTGGACGCAAAGGTACTAAAATTAAAGCCTTGGAAAAACCAAAACCAAACACTGTTTTGCCGGCCACCTCTTACAAATCAATCAATTTCATATCAACCTATTCATTATTTAGTGAATGGCACGAAAGATGGTGGTTAAGGTGGTCAACATGGGTGGTAATTGAGGTGGTAAACATGGGTAGTAGTTGAGGTGTTGAGGTGGTAACAGTGGTGGGGTTGGTGATGGTAATGGTGATAGGTGGTGATGACAAGGGTTGAAGGAGGTGGGGATTGGGGTGGATGGATTTGGCAAAATGTTAAAGTTTACGGAAATAAGAAAAAAAATAGAAATTAAAATAAATATGTAACATGTCAAAAATACCTCTCAGTTAACGTTAATTTTTAACAATGTTAGTTAAACGGATGGATTTGGCAACAAAACGTAAACCTCAGTGACTCAGTTGAGAAAAAAATTTGAATAGATCTAGCAATTTGATATAAACTCAGGGACGAAATTCACAATTTACATTAGAATTTATATATCATATTCAGCCCCTACCTAACCATCGAAATCTCTTTTTTTTTTTTTTTAACCTTCATCCCCCCTTCGGTATATAAATAGTCATCCCCCTAGGTTGAGCAGAATATATTACCAATAACTTTCTAAAAAGAATACTTTGATAGCTTTGACCATAGTCTACACCATCCCATAAATGACGAAGATTCTCATCATGACATGTTTCCTACTCCTTGTTCTTGTATCCGTGTCAGGTAATTTGTATCAATAGTGAAAGAGAAAATTATACATGAAAAAAAGAAGTTTTTTTTTTTTTTATAATTTTGATGATATACTTATGTTATTTAGCATGATTAGGTTTTTCAGGTATTCCAAAATATCCATCAAAACCAAAGGGTGCCCCAGTTCCTCCAAGCGGGCCTGCGCCTCCTGGCTATTCGTGTCGAGGCCCTGAAAGGTGTCCGAGTGTTTGCCGATGTAGTATTAGTGAAATACGTTGTACAGATGACCGTTGCCATTGTGGTAGCGAACTTTGCTAAGTCTAATATTAATGTATTCAAAGAGAGACAAAAACTACTATGCAATGACTTATGTCATTATAAATAAACTTAATAGGAACTATTTTAATTTTTATGACTAAAATCCCCAAAAATGTTCTCTTTTGAATTTCTTTTTTCATAAATTGTCACTTTAACTTTCATATCCCACGAAAAATCCTTCGAACATGGGTGTCAGACACCCTTGTTTAAAGTCAACTACTAGTGTTTATGTATATAAAAGTGTCACGTGTCCAAAACACTTGTATATTTGGTAATGTCCTCGGAGGATGTTTCTTTAGTCTATGTTAGACTCATGTCATGGGCGCTTCCGACTATGTTTTTTAACTTTTTTAAAATTTGAATGTATAGTAGGAAACTAAATCAATAAGATGATGAATTAATTTTGTGAAATAAATTGAAATTCAAGGCATTAATTATAATATTTAATGTTGATATCAGAATTTATAGAATTTATAGTGGGTTTAATGTGGAACTTTTTTTTCTATTATTTAGGAATGCCCACATTACACACCAATAAGAGGTGCCACATAACTTACAATGTGATATCACGGGGTGTATAAAACCCAAAATCCTTTTTTTTCTAAAACAACTTTCATTAAAAACACCTAACAACCTCCTAGGAAGTAGGAAGATAATAGCGCAAGAAACAAAATTTGCTCAATCAAAAGACAGAAAAAAGGGTGAGCTAAATGTACCCATCTTATTACTTGTCAAAAGCGACGGACCTATGATTTGTATTTATGGGGAGAGCGGGGGGTTTAATCGAACTTTTAAAGTGGTTGTCAGGATTTTTCACACAAAATACACTAACTTTTTAAATTTTAAAGGGGGGCGTCCGCCCACCTTAGTTATAGTGTGGGTACACCACTGCTTGTCAAACTGTCCGAGAAAAAATCACATTAAAAGTTTCAAATTGCTCCCTTATTAAAAAAATATATATTGTTTAAAAGATCCATTTTTAAGTTATTGTATTTAGACAAAATCGTGAATCAACCAACTATTGTTAACGCCTCCTTCAACATTGGTTTTTATAAAAGGAACCGACCGAATTATGGGACAAACGTTGTAAATGTATTCAATCACTTAACCCTTCATGTACCAGATTGTCTATAAAATCATAATATTATCCTAATACTTTCCTGATAAGCAAAATATTCACCGTAAGTCTATAAATGCATTTTACTAAATTACTTATTTACTCCTCACAAGAGGGGTTACATGCTATATAACAATCGGTATTGTATTTAAAAAAGGGTAGAGATAACGTACAAAGCTTCTTAACGTACAAAGCGTAAGAAGCATTCTGAGCCATTAAATTTAAGCGGTGGCAAGATGGTAATTAACAACCCTAATCATATTTGGGTTAGTCTAACCAGGGGTAAATTAGGAAAAAAGCTTTAAACTTTTCAGAGATCGTAACCACAGACATTCAAAACATTCGATTAAACGTATAATCAAACAAAAATTTTAAACGTTCAGAATCATTACATAATCAAAAAAATTCGATTAAATCAAATCAAAAACGTATTTGCAGAAAAAACAACAAAAACAGAGTATTACAAAGCAATTGATAAAATCAGTAAAATCGTATTCAAAAATCACAATCAACGCATGTAATACTTACAGTTGCAAAGAAAGAAAGGAAAAAAAAGGGAAAATGACCAATATAGCCCGTTGACCGGGCATTTTGCACAAATAGCCCCCTCCACCGTCTTTGGAGAGACGGGACACGGCTCCCAACCCGCCTGAACCGTCTTTGGATAGACGGGACACGTTGTGACCCCCCCAACCGCCACGTGGCGTCTCTGATCCCGAGGCTGTACCGTCTCTCTCCAGACGGGTCAGAACCCTCTCCCAGACGGTTCACGTTTCCCAAGACGGCTGACCCTTTGGTTCAACCGTCTCCAAAGACGGTTCACGTCTATCAATGCCGGCTGTCCCTTCGGGTCAACCGTCTCAAACAGACGGGTCACCTTTCCCAATACGTCTTAACGAAATTTTTGAACCGTCTGAACCGTCTGAACCGTCTCACGAGTGTATATAAATACCCTAATTAACTTAACGAAATTTGCACCCACCGCTCTCCTCTAACCTTTCATCTTCCATGCACCACCCAACCGTCTCCTCTAAGCTTTCATCTTCCATGCACCCACCCGTCTCCTCTAAGCTTTCATCTTCCAATCCAATGACGTTTTTTTACTTTCCCAGCCGAAGCCCCAGCCGAAGCCTACCGGCTTCGGAAAATATGTCCCGGTTACTTGGATTGTTGTTTCATCTGCGTACGGCTACTTGGATTGTTGTTCCATCTGCGCGTGGTTTGCAACCCGTCTGCGCGTGGTTTGCAACCGGTGTAATGGATCGATGATGTGGTGGTCTACATTTTAGGCAAGTTCGCTCGGTTTCCGAATTTATGTCTCGATGTTCGACGTGTGCTCACTGAGAACTATTGTTACATAAAACGAGGAAATGTTTCGGACTTGTCTGTGTAGAGCACATACACCATTCGAAACAACGTCTATGTAGACCACTGCTACTACCGCCGCTGTGGAGGACAAAACATCTAACACTAAGATGTAGTCTTCAATAGTTGGTTAGACACTACGATTACTTCAAACAAAGTTCTTAGTTCTGAAAGTAAATTTGGGAAGTTTGTTGTAATAGTGTAGTTTTTTACTTGTTGCTTCTTAATTTTCTCTTGTTGCTTCTTTATTCTCGGGAAGTAAATTTGGAAAGTTTGTTGTAATAGTGTAGTTTTTTAATTGTTATTGTAATAATATTTATTGTTTATTTGTGATTGTAATAGTATAGTACGTTTAAATATAAAAACAAAACGACAAATTAAAAATATAACCAACTGTTTAAATATAAAAACAAAACGACAAATTAAAAATATAACCAACTATTGCATTAAAAATAAAACCATTACAAATAAAAACAAAACGACAAATTAAAAAAAATTACATAAGACGATGTTTAATCATTTGCCACACGGACACATGTTTAAACTCTTTACCCTCCCTATTTTTGTACTGCCTTAGACTGTGTCTAATGGCCGCGTCTTCAGGAAAGTTTGCGGGTACGTCGTAAAGGGTCCGGTTATGGTGGCTGTTGAATATTTGACACTTTGTCGTCAAATCATTCAACTTGCGGCTAAGCGACTCGGTGGTACGTTGTGAGCCCCCAACGAGCCGGTTGTACTCATTCAGGATCCGGAACCACTTGTTGTTGAGGTGTGTACTCTCCTCAACATGCAGCCATGCCGCAATCAACGCGATCTCTTGTTCTTCCGTCCATCTTTGGGGTGCCATTGGTTTTGGACGGTGGTTTGGACGGTGTTGGACGGTGGTTTGGACGGTGTTGGACGGTGGTTTGGACGGTGTTGGATGGTGTTGGACGGTGGTTTGGACGGTGTTAGACGGTGGTTTGGACGGTGTTGGAAGGTGGTTTGGACGGTGTTGGACGGTGGTCGTCGGGTAGTAGATGGTGTTTGGACGGAGTTGTACGGTGGTTGATATGTTCAGACGGTTTGGATGACGGGAAATGGACGGGAGACGGGTATTTATAGGGCTGAGCCGGACAACCGAAGCGTCGCCGCTCATCGGGAACCACCGCGTCGGTAAATGTGTACCGTCTCTCAAGACGGTTCAACCGAAGGGTCAGCCGTCTTGGGAAAGCTGACCCGTCTGTTTGAGACGGTTGACCCGAGGTGTCAGCCGGCATTGATAGACGTGAACCGTCTTTGGAGACGGTTGAACCAAGGGTTAGCCGTCTTGGGAAACGGGAACCGTCTGGGAGAGGGTTCTGACCCGTCTGGAGAGAGACGGTACATCTCGGGATCAGAGACGCCACGTGGCGGTTGGGGGTGTCACAACGTGTCCCGTCTATCCAAAGACGGTTCAGGCGGGTTGGGAGCCGTGTCCCGTCTCTCCAAAGACGGTTGAGGGGGCTATTTGTGCAAAATGCCCGGTCAACGGGCTATATTGGTCATTTTCCCGAAAAAAAATATCTTTGGAATATTTATTTGAATTACTCTCCCAAAGAGACATGGTGTAGTCATAAGGTCCCTCTCTTTACTTAAGTGGTTGGCAGTTTAAGGGTAGTTTCTTGAGCGGAGGAACAAGCCAAGACAAGGAAGTATTTTAATGTCGTCGGCTTGAACGAAATTGAAGAACGATCGATGATGTATAATTCATTTTCATGGCTAGCTAAACCATCTTCTCGTGACTACAACCGAGGACTACAATTTGGTTATTTTATGTTTTAACTTTTGAGTATTTTTTATCCAACATTTGAATTTATAATGAATTGCGACACATGGCTAAATATTTATTTTTGTGATTATTGTTTGGTTGTGTTTATTGACAGAAGGTGTTGATTTACTTGCAAAATTATCAATTAGCGAATTGTGACTTTGTGAGAATTCGAAAAACGAGATGGATTGCGAATGATGGATTTGGACTAACATAACATGGAGTTGGGCTACTGTCAGTATCTAACATAGAGATAGAGCAGGGCTAATAAAGCATGGACTAGTTCAAATGAACCAATTAATATATATGATTATAAAAAATTTATAAATTAAAATATGTGAATCGATTAATCACTTAACCGAATAACCCAAATTTAATAAATATTTTAAACCCAAAACTGAACCAAATAACTGAATATGAATGTAGTTATAGTTACAAACCAAACCAAACCAAACCAAACCAAATAACAAAATTCTTTTTCGTTTTAGTTTTTTGTTACAACTGAATATGAAATTGATAATTCCAACTTTGATAGTTTAAGTAGGAAAACAAAATGAGGAATTTACATATCTTGTGTTGTAATTTAATCAATCAATACAGGCTGTGTATGTAACTAATTGAATACTTTTTTATGGAGTTAATAAGTTGCAATCCTTAGTTTAATGATAATTATGGTTAATCATTTGAACGTTTGTTTATCAAAGGCATGTGATTGGGGTATTTGTTGGTGTGATTGATTCTTGAGTTGATTCGATGGACGGGTTATAGTACTTTGTTAGGTCCTTGCTGGTGTACCCTATAAATAAGAGGTAAAGATCCGTCATTTCTCTTTTTCAATAGATAAAACGTATAACTATGTTATAAACATTGGATATAAAGTAGTTAAACGAGTCGTGTTCATATTTAGAACTTGTGTTACTCACATCGTCAGAGGCCTGTTAAACTTGCTAAGACATGATTTGTCAGCCTTAATTCCTTGTTTCTTATCTTTATAACTTTTAAGCTATGTTGTCTTTTTTTTTTTTTTTTTTTGTGTGTGTGTTATTTGTTTCTTAATTTCATTGCAAATTAGTTTCACTTTACTTAATCGAAATCTCTAATCAAACTTTTTGCATTTCTCTTTTATAATTAAACCGCATGCTCTTTATAGATACAACTAGGTTAAAGTCCCGTGTACTACACGGGTTGAACTAAAGATAAAATGATATATGTTCTTAGCAGAAGGCAAAATCTCGAACTTGTTCGACAAAAAGGAAAGAGATGTAAACAACCGGACATCGTCAAATTTAGGTTTCAAGTCTGCCTCCAAGTTGATAAAGAAACAAAAGTATGTCTGAGTAAGAAAGCATGAGGAAGTTTCAGAACCATTGATTAATAATAATAAAAATCGAACCATACTTGTTGAATCAATCTTGTTTATTACCTTTTCAAAATTATTAGTTTATACTTTATACTAAAAAAAATAACAAAGCTGACAAAGGAATAGACTTAACAATTTAGATTGTATTGCCTCCAACTCCACCATAACCATATGAGATCCGCACATTAAATGCAAGTTGAATTTCACATCTTATGTTAGCAAAACTAAAAAGGAACACAAAAACATCTCAAAAAAAAAAAATAATAAAAAAGTATAATGTCAGCAACTAATACCCAAGTTATGTTTTACCAATGCCCACCGGAATAGGTCTATCCTTTGGGAATGGTCCTCCACATTTGTCGTCACGTCATTGTGGGGCAGGGCCATTACCCAAGGGATGGTCCTAGGGTGTGGAGGATGGGTCTCCCCCTTTGCACATTGTACACCCCACAATATTCCAACGATCAATTTTTGTTTTAAGCGGCTCGTAACCTTCGTCTTCTGGGAGCTGGTCACGACGGGACGGTCCCTGGGGGCGGTGTGGCCGACCAACAACAGGTCTCACCAACCTAGGGCCGTCCCCCACACCCATGTCATTAATCAAGAATAAAGAAAAAAAATCCATCAAAAGAAGAAGTGCAATCAATTATAAAAATATAATAAAAGAATGAATCAATTTCTGTGACTGCTTTGCAACTTCTACCACCACCACCAAAAATATTATCCAAATCAACACATGATGTGCTAATAATTACACGGTTTCCTCTTCCTAGGATATATCCCACACACTCTAGGCACCTACAATAAATGGTTACTGCAATAACCATCATACAATTTTCCCATAGTATTTAAGTTGCTGAAACTTTTAGTAGATTGCATACATCATTCCAGAATTATAAAAAAATGATGTTTAAAACTGTCAATTTAGTTGTCTCCGGTATATTTAAATGGTCATAACACATAGTGTAACAACCGGCAAAAATAAGGTAATTCCGTACAAATTAATTAATATATGATTAACGTAATTAAATGCAATTATGTGTGATTTAATTATCAAGGCCTTAGGGGATAGCAATTTCCAAATAGTGCATAGGAATGCATACGTTTAATGGTAAAGCATGATTGGATCATGTGCGAATAAGCTATCCGGTATGGACGTTGGCAATTACCCGGTAATAATTAAATAAACGAAACGGATCCCGGACACCCAGGATATAAAATAAAGGGTATGTTCATGAAATATAATGAGTTTTGGAACTCCAAAACCATAAATGAAAACGTCTTGTACAAATCTCCCGGTAACGAATAAAATGCGCGTACCGCACCCGATACGCGTATAACTCATAATTTCCCCCGGCAAAGGCCTAAATAACCAATCAACGCTTAAAATAGACTATATTTAAGGGTTATTAAAGGTATTTTTAATGTCCGGATAACGCGTGATTAAAACCCGAAAAATACCCGAACGACACCCGAACGACGGGGGATTAAACATAACAAACAATGGGTAATTATTTGAAGTTGTGGACCCCACCAAACCCATCCAAGGGGCCGGCCTAGGGGCCTTGATATATCCATATCTTGTGTAAATATTAATAATAACCTATACAAGCATGCACATGCATAAGACAAATGTGTAAGAAAAAGGTATAAGTAAACATTAGTACAAAAAGCACTCTAACCTTGTCCCCCCTTGATAAAATTTCGGCCACATGGCCCTAATAAGCCAAGACAACACTTAGCTAATTATGACATTAGTGTATGCATGCATGTGTGAGGTCTTGTATGTAGGGTTCATGATACCTTATAAAGATTAACCAAGATTTGCAAGAAATCTCACTTACACATCCATACATACACGGCATTTTCCACACACACACATATCATATTTTCCAAAATCTCCCAAGTACACATACAATCCTCCATAAGATCTCTTGAATCTTTAGCATGATTACATGTGATAAGGTTATAAATAACATGTGTTAGAGAGTTGGATAACAAAGCAAAACAATTCTTCTTCTTCCTTCATTTGGCCGTGGGTTTCATACCATCCCCATACCTCATTTTCACAAGTTTTTACATCTCCAAAACACTTAAAACAATCCATCATCCAAACCCCTATTGTGTGTTTCAAGAGCTTGGAGCTAAACCACTTGGAAGAACACACTAAACCCCTCTCAAATCCAAGGTGTTTGTCTTCCCTAGCCTTGTGCTAGTAGTAAGCATTCTTAATCTTGTTTTTGATTATTATTATTCATGTATGTGTTCCTAGTAGCAAGTTGTACATGAAGGGTTTAAAAGAGGTTTGAACATAATCTTTAATAGGTTTTACATGTGTAAAATGGAAGATTAAAGATATGAAAATAAACCATGGATTTGTTGATGATGATGTAATAATCTTGAAAATATGTAAAGTTTACATTTAAAACTAAGTAGTATGATGTTTTGGTTAAAATTGTGGAATAAACTTGAATATGTTAAAAGTAACTTTAAATCATCTTATTATGATCATACATGGTGTAATATGTGGTAAAACATGTTAGAAGCTCATAAATGAAGAAGATGGAAAATCTAAGTTAGCTTACTTAGATGAATGATATTTTGTTAAAATGGACAAATACATAAAACACACACATAAGTAGTCTTCCATATGAAATACAAGACTAACATAAGTGTTTTGATACAAAAATAACTTACCAATAAAAAGTTGAATCTTCAAAGTTTACTATTTTGAGTGAAAAATGTTAACTTTGGAAGTTAGAGTGGAAAAATGCAACTTTTAGAAGTTAAGGGACTAAAGTTGTAACTTTGAAAGTTAGAGGGCTAAAATGGATATTTTAGAAACTATTAGTCCAAAAATACAAGTATGGAAAGTTTGGTGTCAAAAATGTAAGTAATAAAGTCTAAGGATGATTTTTGTAAACACTAGTAGAAATACGTGGGTATTTTGTATAAAAGTGTATTTTTGAAAGTTATAAAAATATAAAGGGTTTTAACATAAGGATTTTTATAAAATAGAGATTTTATAAAAATATTAAACAAACTTGGAAGACTTATACAAAAATGAATACTTTTATATAAATGGGAATATAAAAGTGTTGGAAACATTTTTGGTAGTTAAGTTAACAAGTTGGGTTAAAAATACATAAGTATTTTAAACCATCCAAGTAACATGTGAAAATAGGAAGAAATATGGATAATATTTCTATAAAATACATGTTGGGAAAAACTTGGAAAAATTAACTAATCGAGTTAAGATATCGAACTAAGACGCGTTAACAAACCGTACACGGACAAAACATGAGAAAAATGCCATTGCGGCAAGATAAGAAAAATATATATTTTAAGAAGTAAAATATATATATACATTGGGTGAAAACTAATAAACACTTTCCTAAGTGTTAAGAGAATTATTCGTGGGAGAAACACATGACATAAACAAATAAGACGTTAAACAAACGTATATACTTAACAAGAAAAATTACACATTTATATATATATGTACGCTCGTCTCGGCAAAATTCTAGTATATCTACTTAATGGGAAAGTAGATATGTGGGAAGGAAAGCCGCGACGAGAAGACAAAGATATATATATGTGTATGCCGTACCAACGAAATCCTAGTATATTTATTTGAATGGGAAAATAAATATACGGTATGGTGAGTTGAAATGGGACGTTAAGAATGTACAATCGAACGACAAGATCTTAGTATATTTGTTTAAATGGGAAAACAAATGTGCGGCAAAGTGAGTCGGGTCGAGGGTTGAAATATATATTATATCGAGCGATGCGATCTTAAGTATAATTATTTAAATGGGAAAATAATTATATGTTAAGTGAAGTCGAGTCGATGATAATAAGATACAAGTTATGGAAATATTAACAAGAGTAATATATAACTTGTAGTACAAAGGGTAATGTAACGCCAACAAAACCTAGGATACGCGCTTAATTAAACGGGATTTGGAACAACTTGTGGTCGGGAGTTGGGTGTACAACTTGCCAAGGCACATGCACTATAGTAATAGTGGCTCATACGTCTAGGACGTTTGTAGGTACGAGACCACCCCCTTTGCTATCCACCCTTTTGAGCCGGACGCAGTTTCAGGTGAGTTTCACGGCCCCATTTTAAACTATTTTTACGTTTTCGGGGGAAAGATATGTTAGGGAAATGTTTGACGGGTTTATTACTTGAGGTGTGACCGCCACTCGGGGTTGAGTCCTCGCCTCTATAATCATTTATTCGGAGATTGAAACCGGAGGAATATTCGGATAGTACTATTGGTGCCTGACAAGGCCCACCCCTAATCGATAGCGTCGATTGTGCATTAGGTTATGCCTGGGGTGCAAATATTCTGAACTTAAGTCGTGGGAAACCGAGTAACGACTTGGAGCGGGGCACAATTATTATATGTCTTGGTTTGATTATAGTCTCAAGTAGATTTATAGGAATTTGCAACTCCTATATATTGTCATAACATGGTATTCCCAAGTATTCAAGTTTTAGAAACTGAAAACCTGTGAACTCACCAATATATTTATATTGACGAAACTTTTAAACATATCTTTCAGGTAACTAGATGAAGAAGGATCAGGCGAGCTGGGTCGGAGAATCTCCCAATGCGGCGTTGTACATTTTGCGGGGTTTCACCTTTATTTCCCAAGGCTTGGGATATATTTGAGAAACCTCGATGTTACTTTAAAAACAATTTACTTTTGTGTAATGTTTGGAACAAGTAATGACGCCTTAATAAATGACCCACTTTTCTTAAATTACTTATGTTTAGCAATAACCTTGACTTTATGCTTTTGAACCGTCGCGCCACGTGTTTCCGCCGTTGACGTGGTGTGACAGAACGTGGTATCAGAGCCAAGGTTATAGCGAACTAGAGTATTTTCTTTAAAAACTAGACTATAACCGGATTTGGTTCAAATGATAAGGTTTTCAAAAGAGAAATATATAAAGACACTAAAGTAATTTTTCAAGAAAGCATTGGGCATGAGGAGATTCCGACCAAGCTAGCCTGGGGTATCGTTATGCATTAACGTAGTATTAGAGGTTAGAAAGGATACTGATAATGTACGCCCTAACTGTCTAATTTAAATTAATTCATATATATACATGTACGGTTCTTTGGCCAGGATGTCCGACGCTGGAAGTATAGCGCCCAGTATCGACAGTAGCTTGCAGATCATCCCGGCACCACCACCAGAGCCAGCAGAGTTGGTAGTGCTCTCCTCGGGAGATGAGGACGTAGAGATGGGCGTCGCCGCCGACGGAGCAGGCGACGATAGCTCAGATGAGTCAGACCCCAGCGAGGACCCCCACTGGGCACCTGCAGTGATTGACGCGCCGCTACCCATTGTACCGGTCGCACCGTTAGCCCCACGCCCCATTCGAGCTATTAGGGATTTTCCCGAGGGCTGTGCCGGACCGTCCCGGCCGATCCCAGCCCATTCGGAGACAGTAGAGTCTCCATTCGACCGACAGGCTCACGTGGAGCACGAGCCAGCACCCTCACCCCACATCCACGTACCTGCAGGCATGAGACTCCTGCCTATCGCCCGTGGGAGGAACGGGTGGATATCCGATGACTCTGACGACGAGTCTGTAGGTTCGGTGGAGCACATGTTGGTGCCCAAGATTCCAGCGGATCAGGAGGAGCCAGTGGCTCCAATGCTAGAGGACGCCCCAGCCGACCCCGTAGCCCCGCCAGCACCACTCGAGCCCATACCTCAGGAGGAGCCAGCCCCAGCAGCACTTGTACTTGAGGGTAGTCCCGCCCGTAGCTCTAAGCTACATAGGGCAGGCATGGAGGCATTCGCCACTGCGAGCCCTCCCACACCCCCTGTAGTGGTGTCCACCCCAGAGTGGGCCACTATCTCTGAGCCCCTCTTGACCCCTTTAGCCGAGCCTATGCCACCACCCCCAGTAGCCATGACTTTACCCATCCCCATCATTCCCAGCATGACACCTGCACCGTACCCTCTGGGTGCAGGGGACCCTTATATGATGCCACCCCACTTTTCCATCAGGCCACCAGGTTTCACTCCATTACTGCCACACATACCGATACCAGCCCCCTTCGGGCCATTCCCATCCACACACCCAGATATACCCGGACCATCCCAGCCACCCAGGATGACACCCTTGTCTGGACCAGCATGGTCCACTGCCATCACTCTAGAGCGGGACTTTCAGACTCTCGCTGATACGGTGCAGCGCACCGTAACGCAGGTAGAGCATCAGACACGTCTGATGTGGACGAGGATGATAGATGCGCGGGATGCTTTGGCGCATTACGCGGAGGAGTTGCTGAGCCTGGACGCTCAGTGCGGTATCACAGGGGATGCGCACTTTGCGCATCGACATTTCTTGTACGAGCATATCATGAAGATCAGTATGACGATCAGTACGCACGCGCCGCAGTACCAGTATCCGCCACCGCCGCCACAGTAGGATGTATCAGGGATGCACAGAAGACCCACCAGTTTATGTACATAGTAGCTGCAGTATGGTAGTACAGCACGGGTTATGACACTCGTCTGCATTTTGCCTAGCCGTACGGATATTACGGCACATGATATGATGTTTTATTTATTTCAAAAACAATGTATTGTATGAGAAATGTATTCTCCATTTTGTATTATAAACAAGCATTGTACTAGTATTATTGAAATTAATGAAAAATCTTATTATTATGGTGAAATATGTTGTTGTCTATGATTATTATTGCTTACTCCATATGTTGTGGTTTGTATATTTGTGTGGTGATGTTGTGTTGATTACTACTTATTTTTGTATGATGTGTTGGTATGTTGTGTGATGACATGGTGTTGATTATTGTGTTCATGCTTTGGTTTGTTATTTATGCTCTGTATTGTATAAATGTTTGCCAAATTAACCTTTGATAATTATTATTGAAGAGAAATGGCACCGGCCACTAGAAGCAATAGCGGAGCAGACGGACTGCCCGCAACACCCGCCGAACTCGAGACCATGATATCTGAACGCATAGCCCGCGCGATCGCGGAGCACGAAGCTGCACGCTCCGAAAGATCTCGCGACTTGACTGGGAGTGACCGACAGGAAACTTCCCCCACTGGTAAGAAGTTGAAAGTAATTAATAAAGCGATGGGAGAATATCCTAAAACTCCTATCCCGTAATAACATACGACTTTGTTAATGCAGAAACGGCCTCGCGAGAGCGTGGCTGCACCTTCAAAGCCTTCCTCGACTGCAAGCCGCTCAATTTTAACGGCACGGAAGGATCAGTTGGCCTAGTCAAATGGTTTGAGAAGACCGAGGCTGTTATTCGTATCAGTGGATGTACCCCACGTCAGTCGGTTATGTACTCTACCAATTTGTTCTTGGACCAGGCACTGACATGGTGGAATGGTCAAGTGCAGTCTTTGGGTGATGACACTGCTTACTCTCTGTCGTGGGCAGAACTGAAGGAACTGATGATTGCTGAGTACCGTCCGGCGAGTGAGGTACAGAAATTGGAAACTGAGTTTTGGAACCTCACTATGGTGGGAGCAGACGTTACTGGATACACGTCTCGATTCCACGATCTTGCCAGATTGGTGCCACGATTGGTTACCCCTGAGAACAACAAAATTGAGCGCTATTTGTTCGGCCTAGCACCGCAAATACGCAGCATGGTCACTGCTTCTAAACCTACGACCATGCGCGCGGCTATTGATCTTGCGCTCAGTCTCACCGAAGATGCCATACGCATGGGTACACTGATCCGCCAAGTTTCGGGGTTAAAAATTTCTGAGGCAAGCAGTGTTGAGGCCAAGAATCAGGGATCAAATTCAGCTGTTGTGACTAATGATCAGGGTAACAAGCCGAGGTTTGGGAAAAGAAAAAGGGATGAAGGAAAAAGGGACCGAGCGTCGGGTAGCTCGAACAAGAAGAAAAAGGGATATGTCGCCACGGGACGTGGTAACGGTAACAAGCAGGGAAATCAGGGGAGAAACAACGGGTTAACTTGTGGGAAGTGCCACCGCACAGGGCACAAGACTGAAGAATGCCGTTCTGGAGCACCGAAAAATGGAGGGGCTAGACCATGCTTTGCATGCGGGTCGTTGGATCATTGGAAGAAAGATTGCCCCAAGATCAACAATCAGGCCCGCGGCCGGGCATTTGTGATTGGAGCCGGTGATGCACGGCAAGACCCCAATGTGGTCACTGGTACGTTTCCTCTAAATGGTCATTATGCCTCTGTATTATTTGATACCGGTGCTGACTTTAGCTTCGTATCCATTGAGTTTAAAAGACTACTTGGACTAAAAACTAGCAAACTAGATACACCCTACTCTATAGAACTGGCTAATGGTAAAACTATTGAAACGAGAGAGGTAGCAAAAGATTGTAAGTTAGAACTCTGTGGGCACGAGTTTGGGATTGATCTATTGCCAGTTGTATTGGGAAGTTTTGACATCGTTGTCGGCATGGACTGGTTGTCCGCGCACCGTGCCATTGTGGTTTGCAACGATAAAGTTATTCAAGTTCCCCTCGCAAGCGGTGAAACTCTCTCAATTCAAGGGGAAAGACACGGGACGCCACTAAGGATTATTTCGAGCATGAAGGCTCGTAAGTGTCTGAGAAAAGGGCTTGTCGCATTCTTGGCACACGTAGTAGACAAGAAGGCCGACGAGCGAAAGTTGGAAGACATTCCAGTCGCCAGAGATTTTCCGGATGTATTTCCAGAAGATTTGCCGGGGTTGCCGCCACCTCGACAAGTCGAGTTCCGCATCGACCTCGTTCCCGGAGCAGCTCCTGTGGCACGATCGCCATACCGCCTAGCTCCATCAGAGATGCAGGAACTGTCCAGCCAGCTACAAGAACTATTGGACAAAGGCTTTATAAGACCGAGTTTCTCACCTTGGGGAGCTCCCATCTTATTTGTGAAGAAGAAGGATGGCACATTTCGCATGTGCATCGACTATCGAGAGCTGAACAAGCTAACCATCAAGAATCGCTATCCTCTCCCCAGGATCGACGATTTATTTGATCAGCTCCAAGGTTCCAGCTATTACTCCAAGATCGATTTGAGGTCAGGCTATCACCAGTTGCGTATACAAGAAGAAGATGTACCAAAAACGGCCTTCAGAACCCGGTATGGACACTATGAATTTTTGGTGATGCCGTTCGGCTTGACCAACGCACCAGCGGTTTTCATGGACCTAATGAACCGCGTGTGTAAGCCATACCTGGATAAATTCGTCATCGTCTTCATTGACGATATTTTGATCTATTCACGCACGAAAGAAGACCACGAGAATCATCTTCGGTTAATTCTTGAAGTATTACGCAAAGAGAAGCTCTATGCTAAATTCTCGAAATGTGACTTTTGGATTCGGGAAGTTCACTTTTTAGGCCACGTGGCAAACGAGAAGGGCATACACGTCGATCCCGCCAAGATCGAGGCAATTAAAAATTGGGAAGCCCCTCAAACTCCTACCGAAGTACGACAATTTTTGGGCCTTGCAGGTTATTACAGAAGGTTCATCGAGAACTTTTCAAAGATAGCACAAGCTTTAACCATGCTAACCCAAAAGGATAAGAAATTCGAGTGGACGGAAAAGCAAGAGGCAGCATTCCAATTGTTAAAAGACAAGCTATGTGGCGCTCCGATACTGTCACTTCCAGACGGTACGGAAGATTTTGTGGTTTACTGCGATGCCTCGCATCAAGGTTTGGGTTGTGTATTAATGCAGCGAGAAAAAGTAATAGCATATGCTTCCAGGCAACTGAAAATCCATGAGAAGAACTACACTACACACGATTTGGAATTAGGTGCAGTGGTGTTCGCTCTCAAGATATGGAGGCACTATTTGTACGGAACCAAGTGCACGATTTTCACTGATCACAAGAGTTTGCAACACATCTTTGATCAGAAGGATTTGAATATGCGACAACGGCGATGGGTTGAATTATTAAACGATTACGATTGTGAAATTAAGTACCATCCCGGTAAGGCGAACGTCGTAGCCGACGCCTTGAGTCGCAAGGAACGGGTTAAACCATTGCGTGTTCGAGCTTTGGGTCTGACTATCCACACGAATATGACTGAACGAATTCGTGAAGCTCAAGTTAACGCCCTTAAACCCGAGAATGTCAAAGGTGAAAGGTTACGAAAGATGGTTGATTCACTGGAACCAAAAACGGACCAGACACTGTATTTCAAGAATAGAATTTGGGTTCCAGTATATGGTGGATTGCGTGAGCTAGTATTGGCCGAAGCTCACAGCTCTAGATATTCGGTTCACCCGGGTGCAGACAAGATGTTCCACGATCTGAAGGAATTTTATTGGTGGCCGAATTTAAAAAGGGATATAGCAGCCTATGTTGCGCGATGTTTGACTTGCGCAAAGGTCAAGGCTGAGCACCAGAAACCTTCCGGTTTGCTCCAGCAACCGGAAATACCGGAATGGAAATGGGAACGAATCACCATGGATTTCATTACCAAGTTACCTAAGACGACAAGTGGCCATGACACGATCTGGGTAATCGTTGATCGATTGACAAAATCTGCACACTTCCTTCCGATTCGCGAAACGGACAAGTTGGAGAAACTGACCCGTTTGTACATTAAGGAAGTGGTATCTAAACACGGTGTACCTGTATCTATCATCTCCGATCGGGATAGTCGTTTCACTTCCAGGTTTTGGGAAAGTTTAAATGAAGCCCTCGGTACTCGCCTCGACATGAGCACCGCATATCACCCCCAAACGGATGGTCAAAGTGAACGAACCATCCAGACCTTGGAGGATATGTTACGGGCATGCGCGATTGATTTCGGAGGTAATTGGGATACGCACTTGCCATTGGTAGAATTTTCTTATAACAACAGTTATCATACGAGCATTCAAGCCGCACCGTTTGAAGCTCTATATGGACGCAAGTGCCGATCGCCATTGTGTTGGGCGGAAGTTGGAGAAAAACAACTCACCGGGCCCGAAATTGTGCAAGAGACCACGGATAAGGTCTTTTTGATAAAGGAACGCCTCAAAGCGGCCCGGGACCGCCAGAAAAGCTATGCTGATATGAGGCGAAAGCCTTTAGAGTTTCAAGTCGGAGATAGGGTCCTACTGAAAGTGTCACCTTGGAAAGGTGTCGCGCGCTTTGGGAAGCGCGGAAAACTGAACCCGCGATATATTGGACCGTTCGAAGTCTTGTCCAGGGTAGGCACAGTGGCATACAAGCTCAAGTTGCCTCAAGAGCTTAGTGGAATACACGACACGTTTCATGTGTCGAATTTGAAAAAGTGCCTGTCCGACGAAACTCTCATTATTCCAGCTGACGAAATCCAGATTGACGACAAGTTACATTTTGTTGAGGAACCAATCGAGGTAACTGATTGGAAGGTCCAAAAACTAAGGCGCAGCAAGATCAGATTGGTCAAAGTGCGTTGGAATGCCAAGCGTGGACCGGAGTTCACGTGGGAAAGGCTGGACCGGATGAAGCAAAAATACCCCGCCCTATTCGAGAAGACACCTGTACCGGAGAACTCGAAGTGAATTCCGGGACGGAATTCTCTTAACGGGGGGAGAATGTAACAACCGGCAAAAATAAGGTAATTCCGTACAAATTAATTAATATATGATTAACGTAATTAAATGCAATTATGTGTGATTTAATTATCAAGGCCTTAGGGGATAGCAATTTCCAAATAGTGCATAGGAATGCATACGTTTAATGGTAAAGCATGATTGGATCATGTGCGAATAAGCTATCCGGTATGGACGTTGGCAATTACCCGGTAATAATTAAATAAACGAAACGGATCCCGGACACCCAGGATATAAAATAAAGGGTATGTTCATGAAATATAATGAGTTTTGGAACTCCAAAACCATAAATGAAAACGTCTTGTACAAATCTCCCGGTAACGAATAAAATGCGCGTACCGCACCCGATACGCGTATAACTCATAATTTCCCCCGGCAAAGGCCTAAATAACCAATCAACGCTTAAAATAGACTATATTTAAGGGTTATTAAAGGTATTTTTAATGTCCGGATAACGCGTGATTAAAACCCGAAAAATACCCGAACGACACCCGAACGACGGGGGATTAAACATAACAAACAATGGGTAATTATTTGAAGTTGTGGACCCCACCAAACCCATCCAAGGGGCCGGCCTAGGGGCCTTGATATATCCATATCTTGTGTAAATATTAATAATAACCTATACAAGCATGCACATGCATAAGACAAATGTGTAAGAAAAAGGTATAAGTAAACATTAGTACAAAAAGCACTCTAACCTTGTCCCCCCTTGATAAAATTTCGGCCACATGGCCCTAATAAGCCAAGACAACACTTAGCTAATTATGACATTAGTGTATGCATGCATGTGTGAGGTCTTGTATGTAGGGTTCATGATACCTTATAAAGATTAACCAAGATTTGCAAGAAATCTCACTTACACATCCATACATACACGGCATTTTCCACACACACACATATCATATTTTCCAAAATCTCCCAAGTACACATACAATCCTCCATAAGATCTCTTGAATCTTTAGCATGATTACATGTGATAAGGTTATAAATAACATGTGTTAGAGAGTTGGATAACAAAGCAAAACAATTCTTCTTCTTCCTTCATTTGGCCGTGGGTTTCATACCATCCCCATACCTCATTTTCACAAGTTTTTACATCTCCAAAACACTTAAAACAATCCATCATCCAAACCCCTATTGTGTGTTTCAAGAGCTTGGAGCTAAACCACTTGGAAGAACACACTAAACCCCTCTCAAATCCAAGGTGTTTGTCTTCCCTAGCCTTGTGCTAGTAGTAAGCATTCTTAATCTTGTTTTTGATTATTATTATTCATGTATGTGTTCCTAGTAGCAAGTTGTACATGAAGGGTTTAAAAGAGGTTTGAACATAATCTTTAATAGGTTTTACATGTGTAAAATGGAAGATTAAAGATATGAAAATAAACCATGGATTTGTTGATGATGATGTAATAATCTTGAAAATATGTAAAGTTTACATTTAAAACTAAGTAGTATGATGTTTTGGTTAAAATTGTGGAATAAACTTGAATATGTTAAAAGTAACTTTAAATCATCTTATTATGATCATACATGGTGTAATATGTGGTAAAACATGTTAGAAGCTCATAAATGAAGAAGATGGAAAATCTAAGTTAGCTTACTTAGATGAATGATATTTTGTTAAAATGGACAAATACATAAAACACACACATAAGTAGTCTTCCATATGAAATACAAGACTAACATAAGTGTTTTGATACAAAAATAACTTACCAATAAAAAGTTGAATCTTCAAAGTTTACTATTTTGAGTGAAAAATGTTAACTTTGGAAGTTAGAGTGGAAAAATGCAACTTTTAGAAGTTAAGGGACTAAAGTTGTAACTTTGAAAGTTAGAGGGCTAAAATGGATATTTTAGAAACTATTAGTCCAAAAATACAAGTATGGAAAGTTTGGTGTCAAAAATGTAAGTAATAAAGTCTAAGGATGATTTTTGTAAACACTAGTAGAAATACGTGGGTATTTTGTATAAAAGTGTATTTTTGAAAGTTATAAAAATATAAAGGGTTTTAACATAAGGATTTTTATAAAATAGAGATTTTATAAAAATATTAAACAAACTTGGAAGACTTATACAAAAATGAATACTTTTATATAAATGGGAATATAAAAGTGTTGGAAACATTTTTTGTAGTTAAGTTAACAAGTTGGGTTAAAAATACATAAGTATTTTAAACCATCCAAGTAACATGTGAAAATAGGAAGAAATATGGATAATATTTCTATAAAATACATGTTGGGAAAAACTTGGAAAAATTAACTAATCGAGTTAAGATATCGAACTAAGACGCGTTAACAAACCGTACACGGACAAAACATGAGAAAAATGCCATTGCGGCAAGATAAGAAAAATATATATTTTAAGAAGTAAAATATATATATACATTGGGTGAAAACTAATAAACACTTTCCTAAGTGTTAAGAGAATTATTCGTGGGAGAAACACATGACATAAACAAATAAGACGTTAAACAAACGTATATACTTAACAAGAAAAATTACACATTTATATATATATGTACGCTCGTCTCGGCAAAATTCTAGTATATCTACTTAATGGGAAAGTAGATATGTGGGAAGGAAAGCCGCGACGAGAAGACAAAGATATATATATGTGTATGCCGTACCAACGAAATCCTAGTATATTTATTTGAATGGGAAAATAAATATACGGTATGGTGAGTTGAAATGGGACGTTAAGAATGTACAATCGAACGACAAGATCTTAGTATATTTGTTTAAATGGGAAAACAAATGTGCGGCAAAGTGAGTCGGGTCGAGGGTTGAAATATATATTATATCGAGCGATGCGATCTTAAGTATAATTATTTAAATGGGAAAATAATTATATGTTAAGTGAAGTCGAGTCGATGATAATAAGATACAAGTTATGGAAATATTAACAAGAGTAATATATAACTTGTAGTACAAAGGGTAATGTAACGCCAACAAAACCTAGGATACGCGCTTAATTAAACGGGATTTGGAACAACTTGTGGTCGGGAGTTGGGTGTACAACTTGCCAAGGCACATGCACTATAGTAATAGTGGCTCATACGTCTAGGACGTTTGTAGGTACGAGACCACCCCCTTTGCTATCCACCCTTTTGAGCCGGACGCAGTTTCAGGTGAGTTTCACGGCCCCATTTTAAACTATTTTTACGTTTTCGGGGGAAAGATATGTTAGGGAAATGTTTGACGGGTTTATTACTTGAGGTGTGACCGCCACTCGGGGTTGAGTCCTCGCCTCTATAATCATTTATTCGGAGATTGAAACCGGAGGAATATTCGGATAGTACTATTGGTGCCTGACAAGGCCCACCCCTAATCGATAGCGTCGATTGTGCATTAGGTTATGCCTGGGGTGCAAATATTCTGAACTTAAGTCGTGGGAAACCGAGTAACGACTTGGAGCGGGGCACAATTATTATATGTCTTGGTTTGATTATAGTCTCAAGTAGATTTATAGGAATTTGCAACTCCTATATATTGTCATAACATGGTATTCCCAAGTATTCAAGTTTTAGAAACTGAAAACCTGTGAACTCACCAATATATTTATATTGACGAAACTTTTAAACATATCTTTCAGGTAACTAGATGAAGAAGGATCAGGCGAGCTGGGTCGGAGAATCTCCCAATGCGGCGTTGTACATTTTGCGGGGTTTCACCTTTATTTCCCAAGGCTTGGGATATATTTGAGAAACCTCGATGTTACTTTAAAAACAATTTACTTTTGTGTAATGTTTGGAACAAGTAATGACGCCTTAATAAATGACCCACTTTTCTTAAATTACTTATGTTTAGCAATAACCTTGACTTTATGCTTTTGAACCGTCGCGCCACGTGTTTCCGCCGTTGACGTGGTGTGACACATAGAGAATTCAAAAATAATGAAATTTTTAAAAGGTTAAAAATTGCTATAGTGTAAACTTACTTGGTGGCATATTTCACAAGTTATTTCGCCCTTTACAACTGAATCTTCCTCTTGGCAACTACGCGTTCTCTTGTTAATAAAGATGCTTCCTCGTCGTCTATGAGCCCATTTAGATCAACTACATAAGATAAGTCAATGCAAGATGAGGAGCCTATCATCTCCTCTGTTTACTTTAAGATCACCCCCCCCCCCCCCCCCCACACACACACACACACACACACACATACACACACACGCTTCACTAAACAATTTAAATCAAGTGACCATCGCATCTATTTTAAAACTCAAAGCATGTGTAAAAAAAGAATAAGGAAACAAAAACAGCTAAAATTCTTAGCCATTTTTGTCATAAAACCTCTTTAATGATATAGTAAAAGAAGCAAATTTCTTAAAAACCTAAGCATAATATCATAAGAAAGAAATAATACCACTACTTATGCTACTGCTCGAGGGTCCGGGTTAGCTCCAGCTGCTAACAACCCTTCGTCACCAAGGATGTTGCCGAACACATTGCTAGTACCGGTCACCACCACTGTGACCGCATAGAAAAGTAAGCCAAGTTGAGTCTTCGACTATGATATGCACAATGTACTGGCTTCACTTTAACCCCTTTTGTTTAAACGTCCACCTGTAAAAGACAATGGGAGTTATATGGACTTCAATATCTTAGTTACATAAGTAGACTACTAACTGTAGTTAATAAAAGTTACAATTTCTAAGAAAAGTCCATGTTCTAGTACATTAGAAAACCAAGTTGATTGGGCTTGTCTATATTACAATAATCAAATTGGACTCATAATCATTTTACTTACTCACTTTAAACACACACCAAACACCCTCTAATAACTATAATTGAGTCTGAAAAATGGGTAAATTTAGGGCAGGTCACAATTTAGGGCGAGACCGTGGATTGGGTATGGTGTAAATTTTACTATGGGTCCAATTGTGTCAAAACAAAGAAAACTCAGAATATAACATTTAAAATTACGACATCAAGAAGCAATAATAATATACCCTACATTCTTAAAACATGGATGAACTAATAAATTCAAAGAATTGACTATTTGCCGTTCTAAATATGTGATAATAAGTATGGGTGGCAAAATGGGTAGGTTGGGTGGTTTGGTTGTTGGGTCAGGATGGGTTTGGGTTAAGATGGGTATGGGTCAAGATGGGTAGATTAAAAAAATAGGTTAGGATGGGTTGGGTCAGGATGGGTTTGGGTATGGATGGGTTTAGGTATGGATGGTTTGGATTAAAATAGGTTCACATTAAAATAAATTAAATTTTTTTAAAAAAATTAAAATAACAATAAAAAAATTAAAAAGTAAATAAAAATAAAAAAACAAAAATAAACTTAAATATAAAATTTTAGGGGATCTAAAATATTTCATTTTGAACCGGACCGGTTCGACCCTATCGGGTAGCCACCAAAACTGTTTCGACCTGACCCGTCCCGTAGCGACCCGGACCGTTTCGACCCGACCGTTTCAACCTGACCCGTCCTGTATCGACCCGGCCGGGCCCGGTAGCACTCGGACCGTTTCAACCCGGTCGGGCCCGGTAACGACCCGGACCGTTTCGACCCGACAAGACCGGTAGCGACCCAGACCGTTTCGACCCGCTCGGGCCCGGTAGTAACCCGGACCGTTTCGACCTGACACATCCCGTAGCGACCCGGATTGTTTCGACCCGGCCGAGCCCGGTAGCGACCCGGACCGTTTCGACCCGGCCGGGCCCGGTAGCGACCCGGACCGTTTCGACCCGCCCGGGCCCGGTAGCGACCCGGACCGTTTCAACCCGCCCGGGCCCGGTAGCGACCCGGACCGTTTCGACCTGGCCAGGCCCGGTAGCGACACGGACCGTTTCGACCCGACGGGACCGGTAGCGACCCGGACCGTTTCGACCCGACCTGGCCCGGTAACGACCCGGACCGTTTCGACCCGACCGGGCCCAGTAACGACCCGGACCGTTTCGATCCGATCGGACCTGGTAACGACCCTTACCGTTTCAACCTGACCCGTCCCATAGCGACCCGGATTGTTTCGACCCGGCCGGGCCCGGTAGCGACCCGGACCGTTTTGACCTGGCCGGGCACTGTAACGACCCGGGCCGTTTTGACCCGATGGGACCGGTAGCGGCCCGGACCGTTTCAACCCGACCGGGCCAGGTAACGACCCGGACCGTTTCGACCCGACCGGGGCCGGTAACAACCCAGACCATTTCAACCTGACCCGTCCCGTAGCGACCCGGTCGGGCCCGGTAGCGACCCAGACCGTTTCAACCCGACCGGTCCCTGTAACTGCCCAGACCGTTTCAACCTGACCCATCCCGTATCGACCCGGACAGTTTCGACCCGGCCGAGCCTGGTAGCGACCCAGACCGTTTTGACCCGACCGGCCCGGTAATGACCCAGACCGTTTCAACCTGACTCGTACTGATTCGACCCGTCCGGGCCCGTTAGCGACCCGGACCGTTTTGGCCTGATCGATCCCGTTTGCAACCTGGACCGTTTTGACCCGACCGGGCCTGTCAACGACCAGACCATTTCGAACCGAATGGGTCGGTCAACAACCCAGACCGTTTGGACTCGATTAAGCCTGTTAACGACTCGAACCGTTTCGATGAGGTTGGTCTCGTTAACGATTCGTGTTGTTTCGACATGGTCGTCCGTTAACGACCCGAACGGTTTCAAACCGACTGGGTTATCAACAAATGCAAAAGATATAATTTTTTGTTTTTAGTGACATTGATTTCTATGAGGCATCAACACTTTTGGTGTTAGGTGAGTTTTAATTCATATTTGTATATGATTATCTAAAAATACCCATCCTGACCCATTTATTTTTTTTGACATACCCATCCTGACCCACTTACTTATTTCCTACAATTAAAATTACTCATCCTATCCCCATTGAAAATTATACTAAACCCATTTTAACCCACAAGGTCAAATTTTAAACCCAAAACAACCCAAACTCAACTAGATGGGTTGAAATTGCCAGGTCTAATAATAAGTATATGATGAACCAATAAATTCACAGATAACTTGTCAGATTAAAGAAAACTCATAATGTAACATTGCAACTTGCAAGTTTTTCGACAACAAAAGCATATAAAAACAGAAGTTTGATGCATCTTTATTTTCATTATAGTGCATCTCTTTAAATATTAAAATTGGTATCAAAGTGCATTGTTTTGGACCACTCATTTTCAAGATTGTACTTCTTACAATCTCGTTTACACGTACATATTAAAAAGTAAATTATTTTAACATAAAAAATCCAATATGGAGTATATTAAGTAGATGGTCCTAATATATCTGTAAGGTGCTAAAGAAGAACACTTTCAATAAACACTTAGGAAAAAAGTTACGGTATACAATTAGAATAAAAGAACCCACAAAATGTATAAATGGAGAACATGTTAATCGAAATTAGGATGCATTACCTTCTTATCCTATCAAGAGTGCCAACAACTCTTCTGAATTGAGATGCAACATAATCATGTAGAGCTTTGGATAATCGTGTGCCAAGACGATAAGACATGTTAATAACCTAATCTACATGAAACCATGACTAATGATGATAGGAAATTAGAGAAAACCTAATTGATACAATCCTAAAATTAGATATACGTTTGTTATGAAGAACAATAACATCAAAAGATTTAACTCAACTTATTTGCGGCATATGTCAGAAAGGGGATAAAAACCCTAATCAAAATCAAACGTCAATGAAGAAGTGTTCAGATAGAGAATAAATGCATACATATTAAAAGAAAAGTATAAACTTGCCTTGATAATATGGTATTGGAGACAAAGACCGAAGAAGTATAGATTCCGGGAAGCAAGATGATTAGAGATTTGAAAAGAAAGAATGATGAGTAACATTAGGGGAAGAATGAAGGGATACAAGGGTTAAGTAAGAGGAAGATTAGCTTTTTTGTTAAAGTTTTTGAGAAAAATAAGGAGAAAGAAAAAAAACTTGTAAAGGAAGTAGGCGGGAAAACATAATAAGATGCTCTAAAATGGTGCCAAGTGTCCCACTGCAGGTTTCATTTATATATTATAGTAGATAGTAGATACCCTACTTGTCATAGCCACCTTGGTTATGAAATAACTTAACGAAGGTCATCACCTAACTATGGTTCATATTTTCTAAATTTCTAAATTTGGTATGGGTTAATGAAATGGACGAGATAATGGAATGGACAAGGTAATGGAATGGATCATTACCATTCCATATCTTATTTGGTTGTCATGGAGGAATGAAACAAAACATTACTTTGTATTGTTGGATAGGTAGGAATAGACGAAGGAATAAAACGGTGGTTAGTGGCAGTGGTGGGTGGTGGTCAGTGGCGGTGATGTTGGGTGGTAATATGTGGCGGTGGCGGTGGTGGTGGTGGTGGCGGCGACGGTCGTGGCGACGGTGGATGTAGATGGTCGCGATGGTGGGTAGGCGACGATGGTGAGTAGTGGCGGTGGTGGTGATGGTAGGTGGTGGTGGGTAGTGACGGCGGTGGTAGGTGGTGGCAAAGGTGGCGATGGATGACGGTGATAGTGGGTGGCGATGGTGAGTAGTGGTGACGGTGGGTGGTGGTGGTAGGGGCGGCTGTAGTGGTGGGTAAAGGAAATTGTAGTGAGTGACGGTGGCACGTAGTAGAGGCGGCGGTGGGTGGGTGACAGTGGTGGGCGGCGCTGGTAGTGGGTGGCAGTGGTTGGTGGCGGCGACGAGGGTGGTGGTGGCGACGACGGTGGTGGGTGGCGACGGCGGTGGTGGCGGCAACAGTGGTGGGTGGTGGCGGCAACGGTGGTGGGTGGTGACGACGGTGGTGGCGACAACGATGGTGGGTAGTAAGTGAACAATTTAACGACTGTTAGGACCATCTGAGTGCTAAATTGAATACCTCTAGAACCATTCGTGTAATTAACTCTTTTATTTTATAATAGTGCATACTAGAGGAACTATCCGGGTAGTTAACTCTTTTATTTTGTAACTAGCTCATTACCCCGGGAAGGTCCTAGAGTTGAAAATTTTAATATGATTTAATAAAATATGATAAAAGAAGAAACTCAAATCACAAAAAGAGTAAATAACTTAAACATAATCAATCTTAGTTAAAAAAACATTTATTTAAAAAGTTAAAAAAAAAATAAAAAGCATAAACAATGTTAAACATAATACAGTATTAAAAGGATAACCTTCAACATATAATCAATCATCTTCACGTAATTTAAAATATGTCACAATTTGACTTTGACTTATATAGATGTAGAATTCATGATCACATTGAAAACAAAAACACTTATTTCAATATAGTGACTTTGTAAATAAAAGCATATACGAATTTTCTTTGAATACATGAATTTAGATTAATAAATGTTTATTAATCTAAACATAAACCACTTTCAATAATCAACGAAGAAGAAAAAACTTCAAAGTCTTTTAAAAAATTTTAACACTTACTTCTTGATGAATAGAAGGAGAATTCAGAAATTTTTTTAAGAATGAATGGTTTGATGTTAATGTAATCATATATTTATAATGACTACTCAATAATTCTATATTAAATTAATTTTGTACATAAAATCTTCTATTTTAAATTAAAATATATGCATATCTTCTTTTATTTATTTTAAAATAAATTTTTTATTAAACTTACTATAAACAAATAAATATTTAAATTTTTATGTTAATCCTTATACATAATTCGAAAACAATATTTATATATAGTATATATCGAAAATAATATTTAAATTTTAAATATTTTCAATTAGAAGATATGCATATCTTCTTTTATTTATTTTTAAATAAATATTCTATTAAACCTTTCACCTCAACGTGTCACGTGACACATTCAATGGGGGTTGAGGCCTCCATTGAATGACACATCATCATAAGTCAATTCTTTTATTAATAGTTATAGATAGTTGTTAGGCCTCAAGGGGCCCTTGTAGAATTCAAGTTATCTTTCACTGATTCTAACCAATCCTGCTTTGCCACATCACTTCACTGATTTACTTCACTGAAACACGTTTTTGTTGGCAGCACTCCATTGATTCTTTTATTTATTTTCATTTACATACCCAAACTTTTTATTTTTTACATTTTTACACAGTTTTAATATTTAATTACTATTTCAACCGTTCCACCAAACGGTCAGCCAAATTTAAGTTTTATCTTGGAAACCGTCGAGTAAATTGAATTAACTCACCTAAACGGTCAGAAAATTAATTCTTAACAGTGCCACCGTCGTTGTATATAAAGTGATCAAACCGTGGGGTTAAAAGCCACAATTTACCACGGTTTAAAAACCCAAACACACACAAAAATGAACTTGTGGACCGAAGAAGAAGAAATGACCCTTGTGGTTTGCCACAAGGATGCGTCGAACGACCCCGAAATTCAACTCCTCCCCCCCCCCCCCCCCCCGGGGGGGGACGATGGGTCGGCCTTCCCCCCGAGGGGTTTTGGGCTCGAGTGTTTAGCGACTTCGTTGAACACGTTGGCCACAACACAACCAAGACTGTCCGCGACCTCCAGTTCAAGTGGGGCGACCTCAACATCAAATGTGAGAGGTGGACCACCCTATACGAGCAACAAGTGACGGACGATCCGGAGCTTGATGAGGAGTTGGCTATCGAATTCGCTCAATATGAGTATGAGGTTCGATACGGCAACGCTTTCGACCATGTCGAGGCATGGCGAATGTTGCGCAAACTTTAAGTGTTTTTCTTTGTTTTTAATGTATTTTTTAGTATTTATTAATGCAAGGTTTTTTTATTTACTTTACATTCTAATAAACATACGGTTAATACAAAACCCTAAATAAATAAACGTTATACATATAAAACAGACGGTTAAAATAAAAAAAACACTAAAACATACGGGGTAAAATGAAAACTTGGCATTTATAAAAAACACAAAAACAGTCGGTACCAGCACGGTAAAGAGCACCACGGTCCACGGGACCACTACCAGCGTGTATGGCGGCGGTGATACCGTGCTGGTACTTGGTACCCGTGGACAATTCGGTAGGCGCCCCGTCCACCCTTATACAAATTATAACTAACAAGGTCACACATATTCACAATAATGGCTCAGGCGAATCAATCATCACAACCAATGAGGCTCAGCTACGCCTCATAGCCTAAGTTTTTTTTTAAGTGTACTCTGCTTAATCATATGAACAACCCTCCATTAACGGATCGAACAAATAGTAATAGACTTTGTATATAAAATAGGAAAATATTAATGATAGAATGTATTAGGAGATTATGTTGTATTGTGATTATATGTGGTAAGGAATTATTATCTCTAACATGGATAACCCACATCTTCGATCCTATACCTTCTACCCTAATTCTTTTGGGCGCCGGTACCACTGTTCCTCCACATTCCTTCGATCTTCACCACTATTCCTCCATATTCCTTCACCACTGTCCCTCTGAATTCCTTCTTTATCTCCTCTATCAATACAATAGACCCCAAACTTCACCCAGCGATGACCGTGTCCAACATCCGTAACTTCATACCCATCACCCTCGAAGACGAAACATCGCATTACGTCACGTGGTCTGAACTGTTTCAGATCCACTGTCGTGCATATGAGGTCTTCAACCACCTTCATCCTAAACCACCCGCTGCAACCTCTTCGACCTCCGCGTATGACGGAAAACAAACCGCTCCCTCAGCCGCTGAAGCGCTATGGTCTCGCCTAGACGCCATAGTTCTTCGCCACAAGCCTTGTTCACGATATCATGAAACCAGGTCAGACCGCATACGATGCGTGACTGGCTCTCCAAAATCACTTCAATTATAACAAAAACACCCGATCTATATTTCTTTCTCAAGAATTTTCCAACCTCAGTCTCGCCAATTTCCCTTCCATGTCCGCTTACCTAACACATGTCAAGTTGCTTTCGGATCAGCTTGCTGGTATCGGGACACCCATTGATAACGAACGGTTAGTTCTCCAATGTTTAGCGGGACTTACCGAACAATATGATGGTATTTCTACAGTTCTGCAGAATCGGAACCCACTACCGGATTTTACCGAGGTTCGCTCACGGTTGAACATGGAAGAATTGAAGAAGAAGCGACAAGCTACCTCTGCCGCCCATCTCTCGGCTACTGCTCTTGCGGCTTCGGTCTCCTCCTCCTCTACTTCGAATGATCGAACCCGGGGACGTGGTCGTGGATGCGGCAGAGGCCGTGGTAGAGGCAACAATAATCGGAACAGGGCATGAAACTTTTCTGGTTCACAACAATACTCGGTGGGAAATGTTTCTGGTTCTCAACAGTACTTAGCTTCAACTAATAATACTCATCCGTACATAGTGTTCCCCACAACATGGGCCGCAAATCAACGGGCCAGATTTTTTTAGTTCTCCATCTTAGCAAGTTCGGCCCATTAACATTCCTCCCTGCCTTTATCCATCCAAGCCCAACTCTAACACTACAGGTCAGGGAATACTCGGCCCACGCCCAGACCAGGCCTACAACACTGGTTACACTCCTACGGATATTGAACAAGCATTGTACACCATGGCTTTGAACCCGCTCAATCACGGTTTTATGGACACTGGTGCCTCAGCCCACTCGGCCAACAAGTAAGGTATTTACTCTCCGTCTAATTTTAATACTTGCACTAATAAAAATATAATCGTTGGTAATGGCATGTCTATCCAAGTTTTGGCACAAGGTAACCAAGTCCTACCCCCCCCCCCCCTCTCCACCTTTAAAACTAAACAATGTCCTTTATGCATCCAATATTATCAAAAACCTTATATATGTGAGACGCCTTACCACTAACAACTTAGTTTCAATTGAATTTGATCAAAAACTTTGTGTTTTAACAGTCCCGCGTGTTTTATCATCATCTTCTCCATAATCTAGTGTGTTTTATCTTCATCATACACAATCAGTAACACATTCAAAAAAACACAATAGATCCAGTGTTTTATCTTCATCATACATAATCCAGTGTGTTTTATCTATATTACCACAATATCCCTTGAACATAAAACACATTATCATGTAATTTATTATTAATAAAAGAGTGAATATCTACAACTTCTTTGCAGATTGAATTTTGGCGAGAGGATAGAGAGACAAAGAGAGAGAGAGAGAGAAAAAGAAATTAATGAGAGTGAATGGTTGTTTCCATTTTTTAAGAGATTTCAATTAAATGTAGGTGTCGAATTTACTTTAATACCCTCAGCCATTTAATTTATTATTAATATTATAACACTAATTACCAAAATGCCATTTCCTTAATCCACACCATAGATTAAGATGATCCAATGGTCAAAACACCTTCTCACACTTCTCACAAAAAAAACAAACACTTTGTACAGGATCTTGACCCTATATATATATATATATATATATATATATATATATATGGGAAAGTTAATTTGAGAACACCTATATTTCGTGCGAACTGTGAGAACGGCATCTAAAACCATTCAAATTCAAAATTTCTTTTTACACTTGTCTTTATTACTAAAATACAATATCAAAAACACAATTTACGCGTAAAAATTCAAACGTATACGGAAATAATTTGTTTTTACACATGTGTACATTTGCTGTTTATACATGTGTAAACTGTTTCATTTACACATGTGTAAAAAGTTAATTTAAAAGTGTTTTTGCAAGAAAAGATGAATTATTTGGAAAGAAAATTCATTTATTAATGTTGTATTTTGATTATAATGAGGTTTGTATTAAAAAAAATTGATTTTGATTGATTTTTTTACTTGTTCTCACGGTTCTCACAATATTTAGCGTTCTCAAGATAACCCTCCCCTATATATATATATATATATATATATATATATATATATATATATATATATATATATATATAGGGGATGGTTATAATAAAAACCCTTCAAAATGAGTAAACCTTGCAAACTAAATCCTAGCCATCCATCCATTTAATCTATGGTCACCATTTTTTCTATAATATTAATTTAATTAAATATGAGATAAAGGACAAGAAAGGGTAATAGGGTAATTTGGTTTTTCTGAAAAAGAGACTGACAAAAGCTGATATGACACCCCCATCACATCATCTCTCTCTTACTTTTTTCACATTGTTATATAAATTGTCAGATGCCCGAGTTACATATGTAACATACGCAGTTTTGCGTACGTAACAATAAGAATTATAGCAACTGTTCCAGCAGCAGTTCAGAATCAGATTTATTACCACTTTTTTTTTTGGGGTTTTATTGTACCAACACGAGGGTTGTTGCGTCCGTAACGAAAAGGCAAAAATCGTTTCTCTTTTTAATATTCACTACTTTTAAAAAGAACAAACATAATATATAACTTTAAGATTAAAATCACAACATGAGACAAACATAATATGTTAAGATGCATCAGCCAACAACATTTGTTCCATACTAATAAAAAAAAGCTACACAAACATATTGTTCATACTATATCAACAACAAAAACATACTATTAAAAAGATTCATACACCATCTTTTGGCTTCCAATAACCATTCTTCTCATAAAAAGCCAATTCTTCATATGTAATGTGCAAACCCAGACATCCTGCATTGCAACCAACAGTAGCAGACGGCATCCAATACCCATATTTGACATAAAAAGCCCACTGTTCCTCGGTATAACTTATACCCTCCCATTCTGCCCTAATACGCCCACCTTCCTGAGACATAACCGACAGCCCAGGTCTGTTATATTTCGGTTCATATGGTTCTTCATATTCAGCCCCTGGGTCTGTTTCGTAACCAACAGCCCATTCAGGTGTGTGAGCTACATCATGCGCATCATCTTCCGGTGTCATATAGTCTTCTGGTAGCGGATATTCTTCTGGGAAAACGTAATCATATGCCGCATTCCAATCGAAATCATCGTCGCTTATAAAACCACCGTCTGCCTGGTCTATGGGTATAACCGGTTCTACAGGGGAGAGGGGTTCATGTTCAGCTTCAACAGGGGGTACATCTAATTCAACATGTGGGGGTAATTCAGGTCCAAATGGCATGACCGGTTCAAGTTGAGGTGGCTCGGGTGCGATAGGGATGAGTTGCTGACGGGCCTCAAAAACCTCCCAAGGGGGAGTGCTGGGGTTGGAATTCATGATTTCACTATTAACAAAAACAAATCTGGTTAAAAAAAATCGAGTGTTACGTGTGTAAACATGAATTTTTTTCTGCAAACACCTAAAAAATTTTGTAGTCTGCAAAAACATCAAAACATTCTGACTGCACACAAACACACATTTACTGCAATAAAAAAAAAAGAAGATATGCTACACACGTAACACCTTAACTAAACACATATATGGGGGGCATACAAAAACAGACAATTTCTGTAAAAAAAAAAGACATAGGTAACATAAACAAACTCATACATTCGAAAAAAAAATAATAAAAAAGAAAGACATGGTACAAAAACACACAAATGTTACATGTGTAACTGGAAAAAACAGACAAAACTTTGGTAGTCTGAAGTAAACATAGAGCAGAAATTTGATATGCTAGAAAACATAGAACAGAGTCTGACTTCAAAGATTATCAAACATACGAAACTGATAGCAACTTAGTTCTGCTGTTACATACGAAACAGACGCAAACATAGATTTGATCCAATGATTAGTGACTTTTGTTTTAATCAATATATGGTAAAAAAAATCAGAAGCTAATTTATACCAACTTAGTTCTGCTGTTACATGCGAAACAAAAACTAATTTATACCATAGTTTTGTTGTTACATACGAAACATGTGCAAAAAATATAGGAAACAGATGCAAAAATATAGGAAACAGATGCAAAAAAATCAGAAGCTAATTTATACCAACTTTGTATCTGGCAAAAAAATCAGAAACTAATTTATACCATAGTTTTGTTGTTACATACGAAACATGTGCAAAAATATAGGAAACAGATGCAAACATACATTCCACACATTATAATACTCATACAAACATGCACATACTGGTAAAAAACAAAAGCAGACATATTGTTGCATATGTTAACAGACATTACATACGAAACAGACGCAATATAGGAAACAGATGCAAACATACATTCCACACATTATAATACTCATACAAACATGCACATACTGGCAAAAAACAAATCAGACATATTGTTGCATATGTTAATAGACATATGCAATATTACATTCCTGATAAGTGACTTTTTTTTTTATTAATATATGCAACTGCTATTGAAAGTAAAACATGTGTACCTCATGAAAAGTTAAAAAATCAAACTTTTCTATCTGGTAAAAAATCGGTAACTAATTTATACCAACTTGGTTCTGTTGTTACATACGAAACAGACGCAATATAGGAAACAGATGCAAAACATACATTCCGCCCACATTATAATACTCATACAAACAAGCACATACTGGTAAAAAACAAATCATCCTCTAATTCGTAAAGCCTATATAAGAAACACAAAAACATACATTTTCTGTAAAAAAAAAAAAAAAGACATACGTAACATAAAAAAACTCATACATCAGAAAACGAAAAAAAAAAGACAGACATGGTGCAAAGAATAGACGAGTATTACATGTGTAACATGAAAAACACAGACAACTCTTATGTATTCTGCAGTAAACATATAACAGAATTTGATATGGTATTAAACATAAAACTTAATTTGATTGCAAAAAAACAGATGGGCTACACATGTAACAGCCTAACTAAACACAAAGACCATACAAAAAATGTAGACGATAAAAACAGCCTAAAATAAAACACAAACATACTACGAACATAAAAACACAAAACGAAAAATCTTTTTCGATGTTTACCATAATCAATCACCCAAAAAAAAGAGGCTAGTAACACGCAAAAAAACAACAATTATTTCCAACTTGAAAAAAATAAAAATTTAAACCACCAACTTGAAAAAAAAAACAAATTTTTACAAACTAAAAAAAAAAAAAAAAAAAAAAACACTATAACTGCAGATTACATAACTTATTTATAGAAAACATTATGTACGTCCTACCTCAATTTCAACATCAAAATAATTTTCATTAATCACCTATAATAATATTTCATTGATGAACTTCAAAATCCATGTGAATTTTTTTCTTTACGCAAACTAATAAAACCCTTACCCACTACTTTTAATAAACAAAAGGTAAAAATAAAAAATAAAAAAACATCTTTCAGACATAAAAAGACAGAATTATTATTTCTTTATTATTGAAACAAGATGTTTGATCGATTACATCAGAAAGCTAGCTATATCATCTATGACTTGAGACTTTCCCATTACAGAAAAAAAGAAGAATCCGTTAAAGAAAAAAAAGAAAGAAAGAGTAAATGCATAATATAATAATACCTCTTGTTCAGGGACGACGACGACGGTGATGACCAGGGACGACGACGACGGTGATGACCAGGGACGAGGGGAGGAGAGGGGTGGCAGCTGTGGTATTGGGGGGTGAAAGAATTCTGATTGTTAGAGAGAGAGAGAAGAGAGAGTGTGAGAGAGAGAGAGTATGTGTGTGAGAGAGGGAGAGATCTTGTTTATATAGGTGGGAGACCAAAAATATTCAAACTTATAAATGGGGGGAAAGATAAAATGTCTAATATACCCCTCAAGACATAAAATAATATATTTTCTAATAGGTGATGTGGTGCAATGTGGTCCACAAGATGGGTTTGTGGGAGTTTACTCATTTTGAAGGGTTTCTATTATCCCTTCCCCTATATATATATATATATATATATATATATATATATATATATATATATAGAGTAAAGGTCAAATACAAAGTATTTTTTTGGTGAGAACTGTGAGAATCAAAGGGAGGGAAAAAATTTATTTTTTTTTTAGAATTTTTTTCCCATGTGCTTAAACATACTTTCTAGCAATGTTTTAAAAACCGGTTTTTAAATCATACCGGATTTGGCTTTAAAATGGTTCAACCGGTTGAACCGGGTTGTATCGGGTGGTTCAACTGGATTGGCTTGTTAACTCTACGAATCCAACAATTACAACATGAACACAAAATATAATCTAAAAGTGAATGATTACATATTAAAAAATAATACATAAGTTATTCCATATAAAAAAAATCCAAAAGTATTCAATTTTTTAACAACATTCTTTTAAATGAAAGTGTACACTATGTCCAAGCCATTGGACTATTGAATACATCAAGTTCACAATTCTTAAAAGATGAAATTCACTGCCAAGGCCTTCCTCAAAAACTAGAGCATAACTATTTTCATCACCTATATTATTACATAAGAAGTTTTAGTAGAAATAACAAACATAATATACTTAAATTACGAAAGATAAGTAACATATATAACAAGTAACAGCGTGTTTGAGAAACCGATTCGTACGCATCCTCACCAAACATGTTATCTATATCATTATTATGAAGTTCTCCTTGTTGCTTTTCTTGAACCACAAAAAAATCAATAGTTCAAAACCTAAAATTTACCTTGTGCCGGTACCGGTATAAAGGTTTAAACCGGTATACCGTATTTTACCGGCGGTATGAACTTGATACCGTTTCGCCTTTATACCAGGGTCTTTCGTACCGGGCTCACCTCCGAAAAACGGTATTACCGGTATAACCGGCAGGTACGTACCGGTTTTTAAAACATTGCTTTCTAGATGAATAATACAAAAAAAAAATAGTGTAATTACGTCATTAAAGTAAATATATTAGTTTACTCTATAGTAATTATGTAATTACTCTACAACAGTAATTACGTAATTACTCTACACCAAAATTTATTTATTTTTAGATATCAATATTATAATACATGTTTAACAATATGAGAAAAAAATTTCAAAAAAAAAAATACCATCCGTTGATTCTCACAGTTCTTACCAAAAAAACATTTTGTACAGTATCTTTCCCATGTATATATATATATATATATATATATATATATAGGGGAAGGATAATTTGAAAACCCTCTTCAGTTAAGAAAACCCATGAAACCCATATCCTAACCATTCATCCTAAGTGATCTACGGTGCAGATTTTTTCTTACTTTTGATAAAAAATAAAGATACACATTAAGTGACAAAAGGGCAGTATGGTCCAACATAAAATTGCTTTCCTCTCTCCTCTCTCCTCCCTCTTCTCTCACCACTCATCACTCCTCTCTCCTCTCTCTATGTTTATGTTATTTTAAGAAATGTTAACAGATTTCAAAGAAGCCTCATGGTAACAAATGTTTTGTTAAAAACCATATAATAAATTATAACTCAACAATAAAAACGTATGTTTTTGTCTACTTATCTCATAAAAAAACATATAAGTTTATAACTCAATAACAAAAACATATAATAAATTATAATATAACAACAAAAACATATGTTTTCACGTACTTATCTCACAAAAAAACATATAACCTTATAAACAAACAACAAAAACATATGTTTTCACATTCTTATCTCACCAAAAAACATATAATAAATTATAACCCAATAATAAAAACATATATTTTCACCTACTTATCTCACAAAAAAATCATATAAAATTATAACCCAACAACTAAAACATATGTTTTATATGTTTTTACATACTTGTCTCATCAAAAACATAAACATATATCTTTGTAGATGAAAACAAAACTTTGAGAGAGAAAAAAAAAAGATGAATCCTCTTTAGATGGCTTATCCTTTGTTTGCATATTCTACATCTGTTTGTATATTCTACTTGCAAGACTCTTCTTTAGTAATATATTCTACTACATTAGACGAAAGTTGAAACAACACTCTTCTCGAGTAATAATTCTTTCAGAGATATTTAACCCAATAATAATAACATGCCTCTTTGACTTCACGGAACACCTAACATTTAAAAGACATTTAAACGAACCTTAAGCAGATTCCCATTTTTTTAAAAGAGATCATCGATGCTAAAATCACCACCGGCACCGGCAACCCCTCCCCCAACCACCTACTGATCTGCAAACACTCCGCCCCGAACAACCACCAACGTAACAGAAAAACCCCACCACGTCACCTACCTACCAACGCCAGATCCCGTCACCACAACTGCAGATCCCGTCCCGACATCACCGGATCTATGGATCTGTGGGTCAATATCCATGTGTGTGTGAGAGAGAGGGACAGAGAAAGATGAATGTGTATATGTTGTATGTTGTAGGGAAAGATGAATGTTTGTTTGTGTATGTGTTGTATGAGTTCAGGTTTTGAGAGAGAGAGAATAATATACAAAGAGAGAGAAAGAGGGGAAATCTTGTTTTATATGGAATATATGACCTGTGGGAGGGGAAAAAATAAGAAAAAGAATGAGAGATGGAAGGTCTACATTATCAACATTTGTAAGAGCATATAAAGTTGGTCAGTTATGTACATTGTGGAAGGATACAATTGACTATATTACCCTTATGCACATAATCAAAGATGTAGACGTGGAAGCATGAATGACCACAAGATGGGGTTTAGTTGGTTTTCTAAAGTGAAGGTGGTTTTCTATTTGAGTAAATTGCCAAAATGGCCCCTCAGGTTTGGCCCAAAATGCTTGTTTGGTCACAGAATTAATTTTTGTGCCAAAAGCACCCCTCACAGATCAAAAATTGCCAAAATGACCCATATTTAACTGAGTTTATAACGAGGAACAAAAACTCAGTTAAGTCTAAGGGGTAATTTCGTCCTTTCATGTTCTAACCTTTAAAACCTCATTTTAAACCTATCTTCTTCATCTTCAGACCTTCTTCTTCTTCTTCCTCTCAATTCAAACCTAATTCCCAAATCATACATACCCTAATTCCCAAATCATACAAACCCTAATTCCCAAATCATACATAAGTGTGGATTTCGTTTGTCTTCCAAATCATACAGGTTTCGATTAACTAACCTAGACGATGGTATTCTGCAAATGTGGAGCTCCTACTATCATACGTGTGTCTTCCACCTCTGCAAACCCTGGTAGGCGGTTTTTCTACTGCAACAAGAAGGGGAGGACATGTGGTTTCGTTTGTTGGGCTGAACTACCCTTGGGTCAGATTCCTAGTAGTAGCAATGATAGTGAAGAGAATGAAGAACTGAGACTCAACAACACAGCATTGCAGACCTTGGTTGGGACACTCAAATCCGAGAACAAGAAGCTGAAAACTTATCTATGGATGACTTGGTTTGGAATCATCATGTATTATATCATGTTTTAGTTCAATATAGGTCGTTTTGTAATGATAAAAACTCAATGTATGTTGTTTCTTATTGAAATGATCATCTTTTGTTGAAGTTGTAATGTATGTTTGCAAATGTTCAATTTAGGTTGTTTTGTAGTGATAAATAAAGGTTTGTACATAACCAAACAGAAACATACTAAAGCATTAGTACATAACCAAACAGAAACATACAAAACAAGGTTCATACTTAAGCAAATGTTGAATTGCATGAATGCTTTGTAACACCCCAACCGATGGCGGAAACATCGGGATGTCACGTATTGATGATTGTTTCAGTAGCACATGGTATATATTGAATTTTAAATAATTTATTCAAACATAAATATCCAAAATAAAGTGATGTCTAGGAATTCAAATACATGATATCAAATAACAAAAACTTCATATAGCTTCAAATAATAACTTCATGTATAATCCTCATGCAAACTCAAGCCTCAGCTTCATTGTTACCTGAAACATGTTAATTTTGAAAATATTTTTGGGTCAACAAAAGTTGGTGAGAATTACATAGGTTTTGATAATCGAATAAAAATGTTGTGCAATTCATGTGTCATGGCAAGTCTAGTCCATATGTGAAAACATACTAGAAGTAAATCGAGTGCATAATCAACCCTTGTGACTGTTATAATGTGGTACATCCCATACGCTCATGGTTCACTCGAATATGTTATGCGGTAACAAACACCCACGCTACCTTTGTAGGAGGCACGTATCCGGGTGGGATTGTCAGTCCAATAGATCTATCAATGTATACCGTCGGTTGATCAATGTTAATGATTATGCTAGAATTGTGCTTACCCTAGTCATGTTCAAGACATAATGCAACATAGAAAAACACATAGACACATTGATGATTGAATTGCATATATGATGTTGTAACATGTTTCACCCCAAAAACAGTGATAAATAGAAAAGGGGCTATGTAAAACTCACCTTAGCAAAATGTTATACTTCTTGAAAAATTGAATAGCGTGTTGCCCAAACAATGCCAAATATCACCCTATAATAAGGTAATAAATATGTCTAAGTCTATCTAGTCTACAAATGTATATGTTCTAGGGCTTCGAATTTGGGGATAAATGCTCGTTTGATTAATAATAAAAATGTTTGATAATTGAGAGAAATTTAGTAAATAAATAGACAAAAATCTTTTTATAAAATTTGAATTTAAGATGGTCACAATAATGAGTTTAAAGTATAAAAATATTTTTTATAAAATTATTTTCTTTAAAATAGAATATTAAATCTATTTATTACAAATTGTCAAAATTTAACTTTAATATTTAAAAATACTAAAATTAAAGAATTCTTAGTTTAAAAATTATATTTCTATTCCAAATAATCAGAAATAATTTATATAAAATTTTGGTGCAAGAATATTAAAAATTGAATTTATTATGATTTAATCATGATTAAAACTAACAAAAATTGATTAAAAATATTAAATAAATGATTTTTCAGAAATAAAAATCAATTCAGAAAAGTTTATTGTTATAAAAACTCAGAATAATTTTTGTGGAAATTTATAAAATTGTTTTGATATTTTAATAGAATTTTTATAAATATAATAGAATAAACTTGATTTATTTATTAAATATATTAAATAAATAAATTTTTGAAAACTAAAAATTGTAAGTTAAACTTTTTCATTAGATTAACTTAATATAATTTTTGTAGAATTATTAAAAGAATTTTAATATTTTAAAACGAATTTATAAAATATAAGTAATATATATAATTAAATTTGATTGTTTTGATTTAAAAACAAAACAAATGAAAAAGGTTTGCCAAGGCTAGGGATCGAACCCGCGTGGCTCAGTTAGTGGGCACCATACACAACCACCTGGTCCAGACCAGTGGTTGTGTTTGGTTTCAGTTTATTTAAAATAAATAATATCAGTGAAATCGTGTTCTTCCCCAATAATTGCAAACGAGCCCTAGATTCTGCAATCGAGCAATTCACACAACATTAACCCAATTAACCTTAGGGTTTATGTTGTGTGGATGCCGATCAATAAAACCCACAATAAAAATTAGACTTACAAAGCTTAATCGAAATACGAATGAATGGTCAAGCTTCGAAGTCAAACTCGAACAGAAAACCCAAGAACAGAGGATTTTTAAGAGAAATTGGGGATTGAGAAAAGAAGATTGGCGAGTTGTGAAGGTCCAGAAGGGTTCAATTTATAGGGTAGTGGCTTGGATGTTCGAATTGGCAACGTTGACCTTGTATTGAATGTTTGACGCGTCTAAGATCAAAAATGGTAACAATTGATTGATAATTGACGTGTGTATGACTCAGTGTAGGCCGGTAATCACGTTGTTATGTCAATTCCAGATCAATTACGAGTTAATGGCTGTGATTATGGTAAGTCATTGATCTCAGTTGACTTTCCAAGTCAACTGAGATGTTTTTGAATCGTGATATAATTATAAAGTGCCCGGATTAAAACAAGAATCATGGCTAGAGCAGTTGGTTTGTGTTTGTGAGTGTAATGAACCGGCTTGGGGCGCGGGTTTGAGTCCCGGCCCAAGCTTTTATTATTTTGACATTTTTTTAACATATAATATATATATATATATAATGAATAATTATCATAGTATTAGGGTTCAAAATGCCACAAAAATAATTAAATGCAAACAATAATACTGGAACTTGACGTTTTTTATTAATAATGATGTGTAACGTACAAGTATAAATGTGTAATGTTACATGCTTTGCCTTTTCATCATCCTTTTGTTTATTTTATTTTTGACCCATTTTGACCCATTTGGGAATGGTCATTACAGTCAATCCATTTTGACCCATTTTGACCCATTTGGGAATGGTCATTAACAGTCAATCCATTTTGACCCATTTGGGAATAGTCTTTAACATTGTGCATTAAATTTCATTACCATTTGATTACCATTACAGTCATTTCATTACCATTACAGTCAAAGACATACAACTACTAAACATACTAAATTCATAGCAACATTGTGCATTAAATTTCATTACCATTTGATTACCATTACAGTCATTTCATTACCATTACAGTCAAACAGTCAAACAACATGCACATTGTACATTACATACTAAATTCATAGCAACATTGTGCATTACAATTAGACCAACTTGGCATTCCAGTCAACTGCCACCTCCAACAAGCCTCCTTTCTTTCATGTTAACAGCCCTGGACCACTCACCTGATAAACACATTGTATCATATTAACACATAGACATCCATATTCCATAAACATAACATTCTATACTTACTTGATACTTTCAAGGGGCATCATATATATATTCATCCCTGATCAATCATACAAAAAGGTGGTTCCAAGCAAAAACCTATGTCTGGGGGCATCCCAACATTGGGAGGACGGGTAGACAACTCCAGGATTCCTTCAACTGCCACCTTCTCAGCTTTGCTAAGATTGATTGGTTGCGCAGACGATGCCATTATGATAAGGGTTTAGGGTGAAGAAAAGCAGAGGAAAGAGTGACTTAATGGTTTGTGTAGTGAGTTAATGGTTTGTGTTAATAGAATATTTACTTTATATAGAAAATCCATGATCAAATGAAGTTGGGGCATCCCAATAGAGATCACGTCAGCTCATGATTACATTATAATCAGTTTCACCATTCAATGGTCTTAACCCAAAGTCTAAATCGTCACCTGGAACTTTAAAATAATACCTAAAAATGGAAATATCCTCTTCTGAATACCCAAGTTCTAATACCATTCAGCATTGTTGAAACATTACCATCAACATAATCAATATATGCCAGTTTACCTCCCACATATCTACTATCTGGAAAATCAGTCAGCTCACCACCATAATGCAATTCCACTGAAAAAAGCTGATGACTGTTACCTGAAAACAAAAAACAAAAATTATTGATCATGTTGAGCAGAGGTGATTGTGTGGAGACAACAACGATGCAACAATAAGCAATAATAACTTACGGTATTTAAGCATAGGATTGAAATCAACACCCTTGTCTCGAAACTTCCACATTATTGAGCAGAGATGAACGACGAGGATGAGCAGAGAGGAAGAAGAAGAAGAACTTAAACCTTAGGGTTTTATTTGGGGATGAAAATGATGAAGAAGATAGGTTTAAAATGAGGTTTTAAAGGTTAGAACATGAAAGGATGAAATTACCCCTCAGACTTAACTGAGTTTTTGTTCCTCGTTATAAACTCAGTTAAATATGGGTCATTTTGGCAATTTTCGATCTGTGAGGGGTGCTTTTGGCACAAAAATTAATTTTGTGACCAAACAAGCATTTTGGGCCAAACCTGAGGGGCCATTTTGGCAATTTACTCTTTCTATTTAGAATTCCCCTATATATATATATATATATATATATATATATATATATATATATATATATGGGTGAATAGTAGCTTTTCAAATATATGAGTGAAAAGTGTTTTCACCAAATATTTTCTTTCTCCTCCATTAACATCCATCTCATATAATTTGAGAGAACCCCTCAAATAATTCGGTGGACACGCTGATGCTCTAAGTGTGTAATTCTAGTGAACCATCAAATGGTTGATGAAAAAAATTAATTGTTTGTCAAATAGCATATTTTAATATTTTATCTTTAATTAACTACCATGATACAATATAACAATTGTTTTCGACTCTACAGCTTTTTTTTTAGTTAATGGTCAAAATTGTTCCTGGGGTTTGACTCGTTTTGATATATCAGTCCAAAATCAAAACTTTTTACATTTGGGTCCTTCTGTTTTACATATAAAACAAGATTTCCCCTTTTTCTCTCTCTTTGTAAAAAGTTTCAATTTTGGACTGATGTAGCAAACTGACCAAACCTCCGGGACGATTTTGGCCATTAACTCTCTTTTTTTTTTCAACAAAACAACTAAGGGGACATAATTTTTTTTAATGAGTAAATTCAGATATAATACGTTTTTGTTTTTATTTTTATGTATGTTTTCAATTACCCCGCCAAGTTTATAAAGTGTCAAGTTTTATTTTTATTTATGTGCCAGTATAAATTCAGGTTGGTTTATGTTTGACGTAATTTGTCATATCATTTTGGTTGCACTGTTGCTTTATACTTTTAGTTTTCTCTTTCAGTTGCTAACGGTACCATATTTAGGTATCCTCTTTCAGTACTATGACGAGTTTCCGTGTAATCGAAGCACAAACGTACATATTAACAAATCAAAAACAAATCGTTTAGTGCGCCACAACGCGCGCGGTGTAGTCCTAGTAAAAATTATACGATAATTAATGTATAAACCTAATACCTGCAAATATGCATGATACCTAACACGTATTGAATTGGGTATGAGAATAACATTACAAATAGTTGGCCCGAACCCAAACCATTTTCATTAGGGCTGTAAACGAACCAAACGAACACGAACAAGGTCTTGTTCGTGCTCGTTTGTTATGAAAATAATGTGTTTACGAACTGTTCACGAACACTTACCGAACGAGATTTCCTGTTTGTGTTTGTTTGTTAAGGAAATAACGTGTTAACAAACTGTTTATGAACACTTATCGAACGAGATTTTATGTTCGTGTGCATTTTCTAAGGAGATGAATGTGTTCGTGTTCGTTTGTGTATATTTGTTAAATTTAGGTACATTTTGGAAAAAAAAAAAAGCGAAAGCAAAGAAACATAGATGAATGTAAACAAACAAACCAAGCATTCATGAACAAAACTATGGACAAACTAACACATATTAAATTTTGAATAAAATCAATTTTTTTTATCACAAACATTGTCCCCAAAATATACTAACTTAATTACCAAAACATACTTGACATAATCTTGACCACATAATTACCATGACATAATGTCTCATAAAAACATAAAATTTTCATATTAAACATGAAATCCTTATTTAATCCACCCAAAATAATAGTTAATAGAAATATGTGAAGTAATATTAATATGCAATACAGTAATATATATTGAATAATCCACCAATGGAAAATTTGAAGTACTTAAATTGAAAATAAAAAGTTAAAAACTCTAGTGAACTATCGAACACAAACAAACATAAACGAACATGTTACCGAACGTTCACAAACATAAACGAACAAACACAACATATATTCATGTTTGTTTGTTTAACTAAACAAAAATAAATTCTTGTTTGTGTTCATTCATTTATTAAACAAAGGAACACAAACGAACTTCCCGTTGAACAATTCACGAACTGTTTGTTGAATGTTTTGTTTGATTATAGCCCTAATTTTCATCCCTACCAATGAGAATGCTGTAATACACTAGCGGTAGACATGTTCTAAAGTCAATGTGATGATTTAAGTTAGCTGCCATTTATTATCAGTAGAACAAATTGTTGCTCAAACCATTAACTCCACAATAATATTACGATATTATTAATGATTAGAATTGATATACCGTATATTCAGCCCCTACCTAACCATCGAAATCTCATTTTTTATCTTCATCCCTTCGGTATATAAATACTCATCCCCCTAGGCTGAGCAGAATATATTACCAATAACTTTCTAAAAAGAATACTTTGATAGCTTTGATCATAGTCTACAACATCCCATAAATGACGAAGATTATCATCATGACATGTTTCCTACTCCTTGTTCTTGTATCCGTGTCAGGTAATTTGTATCAATAGTGAAAGAGAAAATTATACATGAAAGAAGTTTTTTTTTTTTTTTTATAATTTTGATGATATACTTATGTTATTTTGCATGAATAGGTTTTTCAGGTATTCCAAAATATCCATCAAAACCAAAGGGTCCAGTTCCTCCAAGCGGGCCTTCGCATCCTGGCTATTCATGTCGAGACCCTGAAAGTTGTCAGAGTGTTTGCCGATGTAGTATTAGTGAAATACGTTGTACGGATGACCGTTGCCATTGTGGTAGCGAACTTTGCTAAGTCTAATATTAATGTATTCAAAGAGAGACAAAAACTACTATGCAATGACTTATGTCTTTATAAATAAACTTAATAGGAACTATTTTAATTTTTATGACTAAAATCCTCAAAAATGTTCTCTTATGAATTTCTTTTTCCTTTCACTTTGACTTTCATATCCCATGAAAAGTCTCTCAAATATAGGTGTCAGACACCCTTGTTTAAAATCAACTGCTGATGTTTATGTATATAAAAGTGTGTCACGTTTCCAAAACACTTGTATATTTAGTAATGACCTCCGAAGATGTTACTTTAGTCTATGTCACACGTGACGCCACCGCTCTTACACTCATGTCATGGGCGCTTCCGACCATGTTTTCTAACTTTTTTTAAAATTTGAATATATAGTAGGAAACTAAATCAATAAAATGATGAATTAATTTTGTGAAATAAATTGAAATTCAAGGCATTAATTATAATATTTAATGTTGATATCAGAATTTATAGTGGTTTTAATGTGGAATTTTTTTTCATGTATTTAGGAATTATATGCCTTCTAATTAGGAAGCATACACTCTGACTCATATTACACACCAATAAGAGGTTGTCACGTACCCTAAAATGTGATGTCACGGGATGTATGAAACCCAAAATCCTTTTTTTTTTCTAAAACGACTTTCATTAAAAACACCTAACAACCTGCTAGGAAATAGGAAGACACTAGCGCAAGAAACAAAATCTGCTCAATCAAAAGATAGAAAAAAGGGTGAGCTAAATGTATCCATCTCATTACTTGTCAAAAGTGGCGGATCTAGGATTTGTATTCGCAATTGGGGGGGGGGGGGGGGGGTAATCGAACTTTTAAAGTGGATGTCGGGATTTTTGCATACAAAATACACTAACTTTTTAAATTTTATGGGGGGGGCGTCCGCCCACCTTGACTATTGTGTGGGTACACCACTGCTTGTCAAATTGTCCCAGAAAAAATCACATTAAAAGTTTTCAAATTGCTCCCTTATAAAAAAAAATTATTGTTTAAAAGATCCATTTTTAAGCCATTCTCGTCATCATCATCATCATACTCAGTTAATCCCACATATAGCAAAGCTAAGGTAGGGTCTGAGGAGGGTAAGATGTAGACAGTCTTACCTCTACCCCTAAGAATAGAGAGGTTGCTTCCAGTGAGACCCCCGGCTCGATGTGGTTTGGTTATCAACGCAACGCCATCACATGATGAATAATTAACCATCTATCGTTTTTAACGTTATTTTCACGAAATTAGTAAAATAACGTTAAAACTAGTTTAACTTTACTTTTGCCCCCCGACCATATACATTATATGCACACACCGACTATAAAAGTAACCGACCGAATTATGGGACAAACGTTGTAAATGTATTCAATCACTCAACCCTTCATGTACCAGATTGTCTATAAAATCATAATATTATCCTAATACTTCCCTAATAAGCAAAATATTCACCGTAAGTAATGCATTGCACTAAATTACTTATTTACTCCTCACAAGAGGGGTTACATGCTATATAACAATCAGTATTGTATTTTAAAAAACAGTCATACAGAAACAATTAATAGAATTTAAATCCTCAAACATGTTTGATGATAAATTCAATTTTTTTTAAAAAAAAAACTATATATATCCTATACATTGATAGCTACTATGAAGTTATGCATTCAAATTCAATCGTACACAATTTTGGATAAGTACTTTCGGTTGTATAATTTAATTAATTTTGTTTGAATTGTTTAAAAACTTGAAGCATAAAAAAAAAGAAAAAGAAAAGAAAAAGAAAAAAAGAAAGAAGTACAGAAAAGGAAAAACAAGGTTTGATTGTATTTTTTTTTTACAGGAGTAATGGAAATAAATAATCTCAACTATTGCTCGTTGGCTGATAATGGTCCCAACTACGAAAACAACCACTAGCGGTCCCAACTTTCGACATATTGGCCACCAACAGACTCAAACTAACTGAGGCTAACTCCGTTAGTGTGATGATGACGTGGCATGCCATGTAGGATGCCACATAGGGTCATTTTGCCACCTAAGCATGCCACGTCAGCGTCACACTAACGGAGTTCGCCTTAGTTAGTTTGGGTCTGTTGGTGGCAAATATGTCTAAAGTTGGGACCGCTGGTGGTTATTTTCGTAGTTGGGACCATTATCGGCCAAAGAGCAATAGTTGGGATTATTTATTTCCATTACTCATTTTTTAAAACTTGAGGGATCGATTTGATAAGTAAAAATTATAAAAATGGGGTACGTTTAGCAGTCCCAAAAAAACAGGAAATTACAACATAAACGCCTTCTGTTTCCCCAATCCAATGCCAAACTTTGAGTTATGTTCTTGATCCATAGAAAAGACAAAGATTCACCCAGCATATCGTTCACCTTCGTAGCCTTGTTATAAAAAATGAATTGTCCCCGACTCACCATATACTCCAACACGCAACCGTAATCATAGCTTGAACTATATTCCTTTTAGACCCTGCTCCAAAAAGAAACACCATCAAGGGCGCTGCTTTTAAGGGGCGGGGATGGGCGGCCGAGCCCCCCGAATTTTCACTCATAAGTTCCGATTATATAATAATCGTATAGAAATTTTTTGGTATATACGTTTTCGACCCCTAGAAAGTTGTTTTCGACCCCCCGAAACTAGTGATTTCCGACCCCCGGTGACTTCTGACCCCCCAAAGTTTCTGGTCAAGCTTCGCCACTGAACACCATCCACCCTATGCCACTCCCTTTCCTTTCTACCTCCCGTCCTTCCCTTCTTGCTGCGACTCCAAAACTGTAAGTCTCGAGTGCATGTCCCGTGCCTGCTTTATCATCCATCATGTTCACCTTTCAATCCAAATTCCGAAAAATTGACCCATTTGATGTTATCATCCCAAACCAAAGTAATTACGCAGCTTTGGTGACCCGTTTGATGCTTCTCTTGTTTGCCGCAATCCCACCCACTACATCATCATGCTAACTGCCATCCTGAACATGTGCATGCCTCCATAGTACATGGCATATGCATCAATCCTATGATAATTGTATTGTATTCTTTTGGTGGTGTACGTGTGCTATGCCCACATCCGATGATAGAAGACCGATTCAAGATGGCCAATCTCCCAATAGACCTGTTGAATAAGTTAGGCTCCAAGGACTAGATAAAGATAAATTCTTGCCATTTTGCATCAAATTTTCATTCTATTTCATATTTAAACATAAAGAGCCTTTTATAGGCTTACAACCAACACATAGAGTAAAGGAAATAACATAAACAGAAGGTAACCAATTAACCATGAAACCCACTAGTTAAACAATAACCAACAAACTCGAGATAATGGAAGAGCAAGTAATAACCCAAGATGAATGTGGTGACATGGACAACTATTTACCTATCATCCGAACTCACACTGTATTATATTTTGTTGACGGGCCTCGTGTACATTTAGTTTTTTATTATTAATAATTGTGATCAATGGGTGTTGCTTCACATGATGCTGACTTGTTTGATACGATGTATGTTTGATATCTTTTACATATATGATTTGTCTCGTTATATTGTTTGTGTTATCCGTCTTTATTGTGGTTTCGCTTATCTGTTGACTAGGCGATTGGCTCAGGGGTTGTTTGGTAAGCCTCTTAATGAGGCTCTGAACCATTCAGCGTCGAATGATTCAGCATTCAACGCGTTTGTTTCAGCTTCTAAATGAAATGGTTAAGGCTGAACCATTAAGATTTGGGATGTAGCTGAACCATGGAAATTTATACAGAGTAAATTAATCAAAAATCTAGGAGAATGATCAACAAAATAACAAGACGTAGTTGTCTTCGCTCTTTAATTTAATTTACATATTAATAGTATGTAATTTTATACATATGTAACACGTTGGGGACTTCAGATTTTGTTAACCAATAACCATTGTCCTCCATTTCTATTTCTAAAAATGAAAATGTAACCAGTCACTCCTATTTCAAAGGTCTTATACGCTAAGCGAGAACTATTGAGGTAACAACAGTGAGAGGGTCAAGATCGGTGATGCAATATGGTCGGAGTTGAGACGACAGTACTATATACCAAATCTAGCAATAAGTAAAATTCTCAAAAATTTATGTTGAATGGTCATACAATCAAAGTTCTGGGGTCCAAAAATGCATATTATTTGATTGGGATGATACAACAAACAATGAAGGGCAAAAATGTTTTTAACATGTCGCAATGTATCGATGACTATCAACAAATTCTCTAAATAAAGACTTTAGTATCCTCCCACCTTTTCCCCTCATATGTTTATGATTTTTATCTCCGTCACTTGTTCTGCTTTCAACGTAATCAATTCCTGCCTCGCCTAAAACCTTTATCCATACCCCTGCTAACGATTCTGCTTCCCCCTGCCGTAAGTACTCCCCAGGTAGACTCCTCACCTGCTTCAACATAATAATAATAATAATAATATTAATAGTAGTATTTCATATGTCAAATAACAATAAAGAAGAAGGAAATGTCATCTAACCGCAGCGTGTAGCCATCCATGCAAAGAATTCCAACATAAAACAGATTTCCACTTTGTTTTCTCGCTAAAACCACATACTGCCGCCAGCTGTTGCAAAATAGTTGCTGATTTGTGAACCTAGGACAAGAAGCAGTTGACTCATTTACTTATGGCTACTTAATTACATGGTAATCAAAGATTATGGAAGGATTGATTGTTTTACCCTTGACATTGCGGAGACGCCAAGTAAAGCATATACCACATTTGATACGAGTCCCTCACCACTGCGAGATATTACATGAACTGCCATTGATGTAACTAATGATTCGGAGTTACTTGTCACTGATTCCAGCAACCAACTCAGGCTAAGGTCTAGGAAACCTAAATAACAAAGAATAAATACTTAGAAACTTTACATCCACATAAAAAAATATATATATCCTTGTAAACTTTATAACATCATATTTACCCTTTCGAAAAACTCTAAAAAAGTCATTTCTACCTATGGAATAGTTACCTAAACCAGCTTTGCTTCACTTGTAGAAATGAAAAAATTATTAACTCACAGTAATAATGTTTTACTAATTGTTTATTTAATAAACCAAACTGTTAAAAGTAACTGATTTTTGTTTCATTTACTACAGAATGGGTAAATATGACATTTTAGTGTTGTAAACTCGTACGTATGATATTATGAAACTTAGAAGGACATAATACAGTTTGTAACTTATATGGAAATGATGCTCACAAGACATATATGACATTGCTGCAAGTGCTGCTCCACGATGCATAGCGGTACAACATATAGCTGCTTTCTGAAAGGAAATTTCTAGAAGAGTACCAGAAGAAGCTACTACTTCCTGTAATGCATAAATACCCAAAAGTATTAATGAATTTAATAACTAACACACAGATTTTACCATGAAGAAAGCAAGTAATTAGACCTTTGGAGAGTTATGAAGAAAAACCGATGTGAAACTACAATAAGCCTCAACAAGATCAGGTTCTTGATCGCAAACATATGAAGAATTTAAAGCCATTATTGATGATGCATTTGTAAATCTTTCAAGTGTACTAATAAATAACTGTCCATATTCCTCTTTACTACCAAATTCTTCAACGATAACAGAAGCTGTAAAGAGAGTAATAACAATAATAAGAAATGATAGCATACATTCATCAATATAAATTATCAGGCACATGTTTCACCTGTTTTGATGTAGCACTCATGTGTTTGAAATGAAGTGAAATTTGATGATAAATAATCTAAAACTTTAGGCAACAGTGTCACAAAATGATGGCCTGCAAATCGAGTAACATTTATCATAAATGAGCTTATTTACAAACTTCCGAAGACTAGTAGGATAATATTTACCTGCAGACTTAATTGTTTGTGAGAGTGCCCTGCATGCTGACATGGATAAACTTGTATTCTCGATGTGTTCTGACTGGAAGAATTTCTCAAGCAGAGGCCAAAAACTCCCAAGAACAGTAATCAAAGAACTATCTATATCATGACATGTAGAGGGTGTTGTTACAAGATCACTGAAAACCGTTCCTATTCTGAAAAAAAAAAAATTATAAGTTAATTCAAATAATCTCAGATGTTAGTATATTACAAAACCTAAATGTTTTGACGGTTCAAGAGAAAACCTGAAAAAACCCCGTGCTGCAGAGTTGACAAGATGAGTATAAGCACCTGGTAGTTGCCTAGAATGCACATGATCCCCCTCAATCTGAATAAAGATTTAATTTACTTACATTATTGCCGTATATATAAAAAAAAAACCTTAGATTATTTTTTCCAATATAGGAACAAGAAAAAATCTTACAAGGTTGCCAATAGATCCAAAGCTAGGAGTAAGCAATTTAAGTAATAAATTGTTTCTTAATTCAATGTTAGGAAGGCATGCAAGTATAAGAGTAATAGCACCAATCACGTCTTCCTCATCTTCCAGAGGTAAGCGCCACTTTTCCAATCCCTGTAATTGTTTTAAATAAATGATAAATCAGCATACCAAAGCTTGAAAAAAAAAGGGAAACTGTTCCAAGGTATAGGTGACTAACCTCTGCAATCCACATTAACATTTCTAAGCTAGAAGGTTTGTGCATAACTGCAGTAGCATCTTCACAAAACTTCCGGAAGGCACTTGCACATGCATGTGAGCATGACGGCTCTGACATACCAGCAGCAAAAAATATGCTGAAAACAAGGTATAAGTTAAGGGCATGAGGCAAGGAAGATAGACACGCCAACAGTAAAACACAGTAGGTGCTATTGAGCAGAATAAAGTTTAAAGATCAAACAGAGGTGGCAAAGTGGGTAGGACAGGTCGTGTAACAGGTCAAAATAGATACACTTAGGTACTTCGTCAAAAAACTTCGAGTTGACCCGAACCACCTTTTGCCCAAATATGTTCATTATATATAAATTATTTGTGTAGAATATAAAATGGTTTATGAAGATTTTAGCATTAAAACACACTTCAGGAGACTTTTAAATCCTTTGAGCTGTCTCCTTATGGCTATTTTTTTTTTTAAACCCGATTGACTCATTAGAGATGAGACATAACCCGGATCAATCAATTAATAAGTAAATAGGCTGAAATTGCCACCTTTAGTCATTAGCAATTCACAATGTGAAACTTTATGGACAGTTGTTTTAACGTTTAAAATCAATATATATTCTGCCATTTTTAGGAGACAGATGTGGACTCCTTTTATCCGATCCTAAAGAAAAGACTCCTTACAGCAATGGTCTGGCATTAGTTATGCAAGACGACATCCACTTCGAATAGGAACCAATAACATCTGCAAGTGATTTATGTACCTAAAATAAAGCCAAGCAAGAATATAATATAATATTATGGTTCCGCATTATGGAGTTTATTTTTACATATTAAAACATTATCTATGGTAAAAACACAAGTAAATGACATACAATGCACATAAAGCCTTTTGGTTCATATGATTCCCTGTCACACAAAATTGTCACCAAGTGCAAAACCATGGAGAGATCAAATGTTTGGCCTTCCTGCAGTACCACATCAGCCACCTGACACAGAATGAATTTTTTTTAAGAAGAAGATATTTATCCAATCTTATATTCTGTATCGATGTTCCTCAAGTTGCCTTTTTAAAGGTAACATTGTAGAGTTAAAGTAACTGACCACATTAAGAGCAAACATTCTGGTTTCCACCTCCTTCCAAGGAATTTGTAGATTTGAAGACAACCAACCACCAGAAAAGATCTGATTCAAAATTATATATTAATATTATTGTTTGGACTTTGGAGATTATTGATTCTAAATATAATACAGCTAAATGCATACCTTTTGCAAATATACAGCAGGCTCTAAAAGCTGACAAATGTCCACCAAAAGCTCCACTAAATTTAACCTAAATTGGGCAAGGCCATCTGGCAAGTCCCTTGTTGCAGTCTCGCAGGTATATGTTGAATCATCTACCTACCACAGTAAATGTCTACTTTAATGTTATTAACAAAGGGATGCATAATTCATACTCTAATGTCAATGTCATTAACAAAAACAAAAATGGAAGAAAAAGTAGAATTTGTTAGGACATTTTGTTACCTGAGAACGCATAAGAATAGCATCAAACAATGCTAAAAATACTGGGGAAAAAACATCTTTGACCTGCTTGCTATTTTCTGTGATCCCAACATCCATTCTAACAATATTGCTTGCAAGACTACACCTATATATTAAAAAAAAAAAAAAAAACATTTACAGTTTGTGGATATCGAGATATTCATCTACAGTATAAACCCTGTGCTATAACTACTTTTTTTATTATTGACGAAATTAAAATAAACTCACCAGAACTGCAAAGTTGAGTCTGCAATCTCCCAATCTTGACTTGGAAAAGACACACAACTGCCAGAAATCACATGAACTAAAATTTGTAGTAGAAGAAATTATATACAAGAGAAAATCTGCCAAGTGAAATCATGAGTTTTATGCAGTTTGGATATCCAAAAAGTAAGTTGGACCTATGTTGTCAAAAGCGCAAGGCAATCAAGACGCAAAGGCCTCGCCCGGAGCCTAGTCGCAAGGCGCAAAAAAAAGCGAGGGGTTTTTTATGTAAGGCACAATAAATAAATAAATAAAATAAAAAATATATATATTAGTCATAAAAAAATTAGTAGTTTAACATCAATATACAAATATAATAGGAAAAAAATCATAATATGTTTAAAATATGTATACCAATAAAAATAATTGATTTTTGTTATAAATAGATGAATACTTGTAATAATTTACAACAATAGAAGTGAAAAACAAACAAAAGATGTAAAAGAGAGTGTCGCTCCATCTTTTGTACAATTGAGAAGATAGAAGAAGCCATCGCCTAAGTTAGGAGCTTAACAGGTACGTCAAATCTTCTTCACCGCGCCTGTTTTGCTTGAAGCCATCGCCTCTGTGCGAGTGCGTCTGCCTCAAGGCGCTCGCCCAAGCTCCGCCTTTGCAAAAAAGTCACACAACCTAGCCTAGGACACCACGAGGCGCTTTTCCTGAGACGTGCTGCACTTCTGCGCCTGGTGCGCTTTTGACAACATAGAGTTGGAAAATGTCAAACATGGTTTGTTATATGTGTATGTATATCAGATTTCCTAATACAACTAAAATAAGGTTCGAAGATTCCAATATTGTTTTGATACACGGTATTGATATAAAAAACGGGAATGATTTAAGTTCTGACCTTAAAAGTGCATCCACCAGCATAAGAGCTTCAGAATGGGCTTCAATAATCAAGTTTGGAGCCTAGATACCAATATATTACAAGATCTTAAGACTTAACCACTACTAGAAAAAAAGTCTATTTACTTTCTGAACATACATATGGAAAGCAAGGTGCTGAATATCTAATTACTTACAGCCTGACCAATCTCAGACATCAAGCATGCAATACCACTAATTACTTTTTCATCTCTGGCACTAAATCCTCGAAGAAGAACCTCTTTAAGAAATCCTACTTTGCATATAAGAACTTGTGGCAGTCCCTGTAGGACAGAAAAAATGAAACTCAAACGTAAATTTATCAAAAATAAATAAATGTTTCACTTAATACCAAACCAGATATAATATTATATTTATTTGGGAAGCAAAGGGGTAATTTTCTGTTGAGCATATAATTAAAACTGAAAAGTTATTTGTTTCTTATCTTCCATTTATTTAAAACAGACAAATATTGTAAATGTGTAATAACAGTATTACATTGTCGTATTATTTTTTTGTTATCACCAACATGTATTTCTTTATTGTCGTTTGATTTTGGTATAATAATTCAAGTTAGCTCTAACTTATAAAAGGTAAGTTCATAAATCCATAGTCAAGGATTTGAAAAAGACTGAAGAAAATACTATGAATTACCTACCATAGTATGAAATCTCAAGTTCTCAACAAACGGCTTTGTAATATTTTTTATTTTATTTTTGCCCTTTTGTGAAAATGAAATATTAATAATTATTTTCAAATTTACATCATTGACCAAGTTAAAGAAAACAAACCTTTATGATACTTTTATAATTTACGGAATTTGCATACCTCATGCCGGCCAACAAGCTCAATCAAAACCTCAATTGCTAGATCAAATGTGGATGAAACCTACAAACACTCGAGGCAAAGAAATGTATGTTCAATAACTATAGCCTTTATAAGGGATCCATTAATGACCAAAATAACCTAGGAATGGTTTTCTACCTGCAAAGAGTTAAAAACAAAATTAAGAAGAGGGTGGTCTAGTAATGAGACAGGTAAAATGTCTGAGAAACATCCTGCCCGAACCTGAAAATAAGCAGGCATGATTCAGATTTAGAGGAAATGAGGAATGTGAAAACACAACATTTAACAAACACTGTTAAGATATACAAGAGGTCAGGAGCACAGAATTAAGTAATCTCATCAGTAGTCAGATTTATAACTTTATAAAGACAAAAAAAATATTTAAAGGTCATAGATTTGCCATACCCAACTCAACAAACAACGAAGAATCTTCCTGCTCCTTTCATGTAGTTGAATGGCACCATCAAAGCTTTCTTCAGATTGCTGCAGTAGGAACTTTAATACTGCCGACGTATGTGATAGTAGCTGCTAATTCAAGAGAATTTGTTAGTTGCTAGGGTACAACAACTAGAAAAAGTTAAATAAGCAAATAATTAAGCCGTTTTAGACAATCGTACCTCTGGGCCATAGTCAATTTTTTGACCAGTTTTGGTTTTATAATTAGCACTTTCATCTTCAACAACTTCTGGCAACACTGTGAGCATTTCCAAAACTACAATATTGCCATCGTCCTGACCTTGAAGATTCTGAAGACTGTAAAATAGTTTCTCAATCGGTTTGTTGTACTCCACAGCATGAAGTATAAGTGTAGATAGAGCCAAACAAATTTGTGTTAAGAGCTACACCCAAAAAGAACAAACACATTAAAGGATAAGTAAATTTTATGCTGTTACTAAACCAACAGGACAGGACTAAAAAAACTGCACATAGTTTAAGTATAATAAAACCATAGAAAATGAAAAATATAACTTTATTTCAGAGGTAGAGTACCTGGGATGGGCCTGAACTAAATCTTTTAGCAGCCAGAAGAAGAGCATTAACAAGAGATTCTTTTGCTTCCAGATGCAGACAATGTCCTTCATTTTGGATCTGAAAAGTGACAGCATAAGATATAGTTTCATATTACCATACACTAAATCAGTATTGCAATTTAAGATATAGTTTCTAGATAGGTATGTGCCATACTCAGATTTCTGCCTTTTTTTCTTTGCCTAATTATGTAGACATTGTTATTGATATAATCATTGTGAAATTGACATGACATCAATTTCACATCAATTTGGGTATTTTCTAGTGAACTGGTGAAGCCTCATCACCTGATGCTTTCTCGGTCTTACCTATATCCTCTAAAGGTCAGTTCTAAAGAAGCATTTCACTAAACTTGTAGATGTTGAGTGTAGAATATAAATATAAAGTAGGTGTAACTATTCTATTAAAAAACATAACTATGAATCCAAATCTTGGAGCTCCCACTTGTTACACCATATGAAAAGTTAACCCTCAAATCCTGACAACCAAACTTCAAACCAACTTTTACTGGTATTTATTCAATAATCACCAAGACGATAAGAGGCATATGGCAGCAATATTCATCTGAACTTTCCAGTTAGAAAACTAATGAACAGTTAGAAAACTGACCAATGAAATGTTTACTTGTTAACTTGTTATTTTGTACCTCTTTATCTTTATAAGAGGAGGACTTTCAATGAAAAGATATGCAGATTTATTAGTCTCAAACTACTCTCTAAATTTCATTCTAGTTTCTGTCTATTTTCCTTGGCCAACATTAAACTGTTGGAACCACATCACTTCCATTCGTAGCAGGACAGCCTAAAATACCCGAAAGGCCGAAACTACAAGAAACAAAATAAAGAAATGCTAGGAAATTTAATCACTAACATTAAATTCATTATTGGCATGTGGCAGGAAGAAGAATGTAGTAGAGGTGACACAACTGCATTACAACTAAATTCATCTAAAAATTTTCAATCACTACATATTAGAATAAATCAATTAACAATTAAATAACTGACTAAATAATCACACATTTTAGGCATTTAGCTCAATAAACATAAACTCCCATTCCTACCAAAATAATAACCTAAAACACCAAAAATTACAACAACAACAACAATAATAATAATAAAACAACCTTTCGCTTAAGGAGTTGAGCAGCAAAGAACTCAACTTCAAAATCAGAAACAGGCTGATCAGATGTTAAAATAGAGGTAGCGATTTTCCAAGCAGCATCGGTCTGCTGGAACTGAACGAGCCACTGGTTAGCAGAGACTCGATTACACGACTGAGTATCGTGGTTCAAGACATGAACCGCCTGAGCCACCTGGATATGTAACTCCATTCAATATCTATCGCATCATCATCGGTCACGATGAGCTGACGTCATCTACAAGAATCATTTCGTATGGTGACGATAGGTCCAATCAACAATTGCAGTTGAGCGTTTGAAGGATTGTTGTTGTTGTTATCGGCAGTCACGTATTGTATAGTCTGTAGTCTGTACCCTAACGACGACGGAGAGGAAATGGGAGTAGTGATGATGATGATGATGATAATAATAATTTATAATATGGTGGGTTAATTACCCTTTTGTCCCTCTGACTCTCTGAGTGTGCTAAAGGCTATAGTCTATAATCAGGGTTAACAAAATTCGATTCTTTTTGTTTAGTGGTGTTTACCTTTTATTGTTCCATTTGTCGATTTGAGATCGTTAAAAGTGTTAAGAACATGTAATCGGTTTGATTTTTATGGTGAAATGGTATGAGGCGAAAGGTTATGGGTTTGATTTTTGAGAGCGTCGGGTTTACTGATTATCACATTTGCGTGCCTTCGAATGGGTGGATGATCGGGTTTTCCAGATAACTGGTGGCTAGTGAGCTAGGGGCTCCATCCGTCCGGGTTAGGCCGGCCAGAGCTCACTTGGCCATTGGGTGTTGCGTACGGAGTATCCGGCTTTTACTTAGTTGTACGTTCAAATAAATCAGTTTGGTTTTATGTTCGCTTTTTATATAATTTAGTTTTAATGTGGAAGGTTCTTGTATATCCTATAAATAGCACTTAGGTAGCGTTTGGTATGAAGAAATTGAAGGGGGATTGAAATGGATCATTACGAGGTAATGAAAAATAGTGTGTTTGGTTGGATAAAGGAATGGAATCACCCATTCTATAAGGCATTTCATTCCCTTAAAACCATTTCATCCACACCCCATGTTTTTTTTTCATTTCATCTCTCATTCACCCTTTATTAACAACACCATAACCCACCAACCACCACCACCATCGTCACCACCCACCACCACCGCCGTCACCACCCACCACCACCGCCGTCGCCCACCACTGCTGCTGTCACCACCCACCACCGTTGTCGTCGCCACCAACCACCGCCACCCACTACCTTCACCCACCCACCACCGCCCCACCCATCACTGTCACCCACCCACCCACACCGCCATCCAACACCACCCAACGCCGCCCACCACCGTCGCCCACTACCTACCACCGTCACCCACCACCTTCACCCACCATCGCCGTCACCACCCACCATCACCATCATCCACCTCCACCCACCACCGTCGTCGCCACACACCACCACATACCATCACCGCCACCCACCACCGCCACTACTCACCATTGTCGTCCACCCACCATCTGCCCCCACCGCTACCGTCACATATCACCACCCACCATCACCACCACTAACCACTACTCACCATCGATTTTATTTCTTCGTCTTTTCCTGCCTATCCAACAATACAAAGTAATGTTTTGTATCATTCCTACATGGCAACCAAACAATACATGAAATGGTAATGATCCATTCCATTACCTCGTCCATTCCATTCCCTCATCCTTTCCATTACCCCATACCAAACAGATCCTTAACGTGAGAAGTGAAGGAGGGTATTTTTATTTTTTTATTTATTTTTTATTTTTTTGAATTTTTGAAATTTTTTTCATATTATTAAACATACATTTTTGTATTGAAATCTAAAAATAATAGTGTAGAGGAATTATATAATTACTGTTGTATAGTAATTAAGGAATTACTGTTGTATAGTAATTACGGAATTACTATAATACAAAGTGTAAACTACTATAATTACTATAATCACGTAATTATGCTAAAAATTTTAAAAAAAATTATATTATTCATCTAGAAAGCATGTTTAAGCATATAGAAAAAAAATCAAAAAACAATCCGCCCCTTTCACATCTCATGTTTAGTAGGTTAAGATCATTTGTATTTGATCTTTGGTTAAGTAAAGAGTTACTTGAACACAAGGGAATAGTTGATGAATATGAATCGCCAGACTTTGATAGTGACAGCATGATGTAGCTAGGCATCCTCTGTGGTCGACATTAAACTTAATCGTTAATAATCCAAGTGAGAGTCTGTTGGAAATAGTGTCCAATTATCGATTATATAATGTAACTATCAAGGTACGAACCAAAGAGTTACACCTTGGAGTGCGAACAAGAAATAATATTTATTGATTGATTATTTGGAATAATCATAATTACTTGTTTAGAGAAACGATTAACTAGTTGTTGTTTAATTATTCGGAATAATTAATTGTTATTCGTTTAAAGCGTTAAACGAATACGGAGAATTTACTATTGGATAATAAATATATATTTGACATTGTCATTTAAGGAGTTAAACGATGTCGGATTTTATTATTGATAATAAAACATGAGAAAGTATAGGATACAAAGTATCCTTAACCTACAAAGTGTAAGAAGCCACCATAGCCTGACACGTGTAAACCCTAGTTAACTCTAACTAACCCAATCCTAACCCAATTTAGTTTGATTTAAAAGGGGAAAAAGGTAATGATCCTTCATATCATTTTTTAATCGTTCATTAACCACCACCACCACCACCTGACCCAACCGCCGGACCAAATCCTCACCGATCCCTCTCTCCTCTAACCTCCGACGCCTTCAAAACCCTTCACGTTGTTCGCCTTCAACCCGACCTCAATCGTGGCTCAGATCTAGTCACTTCCTCTATCAAGACAACCAAGAAGCCAACATCTCTGTGTCTCTAGCTAATCACAAAACATAGGAAAAAAAGAAAAAAACAACCAATCCATAAAAACATTACCTCAAGTGTGTGTGAATATAGTTGTTTTGTTTGTTTGAGGAAAACAGAGTAAAACAGGGGGAAAAGTGAGGAAAAGGTGAGTTTTTATTTATACTAAATGCTTTTTACAAAACCAAGTGCGTTTTACAAAAAACAAGTGCGTTTTACAAAAAACCAAATGCGTTTTACAAAACCAAGTGCGTTTTACAAAACCAAGTGCGTTTTACAAAAACCAAGTGCGTTTTACAAAAACCAAATGCGTTTTATAAAAAAAACCAAGTGCGTTTTTGTAAAAACCAGTTTAAATAGTGTTTAAAAAACCAAATGCGTTTTATAAAAAAATCAAATGCGTTTTATAAAAAAAACAAATGCGTTTTATAAAAAACCAAATGCGTTTTATGATTTTCTATTTAACAGTTTCTGATCTTAGCGTCTGAAACTTTTTTGAAAGCCATTTGTTTCTTTAATTCTTCTTCTATTATCAACATTGTTCGTTTATGTGAATAATACATGCATTGATGGTTATTTTTGAATATGATTCTACTAATTTTATCAATTGAATTTTCATACTCTGTTTTTTTCTATTTCTGCAAATACATTTTGATTTTGTTTGTAATCGAATGTTTTTTATTGTTTAATCATTCTGAACGTTTAATCGAGTTGAAAACGATGAAAAATCAGGTTCAATCGTTGAAAATTTTTGCATCGATTATGTCTGTTGTTATGATTTCACAGAAATTTAAACGTGTTTTTCCTAATTTACCCTTGGTTAGATTAACCCAAATATGATTAGGATTGTTAATTACCATCTTGCCACCGCCTAAAACTAATGGCTGAGAATGCTTCTTACACTTTGTACGTTAAGAAACTTTGTATGTTAGCCTCTCTCATAAAACATATATATAATTAACTTGTTGTTTATTAATTTAAACGAAGAACCAAAAGTTAATTATGAAAAGTCAAAGTGTGGTGAATCTTTAATTAAGAACAATTAAAGGGTATGGCTTGTTAGACAAGCCAAATATTGAGGGACTTGGATTGTAAATAGTATTCTATTTAAATAATACTAAATTACCATAATGGGGTAGTGATTACTTGAATCATTTTATTAAAAACTTGTGTTAATAAAAATGCTCTCCATAAAAAAACCCTATTACACCACCATATGCGCCGCCACCACACCTTGCACCATGGAGTTCCAATCTTTCATTGCATATGTTTTTACATGTTGATTTGGTTTGATTTGGTTCAACTTTTTCAAAGGAGTTGATTTGGTTAGTCCGTTTCAAGGAGTTGATACGGGATTCAGGTGATTTTGTGATGAGGCTGTCTAGCGTGGCGTTCGTATCATCCTTGGCATTCTATATTGGTTTTTCGTCAAGGTATTCTCTAACCATATGCTTGGTTTTATATAATTATTTGAATAGTTTGTAAATGGGTCACTTGGTTTTGGATATTGATTCGTATCATGATGTTACGATGCTTCCGTACTTTGATAATATATATACAAATAATGGTTATTTGTTTTTGGCCAATATATATATATATATATATATATATATACTTTTTATATATATTGTAAGACCCATAGGCGTCTAATTTCGAAATTTACTAGTCATTTTAAGAAAAGATTATCATAATTAAAACACGATCGTGTGTTAAATGGTGTTATCCACAGGATTAGAATGGCTATAAAAAGAAAACTATGTTACGGAATTTACATCCCATCAAAACAAGCCTTGAGTTTCTAAGTTAATTTCAAGGGAACTAGCATAAGCGGAAGCACCACAAAATTTAACTTGAGCGTTTGGTTCTTCATTGATCTTGATCTTCCAATCCATGCACCTTTGATCAATCACCTAGAATTAAACGCAAGTAGATTAGGAATCCGAGAATCCAATTCACTATTTTAGAGAGCATTCTAGGTCCATAATAATGCTCCCGAGTGTCAACCATGTGGTAACGGAGATTGCCATGGGAATCGAGTGGTTTGAAAGGAAAATACAAAAAAAAAAATGAAGTTGCCCGCCTTAGCCTATGGTCCACCTACCGTAGGCTACGGTCTGCAGGGCTTGGTCTTCATTTCGCTTGGTCGTAGCCTACGGCTGGCCACCGTAGGCTACGGTGGCTCTCTGATGTCCAAACCAGAACACCCCAACTGTAGGCTACGGTAAAAAACCGTAGCTTACGATTTCAACTGGCTGATGTAACACCCCAACCGATGGCAGAAACATCAGGGTGTCACGTATTGACGATTGTTCAATAGCTCATGGTACTAAATGGAAGTTGAATATTACTAAACAATTCACAATTTATCATACAAATTAATAAATACATAAACTGGATTTACATAATCTAGGTCCAAAGCTTCTACGTGATCCAAGACTTGTACAACTTCCAAAAACACGTAAGAACCTGAAACATGTTGAGTTGGAAAGATGGGAGGGTCAACTATAAATAGTTGGTGAGAATACATAGGTTTTGCATATAGTTGAAAACAACATGTTGTATAGCAATCATAGTTGAAGTATAAAAATGAGTAATGATAGAATATGAGTCTGACATGTAACAATGCGTCTTTTGTACAATCAAACCTTGTGTCGACTAAGACCTAACTCGTAAGTTAGTAAAAGTGTAACTGTTATCGATCATCCCTGAATTTATGCGGGGGGTGGGTTTGTCAGAAAAAAAGGGGCTATGTAAACTCACCTTAACAAAAGTATTGAATCCTTGAGACAGTCTAGATGTGGCTCAAATGTTTCCAAGTATCACCCTATGTTTAAGACAATAAAATAAGTGTTAGAAAAACTTAAAAGTCTAAGTTTTCTAGTCTATAGGTATTCTAGGGTTCCTTGATCATTAAATAATCTATTTAAAATAATTGTTGGTTAAAAAATAAGTAAGGAATTTAAGAAAATAAATAAATAAAAAGGATCATTGTACGATCTTGTTCAAGGGTGGTTGTACTAAAATATTATAGTAAAATATTATAGTGTGAAAATAAATTTATAAAATTATTTTCATAATTAAAACGTATATAATAAATTATAACCTATTAATCAAAACATGGTGATCATATTTAAAAATAATAAATTTCATAAATTTTAGGTTTTAAAATTATATTTCTGATATAGATTAATAAAAATAATTTATGTGAAATTTTGGTGCAAGAATGATGGAAAATGAATTTATTATGATTAAAATAAAATATAGTTTTATAAAGTTTATTAGTTTATAAGTCTAAGATAATTTTTGTAAAATTTTATAAAACTGTTTAGTTATATTTCTAGAATTTTTAATTTATTTATAAATAAAGTTATAATATATAATATATGTATTAAATAAATGATTTTTCTGAAAATAAAAATTATATAATAAAGTTTATCATTTATATATCATAAAATAAATTTTGTAGGATTTATAGATTTGATTTGGTATTATAAATGTATTAATAAACAATTACATGCATATAACTACATACATAAAAAGAAATGTTTGAAATAAAACTTGGCCAAAAAAAAGAAAGATGTTGTTGCCAAGTTCAAACCCCAGACCTTTAGGTCCAAACACCCACGCTTTAACCAATTGAGCTGCTACTTTGTTTGATAATAAAGCCAAATCATAATTTTTAAAAATCATGTTTAGAATCGCCCCCAATTTCCTATGAACCCTAAAATCCTAACCCGATCAATTAACCCATTAAATGATTACGGTAATCAAAACAACTATGGGGCTTTTAATCCCTACCGAAAACCGAACATAAAGAGCATAAAAATCGATCCTAACACATACCGAAGGTTAGGTAATTCGTGGATTGAAGGACCGATGCCCACGAGAAGAAAAAATCATGATTATGTTTTGTAACGAATTCGAAAATGAGTAAGGATAATGGGGTTCTCTTAGTCGCACGTCTCTTCCACTGTGTGCGAGTTGAATTGTTTATTCATGGTCTATAAGTATGAATTCAATTGATTGAGTTATGGAAAGTTCATAAATGGGTTGAAAATTGTCAATAGATTCAAAATCAACGCGATTAAACACGCGATTAATATGCATAAATTACTAAAACAAGATCTCGACTAATATGGCAACTATTGATTTCGAAAACAAGAAAGAATACGCGTTTATTTGATGGTTTGACTTTCTATTCATTGACTAATCAAATAAGGAAGGTGTTATATTCGTATGTATTCGGATATAATCACAAACAGCTGCGGAGCACATGCACAGTTGGTTTGTGTGATTTTGTTAAGTCTTTTAGACCGAAGTGGACGCGGGTTCAAGTCTCGGTCCACACAAATATTTTTTTTTGGCATTTTTTACATATACTATATTAATATACATTCATATTATGACTATAGAAGGTTGAAAACGCTACGAAATATATTTTTTTAACACACAAAACGCCGTGAATCAACAACAGGATCAGCTGTAACATCGCGTATTTTTTCCCCAGATTTTTAATTAATAAAAATGTGTTTGTTTTTAAAAAAATATACTTTAAACACCTTAGGGCTTTCATTTGGCCTTCTGTAACCTCATGAATTTTCCCATTTATTTTGCATTAAAGTATTTCCCAATCCATAATATAAAGTCTAATTTATAAAAAAAAATCTCTTCAATCATGACATATGTCCTATCCTAATTCTATTTATAAAATCGTCATTTTATAAGACGGTGTTTTTTTATTTTCTAATTCAAACTAATGATTTTTTTTATTTCTTAAATAAAGCCTTGAGTCAAATAGTCAAAGTCATAGTCAAGGTCCTAGTCAAAGTTGTAACACCCCAACCGATGGCGGAAACATCGGGGTGCCACGTATTGATGATCGTTTCAGTAGCACATGGTATAATATAAATTTTAAATAATTTATTCAAACATAATATCCAAATGTAAAATGATGTCTAGAAATTTAATACATGATATCAAATAACAAACTTCAATAACTTCAAATAAAACTTCATGTAAAATCCTCATGCTAACTCAAGCCTCAGCTTCATTGCTACCTGAAACATGTTAATTTTGAAAGTATTTTGGGTCAACAAAAGTTGGTGAGAATTACATAGGTTTTGATAATAGAATAAAATTGTTGTGCAATTCATGTGTCATGGCAATCTAATTCATATGCAAAAACATACTAGAAGTAAATCGAGTGCATAATCAACCTTGTTGACTGCTGTAATTGTGGTACATCCCATACGCTCATGGTTCACTCGTTTATATTGCAGTAACAAACACCCACGTAACCTTTGTAGGAGGCACGTATCCGGGTGGGATTGTCAGTCCAATAGATCTATCAATGTATACCGTTTGGCTGATGAATGTTTATGCTAGAATTGTGCTTACCCTAGTCATGTTCAAGACATAATGCAACATAGAAAAACACATAGACACATTGATGATTGAATTGCATAAATGATGTTGTAACATGTTTCACCCCAAAAATGGTGATAAATAGAAAAGGGGCTATGTAAAACTCACCTTAGCAAATGTTAAACTTGTTGAAAAGATGAAATAATAGTGTTGCCCAAAATGATTCCAAATATCACCCTATAATAAGGTAATATATAATAAGTCTAAGTCTAATTAATTTATAAGTGTATCCTAGGGTTTCGATTTGGGGATATCCAATTGTTGAATTTAAATTAAAATGTTAATTAATAAAGGAAAATTTGATAATTAATAAAAGAAAGTCTTTTTATAAAATTTGAATTTTGAATGTACACATTAAAGTGTTTGGAGTATAAAAATAATTTTTATAAAATTATTTTATTTAAAATAGATTTTTAAATCTATTTATTACAAATTGCCAACAATTAACTTTAATATTCAAAAATAATAAAATTAAAGAATTTCAATTTTAAAAATCATAATTCTGTTCTAAATATTTAAAAATAAATTGTATAAATTTTTGGTGCAAAAATAATGAAAATTGAATTTATTATGATTTAATTATGATTAAATCTAACAAAAATTGATTAAAAATAATATATAATTGATTTTTCTGAATTAAAAATTATTTCAGTAAAGTTTAACTTTATAAAAACTTAGGATAATTTTTGGAGAATTTAATAAAATTGTTTTGATATATAAATGGATTTTTATAAATATAATAGTATAAAATTGATTTAATTATTATAAATATTAAATAAATGAATTTTTGAAAAACAAAAATTGTAAATAAAACTTTTGACTCAGATTTAATAAATATAATTTTTTTTAGAATTTATAAAATAGTTATAATATTTAAAAATGAATTTATAAGATTAAAAGGTTTAATATATATATATATATATTAGTTTGTTTGTTAAAAGAATAAAAAGAAGCAAAAAAGAAGGCAGTAGCCGGGACTCGAACCCGGGTACCTTGTGTTGCAAGCCATGGTCACAACCACTTGGCCTAGGCCAGTGGTTGTGATGAATCCTGATTAAAATAAAATAAATACGCTGTGCCAAACCAGTTTATCCCCAATTCTAAATTACGAACCCTAGATTTTTCAATCAGGCAAACCACACAATTTGGACCCGATTATTGTTAGGGTTTATGTTGTATGGTCGCCGACTAGCAAAACCCACAAAAGAAATAGAACTCACAGTGATGTTTTATGTTTGATTGCTCGGTCAAAGCCAAAAGTCAAACAGCGTAGAGAGATAATTATTTAGAGTGTTTCAGAAGCAATTGGAGGTTGAGAGAGAGATGTGAGCGAGTTACAGAGGTTCGTAGAACATCAATTTATAGTGAGGATCAATGGGTTGGGTTAATTGGAAAGTTGACCACAATTAAATGTCAAGCGTGTATGGAATTCAAATTTGGTCAACGATTAGTTGTTAATAGCGTGTAATACAGATCATACAAGGCCGGTAATCACATAATTTGCCATATAAGGATCAATCACGAGTTAATACCATGGATTGAATGATACGCGACCCACAGTTGACTTTATCAGTCAACTGTGAAGGTTTTTAAAAACGCGTATATAATTAAAATGTGTCCGGGTTTATTCCAAGTTGAAGGCTTGGCCCAGTTGGTTTATGTGTGGTGTGGCTTGGGCTTTGGCGCGGGTTCGAACCCCGGCCAGAGCAAAACATTATTTTTTTTTACAAAAAGGGCTTTAGGGTCTTGGGGTTGGGCTCTGATGTTACTTGGGCTTGTGTTCGTGGGCTCAGGGTGGTTTTAAAGGTTTGGGCAATGTTGGGTTGGGTTTAGTCATAACTAACATTAAAACAATATTATTATTATTATTAATCTTTATACATATATATATATATATAAATAAATATCGTTGTATTAGGGTTCGAAATATCACCAAAAAGAAAAATAATAATAAGGCTCGTCATTGTAATCCGTAACGTACACTTTATTTAATGCGAAATGTTACAAAAGTCTTAGTCAAACAGTCAAAGTCCTAGTCAAATAGTCAATTCATCATAAAACCTTACTTTATGGTGTTGACCAATTTTAATGGCTAATTGAATCCAAAACTAGTATAAAAACCCACCTATGACCCATTATACTTTGCACCTCTAAATCGATTGTTTCAATCCGATTAAACTTTCCCTCATACCTTTCTTCTATAGTCTATTACTTCTACAATTGAAGCTTTGATTATAAGCTCTTGTAATTGGCAACTTTGGGGCTACACATATTCTATTTCTCGAGACTTAATACTTTGCTAAGGTGAGTTTACGTAACCATGTTTATGCAATTCTTCATACTTGCAACATTATACTTAAGCAATTCTACATGCATGTCTAGTTGTAAACTTTAATGCCTCATGAATTAGACAACAACAACAACAGTTTCAACGAGTTTCAACGAGTTTCAACATTACATAATCATTAGCTATGACCAAGCCGGCGATACTCAATAATAGATCTATTGGATTGACAATCCCACCCGGATACGTGTACCTCCTACATAGGTAGCGTGGGTGATTGTTATCGTTCCAACATATTATTAAGGTGAACCGTGGATGACGGGATGGACCTAAACTAGTCGGAGGTTTGATTATGTCGATTCAACATATTATGTTTATTCATGTAGACTTAAACTTACGATAGACATATGAATTGCTAAACTTTTATACTTAAACTATTTGCTTGACATGGCTTATGTATTCTCACCAACTTCTAGTTGACCCCCCCATTTTTACAACTCAACAGGAAATAATGATGCGTGAAGACTAGAATGTTAGCATGAGAAGACAAATTGAAGTTTATGCTTTATTTGGTCATTTGATGTATTAGAATTCCATTCAACACTTATTATGTATTTCAATTTTGGATATTTTTTACTTTAAATAAATTTCAAATTAAAATTTGAATACCATGTGCTACTGTATACTCATTCTTACGTGACACCTCGATGTTTTCGCCATCGGTTGGGGTGTTACACCTTCTAATAGCCCTACGTCTAGTACCCACAATTCACTTACCTTTTGATCTTTCAAGAATTGGTTTATCCTCTAGTCAGATGATCTTACATACACTTAGTACATCAAAGATTTATGATTCGATATCAAAGAGGTTTAAGCAAAGATATCCCTGGACCTATTTTTGACCCGTTTGCAATAAAAACTAATGTTGGGATATTTGGGCATTGATAAAGGCGAGTAGGACCTAAATAGTAAAAATGGGCTATGTAAACTCACTGTTTGCATAATAACTTGAAATATGTCGAACCGCAAAGTTTGGATTATAATATCCCAAAGGACTAACCTAAATGAATAAATAATAATTTGTAAGGGAACGAACTTAAAGTCTAAGTTATCTAGGATTAGGAGCTTAGGGTTTATAGACTACAATTGGGGATTTTAGGGGTTTTGATTTAAACTATAATTGGTTTTGAGTAATTTTAATATTTAAAGATAATTTTATAGACTCAAAATCTTTTAATTATTTCAAAATATGAAGACATGGTAAATAAATTAAAAGCGCGAACAATGAAACGACTTGGATTTGAATAATACAATTTTATTTAGTTAATATGGAATAAAAGTGAAAATAAATATAGAACTCATAATTTTGATATCTTTTATATTTTTAAATCGATTTATGAACATAAAAATGCAATAATTTAGAAGTAAATACAAATAAAGTGCAAAAATGTTATTTTCATTTTATAACAGCACTTAATATGTGATGTAAGTGAAAAATAATTTTAAAAATAATTTTTCATATTATTTTCATTTAAAACGGAATTTAATTGAATATAATCAACTAAATAGGAATAAATCATAAAAAATGGTAAAAATATTATTTTTACAGGAAATAAAATTACTAAAAAGTTTTATATGGTGATAAATATCTCCACAAAAATTTTGGTTTTAAAATGATTAAAAATGATTTTTTTATGAATTAATTACGATTTAAACAAAATAAATTAATTAAAAATAATAAATAAATATTTTCTAGATAAATAAAATTATAAACATAAACTTTAGAGTTTTACGAAGCCATGGTAATTTTTATAGAATTTTGGACTGAGTTTGCTATTTTTAATAATTAATTGCATTTATATAAGTTATATATAAAAAGAAAAGGGAAGGAAAAGCTGAACAAAAAAAAAAAAAAAATAGAACACAGGACCCGGCCCCTCTGGAACTCGAACCCTGGATCACTCGTATGCAAGGCCATGCCCAGGCCAACTGGTCTGGGTGTGTGTTTATTGGATATTATGGATTCGTTGTTTAGTTAAACAATACCTGAAATCAACAAAATCCCCAAATTTTCTAGTCTTATAAACCCTAACATCTCAATCCTACAATTAAACTCAAATTATATACAGATTCTGAACGAGGCCATAGGGCTTTTAATATAAACATAAAATCGACCATAATTCATGTGACAATTTAGTCGTACCTTGATCGAATTGGGTGAAACTAGTCGAGACAAAAACGAGCCAAATCCACCCAGTTTCAAATCAATGAGGATACGAAAATGAATTTTTGTGTAGGGGTTCTCTAAATCGGCACCTTATGAATGTTTTTATACCCATTTAAGTGAGATAAAACACCTTTATAAAACGAATTGACAGCTTGAGTTGCTAGATATATGAATTTCGCAGGTTGGGCATGTTTTAATTATGGAAATGGAGCTGTAATCGCGTCAAATTGGAAGGTGGTTGACTGGGTTTGACTTTTGGGGTAGAGGCAAGGCTGTCTACATCTTACCCTCCTCAGACCCTACCTTAACTTTGCTATTTGTGGGATTAACTGAGTATGATGATGATGATGATGGTATATGATATTATTTTCAATAAATAACACAAATACACTTCTGGTGCAGTTGGTTTGGGCTTGTGATGTTAGTTCATGAACCGGCTTAGGCGTGGGTTCGAGTCCCGGCCTGAGCGTTTATTTTTTAAGGAAAATTTTATATAAAAACCATATTATTATTATATATATATATATAATGAATATGATATGATAATGTTACGAAAAATTTTAAAATACGCTACAAAGTCAAGATTCAAAGGATTTTATTAGATAATAAAAATACGAAACATTACATACGCGGACCTCGAATCCAAGTGTCAAAAGTTCACAATTTTTTAAGGAAGCGAGGCTAAACTACCCCGACGACACAGAAGATATGCAGAAAGACTTCGCTAAAATCAACTATGCTACCGAGGTCGGCGTGGATTTTTCGTACGCTTTGGCGTGGCGAATGCTGCGCAACAAATTTTAGGTTTTATGTTTTCTAGTAATGTTTTATTTAAATTGTAGTATTTTTTTATTTAAATTCTAGTATTTTTTTATTTAATGTAACTTTTTTATTTTATTTATGTAATTTGTTTTTATGTTTTTTATTTAATGTAAGTTTCTTTTATTTAATGTAATGTTTTATTTTTATTTAAAAAAATTGAGTGTGATGGTATCATTTCGTTACATGGGTTTAGTGCTGAAATGTGATGGAATGAGTTGATTGTATCACCAATCAGTCAATCCACCCTAAAAATTGGAGAGGGAGGGAGGGAGGGAAGGGGGGGGGGGGGGGGGGGGCAGACATGATTTCTAACCCTTATCCCATTTTTTTATATACTATATAGTTTTGAGATATTAATACAATCCACCATTGAAGTTTAAAAGATTATAAATGGGTAATTTTTGGATGTTACAACAACTTTGCACTTTAACTATAGTCATAAATTGACCAAAACTGGGGAGCATAAGAGACTTGGGGGGGGGGGGGGGTCACACAAGTCGGGACACAACTGTATTCTGACCAAAACTATAGGGACTCAAAATGATAGTTTACTCTTTTTTAATATATTTAATGCAAAATTATGCCTTTGAAAAAAAATATTCTATTCGTCTGCAAACCTTTAAACGACTTATCAAATCGTAAAACGATCAACTTGACTTATTCAACTTATCTTTTTTTTTAAACCGTAGTTAGCAGTTTAATTCAAAAAAATCATCAAAACTTGCTGAATCGGACTATAAACACCTCTAGCTGTCGTAGAGCCTAACGTAACCATTAGGCTTCTTCTTTGATTTTCCTTCTTAGTTGCACCACTTAAAACTTTGAGAGAGAAAACATTCCTAACTAGATTTGTCGAAGAAGACAAATAAAAAAAAAAACATCACCAACCAAATGATGAAAGTGACGAGTGACCTAAAGGAAAAAATGGCATTTATTTATTTTCAGCACCATTTAAACAGGGATCGTAGATTCGTAGTTCTGTTAACGGGAGGTGTGCAATGAAAAAAAAAAGTAAACTATAAGGGCTCGGGAAACAATAAATCAAAAGGAGCGATATAACCTGGTGCCACCCTTAAACCACATAGAATCAGAGATGCAACTTACTATTTTCTTTAACTTAAAACGTAAAATACTCATCTTATACACCCATCATCATCATACTCAGTTTTCCCACATATAGCAAAGTTAAGGTAGGGTCTGACGAGGGTAAGATGTAGACAGCCTTACCTCTACCCCTAAAAATAGAGAGACTGCTTCCGGTGAGACCCCCAGCTCGATGTGGTTTGGTATCAAGCCTTGGACATAAGGCACATAACACTTAGCAATCGGGACAAACCCGATCGGTGCATGTACCCTTTGTCTTTTGGCTATCCACGCCACCACATGATGCGTGATTAACCGTCCGTCATTTTTAACGTTATTTTCACGAAATTAGTAAAATAACGTTAAAACTAGTGCAACTTTACTTTTGCCCCACAAGGACCACACATATATACATTATATGCGCACACCGAAAGTGGGGCGTAACTCATCTTATACAAATTTAACATATTTTTTAATACTCACCTATTTTAAAAACCGTCCTAAAAATCCTCTTAGCCAAAGCTTTAATAATCTATCCTTGTCCCATATATTACAAGCATCTTAAAAAACAGTAACCAAAACTTAAACGCATCCTTGTAACATAAGAGTATCCACATAATTAATTCCTAACACATATTTAATACTCTAGATATCACCTCCAAAAACCGAGAATAAACAAAAGTATACCAACTTTTTTTTTTTTTTGAACATTAACTTTCATTCACAAAAGCGACAGCTACTTCAAACCGAGGGCTGCCCCAAAAACAAACCGCTTACAAAACGTACAAAGGGTACAAAAACCAATCTTTCCATCTAAGATGTTTATATCTAGCCCTATGCTTGAACCACAAAAACGCAACAGATTTGATCGAAGCGACGACATCTCCGGCTGAGTTCTTCTTGTTTCTAAAAATCCTGTCGTTTCTTTCTTTCCAAAGGCACCAACACGTAACCATAATGATACCAAGAACTAAAGTTTTACCTTTCTTACCATGCGGCGCCTTCTTGTGCAAATCCAGAATGTCTCGCACCTCAGAGCACACAAACGGGTCAAATCTTAACCAATTAATCACACCATACCATACACCCGTAGCAAACAAACAATCAATGAAGACGTGTTTGGGCGATTCCTGAACCGAATAACAAAATCTGTAGTGATCGTTTTCAAACCGAATACCCCTTCTAGCAAGCGCTTCAATGGTGGGAATCCTATTCATCTCCGCGCGCCACGTCAAGATATTGCATTTTAATGGAACCCAGCTGACCCATTTGAATGGGTAACAAACGTCATACCCTCTAGAATCACGAATCAGATTTTTAACGCTGCTAACACTGAAGACTTCATCATTCGCGTCTGCAGCCCAGACCCATTTATCCGTCCCGGTCCCAACTGTGACTTGTTCCAGATCAGTAGCAAGCTAACACCACTCCTCCATTTCTTGTCTAGAGTATGTCTGGTCCAGCGGAATAGGATACCACCCGGAATTTCGCCACACACCCTCAACTGAGTCCCATTTATTGATAGCTTTATTGAATAAAGAAGGGAATTTAATTCTAATGGGCACTTCGTAAAGCCAAGCATCTGTCCAGAATTTTATCAGCTTACCATCCCCCAACTTCCCTTTGATACAATCAACAAACCTTCTATCACCAAATTTGAGTTTTTCCACAAGTTTGACAATGTTCGGCCAACATCCTCCCAAGCTAGATAACCGAGGCAGAAAGTTCCACTTAGAACGATTACGGTGAACAGCTTGAACAACCTGTTTCCATAAGCCCGAGTTATCACTCCTATAACGCCATGCCCACTTAGCCAACAAGGCCTCATTCGCGTCTTTTAGCCTAGAAATTCCTAGACCCCCTTTAGATTTAGGAGTAGAAACTCTATTCCAAGAGACCCAATGAATTTTCCGGACCGTATCCGACCCAGACCACAGGAACCGTTTCATAATACCTTCCAGCTTATCTACGACTCCGGCAGGGGCTTTATACAACGAGAAATAGTAAACTGGCAGACTTTCAAGAACAACCTTTATTAAGGTCAAACGACCACCTATGGAAAGCACATTTGTAACACCCCAACCGATGGCGGAAACATCGGGATGTCACGTATTGATGATTGTTCAGTAGCTCATGGTAAATAATAAATTTCAATAATTGAATTAAATACATTACATACAATTTGTTCTACAAGAATTTGTACATTAAATTAAATAAAACTATACACGTATCTTCAAGCATCAATTCAAATCTTCAAGCAAATAGAACCTGAAACATGTTAAGTTGAAAATGTTTTGGGTCAACAAAAGTTGGTGAGAATACATAGGTTTTTGGAAATAATTGATAACCATAGTTTGTACAACATTCAGAGTTGTATGATGATAGAGTATGATACCGACATGCAACAATGCGTCTTTGTACAACCAAACCTTGTGTCGACTGATGACTAACTCGCAAGTTAGTTAAATGTTATTACTGTTATCGATCATCCCTGAGTCTATGCGGGTGGGATGGGTTTGTCAGACCTATAGCGCTATAATCTAAACAGGCGGCTTGATCATTGTTAATGATTGTACTGTGTCTTTTTGTTACAGTCAAATGATAGAATGATGTTGTAATTGAATCACAAGTAAATATGAGTAAATGATAGTATAAAATGTTTAAACATGTTTCACCCCAAAAATAGTGAAAATAGAGTAAAAGGGGCTATGTAAACTCACCTTGGTAAAATGTTATATCTGTTGAGAAATGTGTTGACCAAATGTATCAAGTATCACCCTATAATAAAGTAATAAATATGTCTAAGTCTATCAATCCTAAAAATGTATAAGTTTCTAGGGCTTCGAATTGGGGATAATTGCTCGTTTGATTAATATTAAAAATGTTCGCCAATTGAGAGAAATTTAGTAAATAAATAACCAAAAATCTTTTTATGAAATTTAAACTTAAGATGGTTACAAGAATGTGTTTAAAGTGTAAAAATAATTTTTATAAAATTATTTCCTTAAAAATAGATTTTTAAATCTATTTATTATAAATAGCCAATATTTAACTTTAATATTCAAAAATACTAAAATTAAAGAATTTCTATTTTAAAAATCATATTTCTGTTCTAAATGATTAAAAATAATTTGTATAAAATTTTGGTGCAAAAATGATGAAAATTGGATTTATTATGATTTAATTATGATTAAATCTAACAAAAATTGATTAAAAATATGAAATAAGTGATTTTACTGTATTAAAAATTATTTCAGTAAAGTTTGGCTTTATAAAAAGTCAGGATAAATTTTGGAGAATTTAATAAAATTGTTTTGATATATAAATGGATTTTTATAAATATAATAGTATAAAAATGATTTAATTATTATAGATGCTAAATAAATGAATTTCTGAAAAATAAAAATTGTAATTAAAACTTTTATCTCAGATTAAACAAATATAATTTTTTTTGGAATTTATAAAAGGGTTTTGATATTTAAAAATGAATTTATAAGTTTAAATGTATAATATATATATAATATGTTTTGTTGTTGAAAATATGAAAAAGAAAACAAAGAAAGCCACAGCCGGGCCTCGAACCTGAGACCTCGGCCGGCCTGATCTTAGTCTCGCGTTTTAACCATCTGATCCAAGGATCAATTTGTGATTGGATTTTGTTTCGATTGTAATATAAACAAACCTGAAGACTTGTCATCTTCCCCAAATGAAAACCCATTCGAGCCCTAGGTTACCAATAATCTGTTACACACAACATTAGCCCGATTGATGATGGGGCTATTGTTGTTTGATAGCCGACTAATGAAACCCACAAAAGAAAAGTTACTCACAGTGATGTTTCACGTATGATTGTCGGGTCAAAGCAAAAGTCAAAAGACGAACAAGATAATAATAATTAGGGTGATTCAGAGATAATTGGAGGTTGAGAGAGAGTTGTGAGCGAGTTGTGAATGCTTAGAAGCGTTCAATTTATAGTGTAATGTCTGGATCGAAGGATTGGTAAGGGTTGACCACCATTTAATGTCAAAACGCGTCAAAGTTAATTGATTATCAATCAATTGATAATTAGCGTATTGGTATGTCAATATAGGCCGATAATTACGAGTTATAATTGATTATCAACTATGATTGCTGGATCAAAAAGAAAAGAAAAAAAAATAAAAGGTTAGCTGCTGCAGCTGTTGCTCGACGAAGGAGAAAGAAAAAGGAAAACAAAAGAAAATTAGTTTAAATATAAATAAGATCCAGACTCATTACAATTGGCCTGTGTGGCGTAGTGGTGGTGTTGTGGCTTTGTCTGAGAGCCGGCCCGAGTTCGAGTCCGGGCGGCTACAAAAATTATTTTTTTTTTTTTTAAGAACAGATAGGGGTGGAGGGCTTGTGGACTGATTGGGCTGGGCCTGACTGATTGGGCCATTGTTGGGTTGGGTTAACTATACTAAACAACTAATACATTATAGTTATTATGTATTATGTATTATGTATTATGTATTATGTATTATGTATTATTATTATTATTATTATACACATATATATATACATATATATATATAAGTTGTGAATGAGAAAAAAAATAAAGGCTTTACCACATTTTTAAAATGTAACAAAAAAAAATAAGGGTGTTTATATAAAAATTTGGAGAAAATTTTCGCGATGTTACAACATTCGCCTTCCAAAGTGCTAGACGGGCCTCAAACACTTCCACTATCTTCCGCCAATTGGAAATCTTATTCATATTCGAACCAACAGCAATTCCTAAATACTCGAATGGAACTGCGCCCGGTTTAAAACCCATACAATCAGCCATCTGTTTGACCTCACTATCACTCGTGCCAAGACCAAGGAGATTTGATTTATGAACATTCACTTTGAGACCCGAACACGCGTGAAAACACCTCAAAATTCTCGCCATATTAGCAACATTGTGACGAGACCATTCACCCAATATTAAGGCGTCGTCGGCATAGAAAAGATGCGATACTAGAGGGCAGTCTTTAGATAAAGATAAGCCCTCAAATTCCCCAACTTCAATCGCTTTATTAATCATACATGACAAAGTATACCAACTTAATGAGATACTAAAATAGCTCCCAAACAAAAGTATACCAACTTAATAAGATACCAAAATAGCTTCCACCCTTATGGTGCAGACGTGGGAAATAATAGGTAGAGCATAGTCTTCTTGAGGTATCAGGTTTGATTCTTAATTTCATCGGGTTTTACTAGTTCTTCACCATCGTGCCTTCAGGCGGGTGAGGGGTTAGATTTTCTTTGAAACTGATGGATTGGTAAGTTCTAACTACCCAGCGCTACATGTAAGCAAACACTTAGGGTATGTTTGGCAAGGAGCTTTTAAGAGCTTTTAGGAACTTCAAGCTTCAAGCTTTTAAGAAAAAGCTCATACTCAATAAAAAGCCTTGTTTGGTTGAAGAGCTGGAAGCTTTTAGGTTAGGAGAAAAAGATCTACAATGAAAAGCTACTAGCTTTTTAGAAAAAGCTTTACTAGCTACAAGCTTTTAATTAGTAAATGACACAAATGCCCATTCTATTTTAAAAATAAAATAAAAACTTTCTTTACAAGCTTTTAATTATACACATTTTGGTTATTTTATACATTTTATTAAAAGCTTCACTACTTTACCAAACACCAAAATATATTTAAAAAGCTTCCAGCTACCAGCTTCCAACTACTAGCTAGTTTTGCTAAACATATCCTTACGTATCTTCACCCAAGGACATATAGGGTGCCTTTGTATCAAATTGACCGGTGGTGGAGTGACTTTTGTTTCACCTATGTGATCAAAGCTTCAATCCCCACTTCCATCATTTATGATTTGGTATCCGGGTGAAGATCGAATACGGGTGGCGAGGTTTTACCGTGTTCTATAACACTGTCGTGCCTTCGGGCGGGTGGGGCTCGGGTTTCCGTGCATCGAGAGAAGACGGGGGCTGCTAGAGGTCAAGTAGTCAATTCTTAGGTACGACGCCCCGTAAGGGTGATTGACATACAGTTGTTCACCGATTAAAAAAAAATAAGATACCAAAAAGTCCCATCAATTTATCGTCTGATTGCCAGCTGCCAACCAACCAACCTCCCTCAAAATCTAAAATCAACAGCCGGCTTAATAATATTCTAACCCATTGGTCAAGTTCACCTCCACTCTGCCACCATATTCAAATCTTGATCTCTTCTCTTCTCTTCTTCATCATCTAAACCAACCAGGTCAAACTCCTGTCATTGTAACTTAAATCACCTGATCTCTCCATTCTTATTACCTTTAACATCAACAAGAACTACCCATTTGATTGATGGCAACTGGGAAAAATATAAACACAAAGAGTTACCTCCGTCATGTGGAATCAATGATGATCTTACCCTCTGGTGCTGGTAAGATACCTGAGTTGAAAGCTGTTATTCTTGGCGAGTCTCTTGCCTCTGAAGAGAATGATCTTGTCTTTCCTAGTCAGGCTTTTTCTAACCAGGCTCTTCTTTCTTCTCCTCAAAAGGTATCTTTTTTTATTATTATTAATCTTCATAGATCTTTTGGTTATATGTTGTTTTTTTATTTTTTATGTTTTGGGTTTGAAAGTTTTGTTGAGTTTATGAATCTTGAAGTGTAAAGTTTGTTGATTTTGGTTTGGAGTGTTGGTTTGTAAAGGTGTATGACAATGAGGGAACAGTTTGACCTAAAATAAAAGATAAAGTTTAAAATAAAAGATAAAGTTTAATCTTTTATTTTGATAGTTTTGATTTGAATTTACATAATACCAAGTGAATACTAAATCATTAGGATCAGTTATGCATTTTAGTAAACTGGCATAGCAATCATTTGATACGTATCATGCGGCGATATCGGACGCATTTTGATGAATGTTTATAGATCCTTTGGTTATATGTTTGGAGCCTTTAGGAACACCTGGTTTGGAGGTCTTGGGTTCAAGTCCCACTGATGACAAGATTAAAGAAAATCGCTGTACTAAACAAAATGTTTCTACCATTTGCATTTGATACTTTTGTTTTCTTTGCGACTGAGGTTGTGGAGCTACTTAGTCGAGTTGAGTCCAACAGGTCATGCATAGTAGTGTTATGGACTCAAGATCTATGAACGTAGTTTTCAAAAGACTTACTTTTGCTATCCAAAAAGGGCTTGCACCACAGCTTGTTGTCCGTTTGAGTGTTTGACTTCCATTTCGATGTATTAGAAAAACTGATTATCTATGGTGATATGTTAGTACTTGGAGATGTATAAAAGGTCGATTGAAGATCCTGCTGGCTTTTGGTCGGATATTGCATCGGAATTCTATTGGGAAAAGAAATGGGGTCAACAAGTTTACTCTGAGAATCTTGATGTCACAAAAGGGAAGATCAGCATTGAGGTAATTGATTCTGTATTTCTTTTCTTCAAAGTTTGCATCTTTATACATATAGCCAGCCACCCATTGGGCGTAATTTTTTTTATCTTTCTCAGTGGTTCAAGGGCGGTATCACCAACATCTGCTATAACTGTTTGGATGCAAATATAAAAGCTGGGAATGGAGACAAGATTGCACTTCATTGGGAAGGAAACGAGCCTGATGTTGATGGATCGTTGACTTACAGACAACTTCTTGAGAAAGTTTGCCAGGTTTTTATTTACATTCACGACTTCGTTTAGCTTGTTTTTTAGTTACTGGTGTTTGTGTCATCATTGTTACATTCTTCCTTTCTTTTGACAGCTTGCAAATTTTATGAAAGACAAGGGTGTTAAAAAGGGCGATACTGTAATTATTTACTTACCCATGATCATGGAATTGCCAATCACAATGCTGGCATGTGCACGCATTGGTGCCGTTCACTCGGTACTGCTCAACAATCTCTTTTACATCCTATGGATGCCATCTTCATCACATTTTATGAATATCTAGAAATAACCGACACGTGATTGTGTTTGATTTTCAGGTTGTTTTTGCTGGATACTCTGCAGAGTCGCTTCACCAAAGAGTTGTAGACTGCAAACCAAAGATTGTGATAACTTGTAATGCGGTTATGAGAGGGAAAAAAATAATAGATCTCAAAAATATTGTTGATGCTGCACTTTTAGAATCGTCTCAGAATGGAATATCTGTAGGTGGGAACTTGTGTCGTATACTTATCACATGCATGCGGCATACCCTATAAAAATAACATAATATATCATTTTTGTTAGTTGATGTTTACTGAATACATATGTTTACCATTGCATGACCTTACTTTCTCTTGTGTCACAAACAGATATATGCTTGACTTTTGAAAACGAATCGGCTATGAAGAAAGAAGCTACTAAGTGGCAAAAGGGAAGAGATATTTGGTGGCAGGTATTAATACTATGTCGTTTTCTCATTTGATTATATGCATTAAACTTTTAAGCTTTCAGTGAATGTCTAAAAGGGTCACAATTTTCAGGATGTTGTTCCTACGTACCCTACTACATGTGATGTGGAGTGGGTTGATGCCGAGGATCCCCTATTCTTACTTTATACAAGCGGAAGCACCGGAAAGCCTAAGGTATGTAAGTAGCGTAGAATCTAGATTATTGTTGGGGGTTTTTTTTTTTTTTTTTTTTTTTATAAGTTTAAAAAAAACTCTGTTGGTGCATTTGATAGGGTGTTCTGCATACTACAGGAGGATACATGATATACACTGCAACGACATTCAAATATGCATTCGACTACAAAGATTCTGATATATACTGGTAGATTTTTATTTTTAAAAAGTTAGTTTATTCCAATTTCTGCAAAAATATATGTTATATAGACATGTCAAAACATTTTCACACTTTTTCAGTAATTCAGTTACACAGTCAGAACAACGTAACAAGTCTATATATTCGGAGTTCTGACATAAGCATTTAACTGATAAATCGTTTCTTCCGGGGTGTATTTATAATATTTGTTTCTTCTGAAATTATAGGTGTACAGCTGACTGTGGTTGGATTACTGGACACAGTTATGTTACTTATGGACCTCTACTTAATGGAGCGACAGTCGTACTTTATGAAGGGGTAAACCAATTTATTTTATGTGCATTTTCAGATGCGTTCAAGGTTAAATATAATCTAATAAAGTAGTTTCTTTCATTTTACAATCCATTATATTAAGGACAGACTGGGCAGTTCATTTTTCTGTCACTATAATTTGCCTATGAAGGTTAAAAAAGTAATTTGGTACCTATCAAGTGTAGAAAAAAAGTTAAGATCTTATATGTTATTTTTTGTAAGTACCGGCATACGTACATTCCTCATCATCATCATACTCAGTTAATCCCACCAATAGCAAAGCTAAGCTAGGGTCTGAGGAGGGTAAGATGTAGACAACCTTACCTCTACCCCGTGGGAATAGAGAGGCTGCTTCCAGTGAGACCCTCGGCTCGATAGTGGTTTTGTATCAAGCCTTGGACACAAGGCACATAACACTTAGCAATCGGGTTCGGGACAAGCCCGATTGGTGCATGTAGCCCCTTGTCTTTTGGATATCAACGCCACCACCTGATGCATGATTAATCACCCGTCGTTTTTAACGCTATTTTCACAAAATTAGTAAAATAACGTTAAAATTAGTGCAACTTTACTTTTGCCCCCCTAGGGCCACACATATATACATTATATGCGCATAGCCGTAAGCGGGACTCATACGTACATGCCTATAATTTTAAAAAATTGGTGTGATCGAAAAGCTTCTAAAACTTTAGATAATTGGTACCTACAGGTTCCTAATTATCCAGATTCTGGCCGCTGCTGGGAAATTGTTGATAAATACAAGGTCACGATATTCTACACTGCTCCTACTCTGGTGCGGTCTCTTATGCGTGATGGAAATGAGGCAAGCTGTTTTATCAACTATCTATTTTCTTATATAAATTGTTATATATTTTTCAATCATATATTTTTGCTCCATGCAGTATGTTACTCGTCATTCTCGTAAATCTTTACGGGTCCTTGGTAGTGTAGGCGAGCCGATCAACCCAAGTGCATGGAGGTTCTTCATTTTAAGTCAACTTTTTTACTTTGGCGACGACGTTTAATTAATTATTGTATGTCTCATGAAAATATCTTTGTTGACTTGACAGATGGTTTTACAACGTAGTTGGAGATTCAAGGTGTCCCATATCAGATACCTGGTGGCAAACGGAGACCGGGGGTTTCATGGTACACACTAGTTAATTATTTTTATCGTAGTTTATCATACATATGCTAATGCCACCCGTCATCATTATTGCCTCTAGATTACTCCCTTACCTGGCGCGTGGCCACAAAAACCTGGTTCTGCCACTTTCCCATTTTTTGGGGTTCAGGTATTATACTGAAAATTGCATCTGAATCACCAATTGTTTTAGACTTTATTTATAAAAAGTTTTAAATGCAGCCTGTGATAGTGGACGAAAAGGGAAACGAAATTGATGGGGAGTGCAGTGGCTATCTATGTGTTAAAAGCTCATGGCCCGGGGCATTTAGGACTCTTTATGGTGATCATGAAAGATACGAAACAACTTATTTCAAAGCGTTCCCAGGCTATTATTTTAGCGGTGATGGCTGCTGTAGGTAAACAACGTTTTTAAAATATCTTAGAATTCCGGTTCTTAAAAAGAGTTCAAAAGGTGGTGCAGAGTAACTCTGCAGCGACGAAGGACCTAAGTTTTATTTTTAATAGAGTAGGTTTCAAAAGGGGGTAGCGGCGCAACTTGTGGCCCGTTTACCCACCTCCCACTTGTAAGAGTTATTGGTAAAAGCTTAATGTTAAAATTTAAAAAAAAAATTAAAAGAAATTAAAAAAAAAAAATACTTGATGAAAATTAATTTATGTCAAATGTCAAATTATTTCAGGGACAAGGATGGATATCATTGGCTCACAGGGCGAGTTGATGATGTAATTAATGTCAGGTATCGTTAGTTCTTTACTAAGGTTACTTATCTGTTAGCACCTAAAACACTGATGTTAGACTGAAGAAGGTAAATTTAATAAAAAAAGATAAACTAAAACGATTTAGACTGAATAAGGTAATTTAAATGGAATAAGATTAAACAGGCCTACGACTAGTCAAATCGCCAATTCAGACATGTCTAATTTGGCAATTGAATTACAAAAATTATCATACATAAAATAAGTCTTTTATAAGGGTTGCATTAAATAGTATGTGTGTCGGTATGTGAAGAGGGAAATCGTTTTCAAACTTTTGATTCAAGTTTGAATCAAAAGTTAATGAAGTTGGATGCATTTTGTAAAGGACACTTGTCATTGTAGGACAATGACAATTCTGACCTCCCATGCTTTGGTAGTTATTAGTTACATATATGCAATATCCATGAATAGATATTGCAACCAAGCTATTATTTTTATCTTTTGCTTCTCATTGCAAATTTACTTTTCACTACTGAAATTTATTAGTTTACACTATTTGTAATATGTGAACAGCGGACACCGTATTGGTACTGCAGAAGTTGAATCAGCTTTAGTTTCACATCCGCAGTGTGCTGAAGCAGCCGTCGTTGGCGTTGAGCACGAGGTAGCTTTTTATGTGAACTAGAGGTGTCAGTTTTTACCAAATGGGTTATGTTTTTCCCTCAAACGGGTCAAAGTAAAAAAATGTAACAAAATGGGTCACGTTGGGGGGTTAGGGTCGGATGTCGCCCATTTTATTAAAAGAAGTCCAAAAAAGTGACTACAAGAAACCCAACTCGATCCAGTCCATTTGACCATTTCAACCTATATACTAAATAATTTACCGTTTTGACTTGCCACCCAAACCAGTCATCTTGTTTTGCATGTTATTTACATGTGGGAAATTGATGCAGTAATCGTCATCTGTTTTGTCTTGTTAGGTCAAAGGGCAAGGAATATACGCATTCGTTACTCTGGTGGAGGGTGTTCCATACAGTGAAGATCTTCGCAAAAGCCTTGTGCTTGTGGTTCGAAACCAAGTAAGTTTTTATTTATTTTGTTTTTTATAAAAGTCAAAATCTTTTTACTCGTCTTATCATAAATATACCATGCTAACCTCTTGAAAAAGAACCGCGGTTATCATTATGTCTGCTTAGTGTTCAAATATAACACAAAGATTATGCATCTACAACTATATATTGAATCTGCATTGTTTATTTGCATATCAGATCGGAGCATTCGCAGCACCTGACAGAATTCATTGGGCACCAAGTCTTCCAAAGACAAGAAGCGGAAAGATAATGAGGAGAATTTTGAGGAAAATAGCCTCTAGACAGCTAGATGAGCTTGGTGATATAAGCACATTAGCAGATCCAAGCGTCGTTGATCAGCTTATCAGTCTTGCTGATTCCTAAATCTCGGGCTTTTTGTTTGTGATTTCGATATAAACAAACATGTTTAGTCATATCTTTTTCCCCATACATTATAAAACATGTTCAAGAAATGTGTGCCAATAATAGAAATTTTCTATCATACTAACATGACCCTTATTAGAGCGCGAACATGAGCATATATACGTCGTCGTTTACATCATTTTTTTTCTCCTTTAGTAACTGAATGCATTGTAAAATCTGTTGTTGCTACAACCAAAACTGAATCAGATCTTGTTATTTTCAGATTACTGCATTCCAAAGGAGTTCTATAAATATAAATATATAATTCACATGATACATTAGTAAAACTGTATTGGCAGTTACAAATGCCACAAGTATACTTAATTAACTATATTCAAAGTCTGGTTTTGATAAAATTTTTAGAACAGAAAAGTGTGACGTGGCTGCCAGCTGGGCGCACCCATGTTTAAGGATTGCCCTCCTCCTGTCTTGCCTTAAGTATTAGCTCTTCCGTGGTCGTGCCAATGATCTCATTTGCGCGTTTAAGACCAGTACAGCAATACCTTCCTATTTGATCCTAAATTAAGAAACAAAAAAAGTTACTATCGTTTTTCGTCCCATAACTTTAGTATTTAAAAAACACAAAAATGTATATTCAGTCGCGCTTATTACAAAACCAGTTTTAAGTAAATAACCGGATAAAAACTTGTACTTAACGCCTTATGAAGTAAAATTTGTTTTTATCTGACCTTAGAAATGATGCCCAGTTTTTCTAATTTGCTGACTGCATCATCCACATCAAAGTTGCATCTCTCACCAAACTCTTCCTTTAGCAGTTCCTCACATTTTTTGTCCAGTTCCTATAATGCATAATTACAATAATATAAGTAAGCATATTTAGTGTTAATTTATGATAAATTCATACACATGGATATATTTATGCATATTAACTACTACCTTTAAAGTTGCTTTCCCCTGCTCCATTAGTATAAAGAAAGAAATGATGACCTCCTTTACCTGAATATGATTAAGTTAGCCTAATTAATAACTGCATGATTTAAAATTGCAATTATATATAAATATATAGGGGATGGATAAAATGAAAACGCTTTTGAGTTGAGAAAATCTTTGAAAACCCATGTAAAAAACCAATATTTTTTTTGAAAAAAATAACCAATGTGAAATACATGTTTTTAAACATTTTTGGGAAAAAAAATAACAAAAGCGCCGATAGGATTTTTTAAAAAAAAATAAACGTTGCTAAAAAACATATGTTTTCAGCTATTTGCCATTGTTTTCCGCAACTTTGTTTATTATTTTTTTTTTAAAATCTCACCGGCGCTTTTTTTATTTTTTTGGTCCAAAACGCTTACAAACATGTATTTTACATTTGTTATTTTTTTCAAAGAAAAATAATGTTTTTTTACATGGGTTTTCGAAGGTTTTCTCAACTCAAGCGGGTTTTCATTTTATACTTATATATATACACACACATGCTTACTTCTTGTTGAATCACATCATCACACAAATGAAGAAGAGTGCCTTTTCCGCTATCCATTTGTTTGTCATACATGAACTGAGTGATTAAGTTCCGATATGTATCCATGTTTGCCTGAAACCTACATGCTCAGATTGTTTGTCACCTAAACCATTAACAAAATGAACTAGCTAGCATTTGTAACTATGCTTGTATCTGTATCTGTCTATCCGAACACTCACGTAAAGTAAACTTTCGCCAAGTAACCAATGACTGTAGAGACAACTGCAATGATGACCCAAAAGTCCGCTTTAGGGGTCTCAATCGAACCAGTAGCAGCTGCCTGCAGCAAAACTATAAACACTTCAAAGAAAAAAAACTGAAGTAAATGAATAACTTCATGGACGAGTAGCGACTGACTAACCAAGCCGAATATGGCAGTCATAAGAAATTTCACCCAATCCATAGGGGTCAAACTCGGATTTTTCTTCTCGGGCTGTTTAAAAGAAGCTTATCAATATCAATGGTCAAACTAGAAAAAGTCAAATCAAAGAGACAAGTAGAAATCAACTTACCAAAACTATTTCCATATCTGCCATTGGGATTTGTTTTAAATGTTTCACATAGATTCCTCTCTCTTTTTTTGTCTTGCTTCCTGCTAGCCTGCATATTATCTTAAACTATGCAGTAAATACCATATATTTATTATATTATGAATATAGTCATATTGGCCACTTACGGCTGTGCGCATATAATGTATATATGTGTGGCCATCGGGGGGCAAAAGTAAAGTTGCACTAATTTTAACGTTATTTTACTAATTTCGTGAAAATAACGTTATTATGACGGACGGTTAATCATGCACCAATCGGGTTTGTCCCGGTTGCTAAGCGTTATGTGCCTTATGTCCAAGGCTTGATACAAAACCACTATCGAGCCAGGGGTCTCATTGGAAGCAACCTCTCTATTTCCACGGGGTAGAGGTAAGACTGTCTACATTTTACCCTCGTCAGACCCTACCTTAGCTTTTGCTATTGGTGGTATTAACTAAGTATGATGATGATGATGATGACTGATATGAATCATACCTGTAAACAACAATTATCCTATCAAATGTAGGTTCTTGGATGGTAATCTTGCTAGCCAAATTCTGTAAACTGGTAGAATCACGTGTCAGTTATCGGCTATTTTTACCAAATGTTTGAATGTCTAACTGGCAACAACAGAAAGACTTTAGTGTACAACCTTAAGTCCATTTTTTCAATTCGGATTCGCTCAACGTACATTTCATCCCGAAATTCTTCCTCTGTGATTTCGTCCTCTATCTTAGGCGGTGCAACCCTGGTTTTCTTAGGAAAAAAGTTTTCTAGTCTGCAACCGCAATAACAGCAAGACTTTTCATTTACTTGGAGGTTAAACTGTAAGTAAATAAGTATAGTTTGCTAGAAAACTTACTTAGTTACTCTCATGATCCATCCCCATATGCGTGCAATGATCATGTCCACCTTCTCCATTATGAAGTAATCAGTTGTGCGATCGATTCCAATGCCACGTCTAAAAATTACATACTGCAACATAGTAAACAAAAAGACATGTTTGTTATTTAAATGTATGTGACATGTTTGCTAAATAGAATATATCGTATACTGGCGAAAAGCGTTGACCATAAGTCAATGTTGCAAAGCTAGAATACCTTGTCTGCAAAGTCAGGAAGGTTTTCATGTGGATGCTCCTTAAAGTACCTCTTTAATAAGTTCTTATCAAGCTAAAGTAAAAACAGATTAAATATTAATAAAGCATAATTAACTTATAAACAACGAAAGTGAAAGGCATGCCTTTGATTCGTCGACTGAGATAGGAAGATTGAGAAGATATTGGCCTGATTGTGCAACTGCAATCTCCTCATTAGTAGTAATCTTGAAATTGCTCTTTTCCAGTACCTGCAATGACATAAAAATGTAACGTTTGTAGGTAAGAACGACGCGTGTATGGATACCATACCTTAAACATATAGCTTAGGAAGTTCTGTTCAAGATTATCAATCTCTTGTGAGGATAACTTCTGCTGCTCTAGTTTCTGAGCCCCATAGACGGGATCAAATAGCGCGTATAGTTGCTGCAAGTAATGGAATTAGAAATGTGTTGGCACCAGAAGATGATTGATTGTTATTTGGAAAAGATGAATAGAAGGTAAGTTCAAAGTACCATAAGATCTTCAAACTGAAGAAAATACCATGCTCGAATCATGTACTCGATTCTCTTGCAGAGCTTCAAGAAGTCTGCCCTGTCAGCATGCTGTTCTGCAAAGGATAAACAACACTCCATTATGGTAAAACATGTAATAACTTTCATATTGAAGTAGTTCGACGGGCACGCAAAATTTCAATCGGATAATTCAGAAAAATAAAAAAGGACATGGAGGTTTTCGTTTTATAGGTTGCGAATCACTAAAACGTTTTGTTGCAACGACACAATACTTTATGAAACAGTCTGTCCGTTTAACATTAACATGGTTGGCGACTTAGGTTGTAACTTAGTTATTATTAGGGGAATTGGATTTTAATAATCCAAAGTTTATCTCGTTGGCTGACAATAATCTGTACTTAAGAAATTCCCTACAACAGTCCCAACTTTCAAAGTATTGGCCGTCAATGAACTTTTGTTAACTGAAAACTAATCCATTTTCAAAACTGAAAGAGTTTGAAAGTTAAAAAGTTCATTGTCGGCCAATATGTTGAAAGTTGGGACTATTGTGGGGAATTTATTAAGTACAGATTATTGCCGGCCAATGAGACAAAGTATGGATTATTAAAATCCAATTCCCCTTATTATTATACTATTGTTCACCATGGTAGTAACCGCCAATATCGCCACTTATAACCACTTTTGCATTAATCTCAACCGTTGGATCAAAACGGTTATGCCTGAGATTAAATTCCGACCATAATAATTAGGTAGTTTTCCTCCAAATTTGGCGGTTTCTTTTTTCATAAAGAAGTTACTATGTCTCCCTACATTAGTGGAGCATGACTCCTAAAATCAGGGACATGGGTAGAAAGTTGTTTACTCCTATATAATGTACTGAGTTTGAGTTGCTTAAAATGAATGCATCACCCACCCTCTGATCGTTCTTCTCTGTCTACCACCATTGGCAGGGTAATATCCGGAGGGCTCATGGCAGAAGTTGATGTTTTTACCATTGAAGCAACCGTGATTTTGCAGCCATGGCGTTCTACCATTGAAGCAACCGGGTTGGGGTCTCAATTTTGGAATAAAAACCTCTTTGTAAACTGCCTACACCATAATCACTATGCCTTTATATACAATTTCGGCAGCCAATTGGTATGTATATCTGATTTTCCCCAATTTTCTATATGATTATTGTTAGTCATCCATGTTAATTTGTTTGATTTGGATTCGTTTGATTTTCCCAAGATCAGCGTTTCCGTTCATCTGCCTTCCTTTGCTCTATCTCAACCTTTTTTTTTTCTCATGGCTAATTATCTGAAGGTTCAATCTAACACCTAATGCCAATACTTAATGTGAATTCGGATTCTAGGGTTCATATTAGGTCAGATTTTCTCAGCCGTCGCTACGACCTTACTTCTCCACGTCTTCTCTTCTCCCTCCCTGGCCCAACTTTTATCATTATTACAAGAATTTTTATTTGATTTTGTTTAGCTTTTTTTTTATAGGTTTTGCCTTTTGATTTAATGAAAATTTAAACCTTTATTGTTTTAATCATTTGCTTATGTGAGTGTGTTAAAATTTATAAAAGCATGATGAAATCGAAAGAAAATATGTGACATGATAACGTGGTTACAACGAAAACACAGTTGCAGTGTGCGATTTAAAATTTGATGTCTCGATTCAAAATCGAAACCGAACCAAATTAGAATTCGAGTTTTTTGGTTCGTCTTTACCATCTTTGAATTCGGTTTGATTTGATTTTCAGTTTCGACTAAAAAACGTATTAAAAATGAGAAAACCAAACCGAGGAAGAACAATTAAGTGAAACCCGGACGGATGAAGAGCTTTAGTTCAACTCTGAACAAGAAAACTTCTCTTATTCAGCATATTCTTGAAGATTTTCATATTGTTAGAAAATTTTTGACGCTTAGAAGAATTGTGCATTGAACTCGGCCAAAAAAAATGTAATGTGCTACTTTTTAAATTGTCAAGTTTTTACGTATCGATACTCATGGTGTTTGAGGGAATATATATATACATATTATTCCATAGTTAACTGAGTTTGGTGAACGTTACAGCCAACACTCCCTGCAGAAGGAAGAACACCACCTAGGATAAGAAATGTTGGGTGCATGACACGTATAGCAAACAAACTTATTGAACAAGGGGCCAATAATAGCTTCATACAATCGTATTTGCAGGTTTTTTCATGCCTTTTCAATTCTTTAATTTTGTATTTTGAATAATTTCTAACATTTCGCCACTACATGGTTGCTTTAGTTTAAAATGCTTACTACATGGGTAGAGTGGCATACAGATTTACGCGACTAAACGCAACACACTTGAGAATGTCTACTAGTGGGCATGGCGCATGCGGGTGTTTGGCACCTCTTATCAAGCGTCAATGGTGCAATCTATACCAAGACTGTAGTTTCAACAGGTGTTTAGTATTCGAGAAGTTGTATTTTGCATTTATTTTACATTTTTGTTGTCTTTGTTTCATGCATTTGAAATTCAAGCCTATATAATCCTTGGAAATTTCGTGATTATACACAATGAAACAACGATGTTAAATTGCGCCAACTAAATAACAAAATTTGAGTTAACATGTATGGGAATTAACCGACTTCGGTGCTTACTAATCCCAATTAGATAAGACGTTATCAAAATCTTCATTGTGCACAGTTTGAATGTTCAAATTCCCGTCCCAACGGATGGGTACCCTGCTAGTTGTGATTATTTGCTTCTATCAATAGTAACTTAGCTACTGTCCACGGTTGGATTATATTAGGACTAACACAAGTTATTATTGATGAGTGAGCTCCTAAGCCAGCCCAGGGCTCAACCCCACTCACCAGGGGGCACGTACTGCCCCTTTCTGGAGTCGAAAATTAAATTAGTCTCAAACAAGAGTGCACTTGCACCTCCTAGCATGTAATGAAAGTTATTCGAATCGTTTATTTGATGGAACTACAAAGACCATTTAGTACAATAGATCATGAAAATACATATCCACAAAATCATGTACGAAATTGTAAAAACATGAAGACCCTGGATTTGGAATGTGGAATAACATAAAGAGAGGTTATTCATGATCATATTCATATAATTGCAACATCTACATGATTTGATTAAAACCATTCATGCATACGTAAATATTATTAAAATTAAACCATGCATGCATTTGCCAGTTATGAAATGAAATGATATTTTAGAAAAAAAAATTAAAAAAAATTGATGAGGTTGATTACCAATGAGGTTGGCCAAACCCATGATGAGCCTAGGCTTCAAAACAGGAATAACGGCTTCGCCTTCCAATCGAATGACTTCTCTGTCGTGTTGGTATTTGGTGAGAGTCGCCATTGAATTGGTTTGGTTTGATCATGAAATGAATTGAAGAGATGAAGTTAGTGAAATAACCATGAAACGTAAAAGGAAGAGGTTGAAACGAAGCCAGGCTTAAATAATGGCGAACTAAATGCATGAGATATAAGTTTTGTAGTAAAATATAAATGCTTTATTGATGCTACAAACAAATCATAAATGTAACCAAATTTACATGCATGTGTTATTACTTGTTTTAAGGTAATTAAGTGGTGGAGTGGCTTTTGTTTCACCTATGTGATCAAAGGTTCGATCTTCACTTTCATCATTTATGGTTTGGTATCCGGGTGTAGATCGAATATGGGTGGCGCCTGTTCGAATCTGACGGGCGGCGAGGTTTTACCGAGTTCTATAACACTGTCGTGCCTTCGGGCGGGTGGGGCTCGGGTTTCCGCGCATCGGGAGAAGGCAGGAGCTGCTGGAGGTCGAGTAGTCGATTCTTGGGTACGGTGCCCTGCAAGGGTGGTTGTCACACAGTTGTTCGCCAATAAAAAAAAAGTAAAAGAAATAAAGAATATATGTGTTAAATTTAATATTTTTAATTAAATGTTTATTTGTCGGGTGTTGAAATGAAGGCATATTGATGGTATGATGTTTGGGATCAACTTTATTACAAGGCAACCGATATTTAAAATATTCCTACTGTTTCAACCTTCTAAAAAGTTCATGCATCATAGTAGCTCTATTATACCTACAAAATTCAGTATGAAACATTTGGTTGGCAAAATAGTATTTTTTTTTATATATTTTAAAAAGAATTTATAAATGAGATTGGAAAAGATTAGAATTCGCGATGCATTTATCTAAAAAAAAATCATATTTGCTTTGTTAGTTTATTATGAAGTTTGAATGATGTGATGCCGTCAGGGGGCCCTAGTGCGGGAGAGAGGGGGAGTGGGATAAAGGTCTATTCATCATGCGAAATAAAGAATTTGAGGGGTTAAGGTGTTACTCTCTTTGAGGTCAAGGGTTCAAGCCTCATCAAAAGCGGATAGATGTAAAAAAAATGTTTAAAAAAAAGAAGAAAAATATTTTGAGGAGGTGCAGGACAAAAGTCTAATGTGGAAGTGGGGGATGGAGGGAAACACCATGCCAAACAAGACACATAATTCACATTCAAACACCACATATAATTCATATTCATTGAATAAAAAAGTATTTATATTCAAAAAAGCCTTCAAAATAACACCATTTCTTGCTTCAAAATGTGCAATATATTTCTTTTGAATATCAAATTTTGGAGAAAATCATCTCTCTTATATTTTAATAATAAATTTATGAAATAACCACATCAATACAATAGTTGGAGGGAATGTCATACACAAAAGTAGCATGGCACCTGCAATTTTATGCATCCATTTATCTTTAACATAACCCTTTTACCTGCTTTATCAAAATTGAAGAATTAAAACAAAAAAACAAATAAAAGAAGCATTCCAACCCTGCAAAAACATCAGATATACTGACTATGTCCTTTCCATCAATCCATCTATATCTCTCTATTGGTTTCCAATTTCTACCCATCTAAAAAGTAAAAACTACATCCTAATCTTTATCATTCCGCCTCACATATTCATCCATCCTAACTCACCTTCATTGCCACTCATGTAGTTAAAACCCGATCCTCTACCGTTGGCGGTTGCAGGCAAAATTGGTTCACGCCCCACCCCAACATAGCCCGACTGAATAAACTCTGTTGAACCATAGGGAACACCCGTATGCAACCCAGATAAAACACTAAATATACTCTCATCCACCACCTGACCACAATTCCCGATGTCATGATTTGGTACTACACCGCCAACCCATCCGTCACGGGCCACCTCATCCACAGAAAACCAGTTTTGACTTGGACGATGATGATGGGACGGTGCTGCTGACATATCCAGGTTAACAACACCGTTCCCTGTCCAATCTTGAACCTGGTTGAGAGGCAACAAGTGTTCTTGCCTTGGAATCAAGAAACAGTCCCCACCATCTGCAAATACGTTTTCATGCCTTAGAAACGGTAATGATGAGCTTAAATTTCTGGGAAACTGGCCGGTTCCTAGATAGTGAGAATTCCCAGGATCTTTAAAAAGCGAATGCAATTGTAATTCATTGCGGTCTGTATTAACATAAGGATTATAGAAAGAATCTCCAACATCGGATCGTCTGTGGAGAAAACTTGATTGGCTGATAGAAGAATAATCTTGGTTTCCAGGTACAGGTAGATGATAGTACGCATTTTGTAGGCTAACCGCCGGCCATATTTCAGTGGTGCTAGAGGGCGTTGGAAACTGTTCACCCACAGGAGCATTTGCATGATCGATATTTTCAGGATATTCAACTAAACTAGAAGGGAAAGCCTCTGATCCTGTTATAGCATCATATTTGGTGTTTATAGCCATGTGACAGAAGTCTTGGGTGTTGTCATGTATGGAAACTTGCGGCAGATGCTGATTGTGATAAGAGACTTCACTCGACTCGTTTGTGATCCCATGGTTTTTTTCTGTGTTAAGATCTGATTCTGACTGAAAAATTGGTTCACCGTTTTGTTCCATGATCTCCTGCGCACAACAATCTAATACTATAAACCCAAAATTCAAAAAAACAATAACATTTCTTCAAGTATATACGTAAGTGGTGACAACAGTGACCCACTTACTTATGAACGGGTCGATTTGGTTCTGTATCTCAAACAGGTCAAAAGGGTAGAAGTAAAAAAGAAAGCTCAAAGGGTAAGGGGTCAACATGTCGAAAATCACCCAAAGTCTACTTTAAATGCATACAATCTTATAAATCGTTTTCTTTTTTTTTTTTCCAGAGATTTAGACTAATGTCATATAAATCTTGTTTGTTTAAGACGTCATTTTTTTCATGATTAAATCTGTGGACTTCTAAACCTAATGAAAAGGTCTTTTTTAAAAGTTTAGGGGCTTGATGATGTAAAGGGAACATTTTCATTACTTTTGAAAAAGTTGAATGATTTATTCATGCGCCTATTTGTTAATAGTAAAATCCAGGAACTTCATCGCCAAGTTTTAATAGCAAACATATTTAATAATGAGAAAATATAGGGACTCAAGTACAGATTCCGTGGAAGTCCAAAGGGTTTTTAGACAGTTGCTCTTAATTATGCATTTGCTTTTTTTTAAAGATCAAATCATCGGACAAAAAAAAAAGTCAAACTACCAAAGTTGACCCAAACTCATTTTGACTTATTACCCAAAGCCCACCCATCCTGCCACCTCTAATATAAATGGAAGTTGGATAGTGCTTAGAAATTAGCAAACCTCTGGTGCAGTTGGAAGTACATCAACATGTTGCTCATCATTTGATTGCTCTTGCTCTTCATCCTGACCAATGACTATGACCTCATCATCCCAATTATTATACAAATTCAAAACTGGTTCATCACTTGGCTTCCATTTATCTTCCATTTCTTTCCTCAAAGATGCTCCTAATTGTCGCTTTGCAGATCGCCAAACATTCCAGTTCTCAAACCCTGCAGGGAGATCTTTCTTTGCCAGATGCAACCTTTTTTCAAAAAATAAAGAACAAGTGAATCTTAGCAAGACGACAAACATGATGCATATGAAGGAACTTTATAGCACAATTACAAACCAATATTCATGCAGCTTCTGCCTCTCTTCTTCCTCAAACACTTCATATGGTTGAACACAAAAACTATCAAGATTACCTAACACATTATTAAGTGATCTTGGCTGGATGCTGGCTTTAGATTGTTTCATACTGCTTTTAAACTGTTCATGTTGCTCCTTGCTAACCTGATAAATTAATGAGAATTTCTGTTTTTCGTAACCACAATTCAACCAAAAAATTTAAATGATTCAAAATATAATAAACACCTTGATATAAGACATATATTTGGCATCATCACCACACTCGGTATTGAGCTTGCGTAATTTATTTTCTTTCTTAGGTCTTGCTAGCGATCTCCCACCCGAAGATTCATAACATCTGTTCTTCAAATCTGTTCTCGAGGCCCTGACAAGAAAAAAATAAACCACACTATTAATTTCTGCACAGCTAGCACGAGTACACATAATTACATAAACTATTAAACAAGTGCATGATTACCTTGTTAATGTTTCTCCATAGCTGACTGATAGATTTGGGCTTTCACTATTGTATAATTTATCATCAGTGTCCCATGAACGCGAGCCAGACGTTGCACCTAGATCATGTCGAGGACCATATTGTACATTGTTCTCATGTGAGGGTTCACTTTTGTGAAAATCTCTTCTGGGCCTGTCAAAAGATGGATCATATATCTATAAATGAAATTAAAATAGCAATGATGCTACAAAAGCTTCCAAAATGTAATCAAAAGTAGAAGAAGAGATACCTAACCTTGGCATAATTTGCATAAAATTTTCTGGATTCATGCAGCTTGCCCATCTTTCCTTCCACAACTGCAGACTCCCTATCATTCTGCCAACAACAGAATATGACTAAATGCAAAAATGGGAAGAAAAGTTAACTTATATACTGTAATATATAAAGACCTACTTAGTATGGTAATCATTCAATTCTGAGTAATATGCTATTTTGTTAGTCTTGTTACACTGTTCTTGACGGAGAACGGCATCAGGATGATAATCGCCTGAACAAACTGAAGCACCCCTACACAGGAATATTACAAATAACTTCACCAACTGAAAATTTGCAATAAAAAAATTAATCCATTAAAATCCAAATCATGTATAATAAAACACACTACTAAAGTTACAGCCAACTTGAATCTTTATACAAGTAAAATAAAAGTGAACTTAAAGTTATCCAGCGACTATTGCTCGATGCAAAACTTATCCTTAATCTTAAGTCTATTTTCTCTATTTACTTAAGCATGGGTTTCATACATGACTAATCATTAAGGTTATTAATGTTTTTTTTTTTTTTTTTTTTTTTTTTTTCACACACAGTAGTTAACTAAGAAGCATAGAGAAAAGGATCTGATTCCATTAACTCCACGTTAGAATACTGGCCAACAAACAAATCTGTGAATTATCATCAGCGGCCCATGACTGAGTGCTATAATGTATTCTTAATACTGAGTGCTGGAATTTACCAATTTAGGAATGGATTTCCAAAGTAGAAATTATTCCCAGCTAACAGTTCATGAACAATTCTATGTGGGTCAACTCCTTTAGGAAGAAACTGGGTAAGAAACTCCTTTTCTTGAACAGTCAAATGAGTTTGCCATACCTACAACAAATGCCCAAAAATAAACATAACATCCAAGAAAAAACTAACAAAGAAACTAAATCATCCCTTATTCGTATAGTTGGCATTTCAGCACATTTACTTATGGAAGGGTCAATTCAGGTTATGTAATAACATCTCTAAAACGTATAATAATAAATAGCTTAAAACTATAAAGAAAACGGGTCGAATGTCACCACATCTGTTTCTTAATAAAATAGATCATTGTTGAGATCATATAATACTATACTCAAACTTTACATACTTAACTCTTGAGAGAGAATTAAAAATTGTTAGGCCAAAAACCACTTTGACCCATTATTAAACCAGGCCGTTTTGCCAACTCTTCAGTGTGGCTAGAGTTACCTCAAAAGATAGCAAACCAGTTAAGTTCTTGAGTTCAAACAATTCAGTTGGAGCTGTAAAGACATCACCAAGGACGCTTTGGTAATTTTCAACAAGAGGAGAAAACAGAGTCAGCTCTCTGCATGCAATACTTATCTGCTCCTTCTTAGAAACAACACATTCCTTCTTATCATTCCATTCGAGGGATATCCTTGACTTCGTATTTGACCCATAATGAGAAAATTTCTTCCTCTTCACTTTCTGCATTTCCCAATATGTGTGATTACTATGAACGACATTGCTTCCTTTATAACGCTTGTTCAGCTGATCTGCGGCCATTCAAACACACAATCCAAAACAAAAGCGTACAAGTTTACGGAAGGTTGTTGTATCACTCTCGGGCCACCTATATGTTTCTTCCATGACCAAACTGAAAAAAAAAAAAAGTAGAATAAGAAAATTCCGTAGTCGTCATTTGTCAATAACCAATAGCGGATGATAGCGACAAGCTGCCTATACGCTACGTAGCGATAGCGAGGAAATAGTGGGCGCTATTTCATGTTTAGCGATCGACAGTATAAGAAAACTTAGAAATATTTTACATGTATATTTTATAAAAAAAAATCCTGTAAATATGAAATAAATACGCATCTTTTTCAATCCTGAAACCAAAAACCCTAAATACGCTTCTTTTTCCAATCTCTATCTATATTTATCAAAAAAAAAAAAAAAAAAAAACACTTAAATCCGCCATTTTCACGCTATTTAGGCACTAAACATCATATAGTGGGATACTCCTGCTTTGCCACGCTATTCGCTATAGCAAGCGCTATGCTCGCCATTAATAACTATGGTCTTATACTCTTATCATCTATACAATTAGTAATGCCCTCATGACATGATCTAATAAGACCAATAATAACATTAGCTTCTTTACAAATAAACTTGTATTCATATCTTCTACAACATTTATCTACACGCCGACCTTCAAATTACCAATGTAGCACAACAACAGGTGCCTTTCGTTCACAATGAATGCAAAAAAAGGTTTAGCCGATTACATATACAAATAATTCATATTGTATTCCTAAAACACCTAGTTGTGAATGTTTTCACATCTAAACAAACGTGTAAAACAAGCATTCACAAATAACTTACAGAGCAAGAATATGTTACTCTTTAGCAGAGCAGAACAAGCAACTCTAAAATTCATTTATTAATGTTAAAACTATTATTAAATTAAAATTAAGTGGCATAAACTGTACAGGTAATCAATTAACCAAAGGATAGCGTGCAACCATCAATTAACAAACAGTATAATGAAACAGTAATAAGAATATGTTTATACCTAATGCTTAAACCTCATTGAATAAAGAAACATTACGGAATATGAGAAGCAAACCCTAGAAAGAAGGATTGGTGATGAAAACAGAGGATTAAGGTGTGTAAAAAATAAGTGTGTTGATTTAGGGAGTGAATATAATATGTGTATGTGTGTATATATAGGGAATGAAGCAGGAAATAATAAGAAGAGGAAGATAAGAGTAATGAATCAATCAATGGGTGTTGTGTTATCTTGTTTCGTCTGTGTATGTTTATCAGTTCACTGGCTGAATGAATGTAGAGGTTAGATTATGTACGAATCAAATCTGTAACATATCATAAAGCATTAGAATATTTGGTTTTTTAAACGTCTTATATTTTTTTTTTCTGAACGGCAAGTTTCTATTCTTTGTGAACTTAAACAATGACATCCCCCTTAGGTGTTCCTAGAAGCTTTGTTTGCTTCTATCATTAGGCCACCAACCCCAATGGCTTTAAACGTCTTATATATCAATCATCATATAGGGTGTTCAAAAAACTGAAAAACCAAAAACTAAATTATATTCGTAATTTGAAAAAGCCTGAATTGAATCGTTAATTTGGTTTTTGGTTCGCATATCGGTTTCAATAATCGGGAATATAGAAAAGGGGGCAGATTTTCTATTTTTTTGTGACTTTTGTATCTTGGTTATTCGGATAATTGAACTGAATTAATCGATTAAATTGGTTGAATTCGGTTCGGTTATACACGTTTTGAATTTGGAACAATTCGTTTTCCGTTATACAAGGTAACAAATCTTGAACGCCCTATGGTTGTGTTATATATTACTGGCTTGTATTTGTATTTGGATCACTGGAATGAAATGTCTATTCGGTTTGAGAAATATACATTTTATATCATCACGCTTCCGCTTAATAGGTGAAAAATAACTTGTTTTTTCAACTTTTCTATCTTATAATAAAACTCCAATATATCCCTTTGTTGTCGTGAATCTTAAAACAAAGACATAAGAATGTAAGAAACAAAAAAATAGATGAAAAAAAATAAGAATTAAAAAATAAAAAGAATAAGGATAAAAGGGAAGCGGGCTAAATGGCTAAAGCAAGTCCAACCAATAAAAAACAGCGATGGCGGTAGCGAAGCTGCTTCTCCCATCTCTCAATCCTCCATCCAAATTATCAATCACTACACCATCTCCTTCTCTTCATCACCCTCAACAACAACAACCACCATGTTGGTTCAAGAAGAACAACAACAAACGACGGTTAATATCTGCATCGCTTCACGAGACTGCATCAGTCGTCGTTCAGAGTCCTCTGTTTGTACTTGCAGATGCTGCAGTTGGGTATTCCACTGCTAGCTACTACACCTCTCTTGGTTTGTTTGTCATCTCTGTACCGGGTCTTTGGTCACTTATTAAGCGTTCAGTCAAATCCAAGGTTCTTTTCTCTACCGCTAACTCACTCAGTTGATCAAATTGCATAAAAAAAACATTAAAGTTACATCACATGTTAAATTTGAACAAAGTTGTGATCTATTTTTAGAACATTTTGGAACCGGTATGTCCGGTTTATAATCAACATTCTTTCGTGCCTTTTACCTTTGATACTTTTGGCTCTTTGGCTCCTGAAGCTATTAGGTTCATTGATAGAGTGCAAAGGTCGTACACACCAATTTCTCGACCTCTAGGGACCAAGGGTTTGTTTCAGTAGGATAGGTTTTGCTATTTAAAAGGGGGTTGCGGCGCAACTTGTTGCTCGTTTGCTTGTCATCCTGCTGTAAATTTGCCTTTTTTGTTATGGAATATAATATAATGATTATATGTTAGGGTGGGCGGGGCGATCCACTGAAATATTTTTAACTTTACTGATTTACACCAATCCTACACTGCCACATCACTTCATTGAAACACACTTTTGGAGGCAGTACTACCTTGAACCACCCAACCTATAAAAAAAACAAAAAACCCCACTCTCAACACATTCGTGATATAACACCCGTGCTGGTAGTGTCACCCGGGGCAGTATCAGCATGGTTTGCTTGTTGGTAGTGCCCCGCCTCCTCTTATAACTAGATCATTATTCCAAGTGTGCATCAAAAAAATCCGATGTAACCAGTTTCTACTGAGTTTCAAACTGTTGTTTCAAAATGGACTAGCGGCGGAGCTTGTTGCTTGTATGCCTTCTATTTCGATGTATTATATTATTAATATGTAGTTTCGATTACTGTAGAAAGGATTTGCCAATTATTTAAAAAAAATCACAATTTTATTCAAAAGTTTCGATTATATAACATAATTTCATATTCCTAAAATAGAGAAAATAAAATAATAACCAACAAATGGATGTTTCCAAGTTCAGACAGTTAAAACCGAACTGTGGACCGGAAAGCTAGCAGAACCGACCGACACTCTTCAGTGTGGTTTATGAATACCCCTAATGAAATGACTTGTTTCAGGTTGTAAAGAAGACATTCGTGGAAGAAGAAATCGAAGGAAAGAAGAAGACGCCTAACCAGGTCGCTGGAGAAATCCTCTCATTCTTCACGCGTAACAACTTCTCGGTGGTGGACCGAGGAGAGACTATCACGTAAGTCCATCACCATAAAACAATAACACGAGTAATTCCCAGTTCCAGTTTTACTGAATGTAACTTGCAACAGCTTCGAAGGTGTGATGATTCCAAGTAGAGGCCAAGCAGCACTCCTGACGTTCTGCACGTGTATCAGCTTGGCTAGTGTAGCCCTCGTGCTCACCATCACAGTCCCAGACTTCGGCAACAACTGGTTTGGCCTCACCATTTTGAGTCCACTCGCGTAAGTTTTGTTTCATATGTGAATTAATATGTTTGTGCATGAAAGTTGAAAAGAGCTGAAATGGAGGTTTGAAACAGTGGGGCGTATTACTGGAAGCGAGCGTCAAGAAAAGAGCAGATCAAGGTGAGGATGATGATGGCGGAAGATGGGACGTTGTCGGAAATAATTGTTCAAGGGGATGACCAACAGGTTGATCAGATGAGAAAGGAGTTGAAGCTGAGTGAGAAAGGCATGGTTTATGTTAAAGGCATCTTTGAGAGATGAGTCATGAGATGAGATTATACCCTTTATTCTTTGTGCCAATGGTCAATTCCTTTTGTATTACTACATTACAATATCAAATTAATTGGCTTGGTAGTTAATAGGATAAAAAGCTAATTTGCCTATTTAAAGTTGAATATAATCATACTCGTTAAGTGTAATTAGTTACTCGGTACTCCGGTGAGAGAATATGTAGTTGGTAAATGTCATACTTTCTGTAGGATTTAGGTGTGTTGGATTTGTATATAATGTGTGGCAATGTGACTTTTGACCTGTATGGTAGAATGTGGATCATTCGGACCAGAATTGGTGCTAGACATGTTCAAATGGCGTTGGTTCGAATAGTGTGTGTGCCAGGCTCGATTTGTCCATTAAAATTATCAAATAAATTTAACTTCCGCACATTCAAAAGGCGAAGCTGCGTTTAGTCCCTCATGAATTACTTGAGATCAGCTTGCTATAAGCTTGAACAAAGCCGAACGTATGCAAGTCTGAGCCTATTTTGGAGTGTGTTTGACAATTGATATCAAACCCAAACTTCACACACCAAGTCTGATTAGGTTTGTAAAGTAGGATTTAAACCAAGCCAAGCTCAAGTTTAAAATATTTCTCACAACAGATATCAAGCCTTAAAACATAACTCTAAATGAATCAAACCAAAGACTGGCTTGACACTGCCTTGACTGGCTCGTTTACACCTGTATAATTTATAACTTAGATAGCGTTAAGATCTAGTTGCCACATAAAACATCTTCTATTGACACTTAAAACAATTACTTAATCAAAGAGTTAAAAACACAAATCCAAATATCTTGTCAAGATTGTCTAAATATCATCATCATCATTTCAAATGAAGCAACAAGTCTTATTCACGCAAAACATGAAATGGTTACTCCCATCTTACAAAAACATATAAACTAAACATGGCCAAAGTACTGACCTTTTGGCCTGAAAATTAAATACGCCCAACGTCCTTTAGAATTTTTAAAACTCATCCAATCAGCAACTTGTTCTCCTCCATGAAAGTGTAAGTTGGGACCTCCAAATTATAGGGTGCAGGGCCCTTCCGAATTCTGCCAGAAATGTCGTAATGAGAACCATGGCATGGGCAAAACCACCCACCAAAATCACCAGCATTTGGTAATGGGATGCAACCCAGATGGGTGCACACGCCAACAACAATCAGCCATTCGGGGTTCTTCACTCGAGCCGCATCCTCTTGAGGGTCCCGGAGAGATGCAACATCAACACTATTAGCCAGTTTAATGTCATCATCAGTTCGGCGCCTGATAAACACGGGCTTTCCACGCCATTTAACGGTCACGGTGGTCCCAGGCTCAATGCTAGCCAGATCAACCTCAAGAGAGGCAAGCGCAAGAACATCTTTACTCGCAGACATACTCAAAACAAATTTGAGGACCAGAAGCCGGATCAAAGAAGCGTACACAAACCTGCCACCTGTCAAGACAAAATACGCAAATGCACGTTTGCTTGGGTCGCCAGGTGGATAACGCTCATGATTGTACTCATCATATACGATCTTTGAAGTAGGGTTTGTAATGGCTGCTACTGTTGGTGGGACTTTGTCCTCAAAATTTGGGGTTACCGAGTTTGAAGCAAATCCTGCAATAATCATACAGGAATAAAAGCAGTATAGTAACTAACTATAGAGTTAAAAGTAGATGAAACACCAAGGGAAAATCTTCTTAATTATGAGAGGTCCTAAAAGAGTAAAAGCCTGTCCTTTAAGAGTATCAAGCAATTTATGCAACGACCCTTTATGGCTATATGTATTTGAAGGGATTGCATATAAAAGAAAATATTTTATTTTGCTCAAAAAACACAAGAGGTTACTAACATGGTACATTATTTTCCAGACACTCATAAGGAGAGCTTGACACAACAAAACTCAATAACAAACTTTATCAAAATATATAACAAATAGGGTTCCTTGATCGAGTGCAGTAGGTGGTCCATAGTACCCTCGCAGAGCTCTAAGAACCAAGGGTTTGTATTTAGCAGAATTGGATTTGCAATTCAGAACGATGCAACTTGTTGCCCGTTTACCTACCATCCTAATGTAATTTGTCTATAAAAAAAAAGATATAATTTTTTTATTCAATCAATATGAAATTGTAGATGTTTGGATCATTTGCTAAAAAGGGACCTAAGATAACGTTAACACCAGTTCCGAATCAGCTTGCAATTGTGACGGTATAAAACGAGAACATCAATAATCCACAGCAGGTTGTTAATATCCCCTTTATGCATCCATTACATACAGTCTAAACTTACTGTAAACTTGCAGCCTGTAGAAACGCTCAAAAAACTAAACTCTCTTTATCGACCCCTTACCTTCATGGCGACAAGGATCCAATAATATAATTGCATTCTATAAGCTATAACCATGAAAATGTTCAAAGGAGACAAATTTGTGGTTCCTGTGAGCTTAAATTACATAAATAAATGTCGAAATGCCACCATCGTAAAGTTTTAACAGACAACAATGAACTATTCAACCTAACCTCCCATCATATGTATCATGTATGTATGTATGTTAATGTTTCCACCAAAACAAATACCGATTTTAATCAATAACACGAACATTCATTTTTCGCCTAAACTTATGTCATATAATATCCCATGGTCAAAATAGAATCGGGCAGTAAATATTATGTGATCCGTATTAATAATAATAATAATAATAATAAGATTTGGAGGGAAAGGAAACAAACAAACCTCTGGTGGAAATGAGATTAAAATAATGGTTGACGGGGGATGAAAGGTAGGTTGATCGGAGATGGTGGTGGTTGTCGGCGGTGCCGTCGATCTGCGTGTTGTTGGAGATGACGGAGACGGAGGCGGAGTGGTTGGGCCTCCATGGAGATGATGTGAGAGAAGCCAATCTCCTGGTTCCGGCTCTCAACATCCTGTTGTTGTTTGCAGGATTAGGGTTCGATGGGATGATGAGCCTCTCTAGAAAGGTTTCGTTTTTTTTTTTTTTTTTCATGAGTGACAAAACACCAACGTGGCGTTTATCTATCTACGCTTTTTATAAGTCTCAACTCGAGCACACGCTCTTGTGATGGAGTGGCAGCAGAAATGATATATATAGTGGCTTTGGTGAATTTAGCGTTACATGTGGGTGAGTAGCTAAGACGTGTCTTCACCTAGGGTCTAGGGACGTATTGGGTGCTTTTATAACCAATTGATGGGTATCCTGATAAAACATTTATGCCTTTGGTTTGTGCGTACTCCAAATAGGGAAAATAACAGGGTGGGTTTGGTAATCTTAACCTCATATCTAATTGTAAAACGGTATCTCATACCTGACTCAAATTAGTCGGTATTTATCGGGTTTTTACCCATTGAGTATCTAGCATGCCTATAGTTAGCATATTTTTACCATTCTATTTTTCATATAATTATCTATTAATCAATTGCATATTTTATACGCCGTACTATATCCGATAACTAATATGAATTTCACAAATATATTTACGTTAACATGTGGATGAGCATCTGACAAATATATGTTAACTTGCTCATGGTATTTAGATTAATGGAACAACACTAGATACATAAAAAATAATAATAATATTTTCGGGCTTATTATCAGGTTAACATGTATATATTTTTTGGTCGGATAAATGAGTATATCACTTAATCCCATACCCGATTACCCGTCCCAAATGTTTCAATTTAGCCGTTAGATTTAGATTATACTAGACTGTTGTTAAAATATCATACGTGATTTAAAAAAAAAACATTGTAACTAATAACATAAAGTATACTAATGTTAAAAACTTAGTTAACACATTTCTACCAATGGGTGACCCTTCCTTTCGGTATTTGTTACTCCCTCCGCCCCAATTTAAATGTCCTACTTTCCTTTTTTGTTTGTCCCAAATTAAATGTCTCTTTCTAAAAATAGAAATGTAATTTCCAGTTTTGCCCATAAAAGACAAAACACAATCACCATTTTTAAGGATATTATTGTCATTTTACCACATACAAACAAAATATTTCTTAAAATGTGTGTTTTTTGAACTAGGGCATTATTACTATATTGTTCCCCACACAAAAACTGCCATTTTTTGAAGGAAAAAAAAAACTGTTTTTAGGTTCATCTCAGCCATCCAAACAAGTCAGTTTTTTCTAACATGAAATCTGGACCACAAATAATGGGTAGTTACTCCCAAAATTTGGAAGTTACAATTTTCATGTGGCAGTTTTTTTTTGCTATCCCCACTACTCTTCTACCCCACTACTCTTCTACTCCAATACTTATGCAGATCACATATTTCAGCAGCAAAGCCATTCCCTGCACGTCACACATTCCATAAAAATCATTCCCTGCACATCAAACAATGGCTAATCAGCAGCATGATGACTCTACTAACCTATCCAAACCTACGAATCAGCAGCATGATGACTCTACAAACCTTTCTAAACCTACAAATCAGCAGCATGATCACTCTACTAACCTTTCCAAACCTACGGAGCAGCCAAAGATGTTGGTGACGGTGCAGACCAACCTGAAGAAAAGTATTGCAAGGTAAGAAAACAAAACATGATACATATAAACTGCAGTTTAGTAAACTCATGGACTGGAAAAACAGTTTTTTTTGTCTAAAATTGGCTGTTTTTGTGTCTAAAATTGGCAGTTTCATATGTAACATGCACTGGAATCCATTCATGATAGATTAAACTGCAGTAAACTCAAATACATGATACATTAAACTGCAGTTTTGAATGAACCAAAAAATACATGTTTCTAATTCAGTTACCTTTTTTTGTATGGGACTTATCAAGTGCTGGACCTGGAAATGAGTCATAAGATATAAAGATGGCAAGCATGAGCTGCATCAAAAATATATACTTTAGTATATTTACAATATAGTATTAAAGTTTTCTTACAATTTGACATCTAACCACCTTTTTTTAATTATAAAGTTAGCAGCAGATATGCAATGATTTTCAAGGCCTGAGAGACACATCAATGGTCCACTGTAACTCATATTAAGTTCATGTTGAAATTACTTGATATCTTGGTTCAACTTGATCATCTGAAAAATGCGAAAACAAGTATATTGAATGATTTCTATTAGAAAAAAAGATAAATTTTCCATATGTGTATTTACTAATTTTACATCAGTTTTCTCTTTTATTACAATACCATAGTGTGCTTAAAAATATCTCAATGTATAACACATAAATATAAAAGTAAGTTTTTATTGTTTTTTCAATGTATATCTTGCAACTTTAATGTCTATTTAAGAAATAATCTTTTCTATACAAATTTATTTGAGAACAGAGCATTAAAATTCATAACTTACAATACACAACAGCATGGCAACATCATGAGTTTTATTAGTTGGTTTGTTTTGATAAAATACTTAACGTCCCAATTTTTCAATGCCGAATTAATAATAATTTTCACAAAAAAGAATAAAAGACATGTTACTAATTCAATTACCTTTTTTTGTATGTTGAAAGCAACCGGCAAACGACATCAGCAATCAAGCTCCAGCCAGCAAAGTACCTACTCTCACCACCACTCTACCACCCGCAGGCGAAGACACTGGTGCCGCTGCAGACGCTGCCGACAACAAACAACAGGTAAAAACTTTAGCTTTGCAAGTTTTAGTGTTTACCCCAGTATGATTATTATGTCGTCAGGAAACTAACTTATGTGTTTAAGACAGGTCGTAAAAACTGTAAATCAAAATAATTTAACAAATTAAATGCTTCATATTTTTCACATGTTAGACCTTCTTGAACACAAACTGTATGTGTTATGTACATGCAAAAACATCAAATTATTTAAAAAATTTCGGTGTTTTATATATTTTAGATTTCGTACTTCTTAAACACACATGTATATATTAGGTACATAATAAAGAACATCACAGTAAGCACATAACACAACAAAAATAGTGCATTTATTACTAAAATAAAATTTTAGTCACTTGGATATTTTTATAATGAATTGATCAAAGTATAAGTCTTTTTATTGGTTAATATTTAACTTTAATTTTCAAAAATGTTTTGTAACCTGGCAACAAACAGTTATAAAACAACGGTTAATTTATGTTTTTCCAACGATGATATATAGTGTTAATAACCTTATAACAACACTTTCAAATCATATAAAGTACAATTCTGATGCTTTAATAATCATATGAAGTAGATAACTGAGTAGTTTTGTTAGAAGTGGGTGAGAAAAGTAGGGTATACGAATCGGACCAAGTATTTATAGTATACGCACTCACATTTAAACCATAGGCTATAGCGGGGTGATAGGGTTGTGCATAAAAACTAATTAACCGAATTCAAGCCGAATTAACTTACATAACCATACTAAAATAACCAACCAAATGCAAAGTGTCGTTCAGTTTGGTTATGTTTAAGCTATCATCCGTAAGTAAAATTATTCAACTTCATTTGCATATAATTTTGCTCTTTTTTCACCAATATAAATAATGATTACCATTTAGAAATCATTGTCGTCATATTGGTTAGAAACTTCCTTTGGATCCTAAGTCTAAGGGAAGCCTTTAGTCCAACTTGAGTCAATTGAATCAAATTCTTTAAAAACAGAAGTAAAATAAATCATGTCACATAAGTTTTTAATGAAACAGAGGGGTTGCAATTAGTTTATCAATTTCTCCAGTTGACCAGCTGTACATGCCACCCCTCTAGGTCCTAATCACAGGCATGTTGTCTACTTTTGGTAAAAAAATCATCATATAAAGCTTAATTTTTTTTTACTCCACTGATTTTTGATCCCTTTAACCATAGTTCCTCATGTGCAAAAGACAAATAAACATTCGGATAGACCATTTAGGAATATAACAAACACACTCTCTATAGTCAATTAGTAATTAATAGCACTCCTAATTCCAATCAAGATCTAACAGACTATGTATAACTGTCAACTATATTAGAATTCTAAAACCTATCATATTATATATTGTAGCGGATTGCAAAGCCATCTCAAAAGTTACATGTGTTTACCTTTAAATTTCCCGACAACGTTGACCCCGCAAAGGACTCGGACTTGTGAGTCCGCGGACGAAACTATAACTTTCCTCGAGTCGGTTGGGCAGAACTGGAATCCGGTTATTCGCCTCGGCCATTCCTTATAACCTGAAAATTTTAATTGCAACATTCAATTAAAGTAACAAAAATAAATTTACTTATTTTAATAAATAAAATAATTCATATAGTTTATCTAATTTCAAACATAACCTTAAAATCTTTGCAACATTCAATTAAAGAGTATATAAGGATGTTTTCTGTTACCTTTGTTGTAAAATCAGGATGACTCTTCTAACAAGCCGAACCCTACAAATGATGCTATGGTAAAATTAATATTTTTTTATACAAAACCAATGAAATACATGTTGTTTACATTTCAATTCAATTACCTTTGTTTTTTGTATGATGTAGGTAGCATGGCGTTATTATGATGATAACGACCCAAATGATGAACCTGCCAAGGTAAAAACTAATCAGTTAGTAATCTTTGTTCTTCATTTTCTTTTACCATGTTCTTTCTATTTATGTTATATAATATATATATATATATATATATTGTTTACCTTTTCAGTCAACCAGTAACAGTGTCGAGATTATTTCATTCGGGCCATTTAGTCCCTACAAGTCACATCTTTCTCGTGAGATCAGCGAAGAGGTAATATATCAATATTTGGTAATTATTGAAGTTTAGTTTAATTACTGTTGTGAAAGCTTCTACAACACCTAACTAACAAGTTATATATCTTATTCAGTTGCGTGACTTTGAAAAGCAACGAAAAAGAGCAAGGGACTTGCTAAACTGGAAATGGGATGATGTTATAGAAATTAACAGCTCTCATGAAGAAATTGAGTTAGTCGATATGACTCGCGATGCTAATGTGAATCAGTTGCCTATAGTATCTGATGACTTGCCTGTTTACCCCGAACGTGAACTTGATGATACCGCTGATTCGCTAGAAACTTTCTACCAAAAGTTCAAGATTCCTAAAGTGATCACTCGCAGTCGCTCTCGGTGTGACAACCTGCACCATTCACTTTTCATAAATGTGCATAATTGGTTCCTCAACTATTTCAAAATTTTCATTTTTAACCCTCGTATTTAAATAGGACCAAAATTCACAATTTAATAAAACTTATAATTTTTATAAGTAAAAGTATGCACGTTTTATACTCACATCTACACCCGAGCACGTATGTTTCAGACCTTGATACTCAAAACCCTTAATTTTCGGTCCTAAAACAACTTAGAAACAGAAGGAAACAAGTCTATAACTTAAAATTGATTTAATTAAAAAAAATATTTTTTTAGCCCTCGCGGTCCGCTAAGATAGTCAAACAGTCAAAGTTCCAGTCAAAATCCTAGTCAAAGTCTCAGTCAAAAGTCCTAGTCAAAGTCTCAGTCAAAGTCTTAGTCAAATAGTCAATTCATCATAAAACCTTACTTTATGGTGTTGACCAATTTTAATGGCTAGTTGAATCCAAAACTAGTATAAAAACCCACCTATGACCCATTACAATTTGCACCTCTAAATTGATTATTTCAATCCGATTAAACTCTCCCTCATACCTTTCTTCTATAGTCTATTACTTCTACAATATAAGCTTTGATTATAAGCTCTTGTAATTGGCGAATTGGAAGCTTGATATTCTCTCTTTCGGTTTTTATTTCTTCAAATTGGACTAGCTACGTTGTGAGTTTTTCTAATTATTTTTTTCATGATATTTCATTCATATTTGTAGATCAATAGTCCTCTGTTTAATTTGTCAATTATAGTCTCTAAGGGTTTCAATTGGATAATCTAGGATTTAGGGTGTTCTAGGTGATTTGGGGATTTTTGATTTAAAAGTTAACCGAACCTTATAAATTCATAACTCACTTATTTCTTATCCAAAAATTATGAAACTTGGTAGAAACATGTTTCGCTATGTTAGAATAATTTTCATGTCATTTTTCCTTTGTTTTGATTCGGTTTTATATGATATCTCAATTTTATGGAATAAATTAATTTTTAAGCATATAATTTCATCAAAGACTTTTATATAAAATATCTAGTTTGTAAACTCATGTATTCATTATCTTTGACATCTTATTAATAATCAATATAATTATTTATATTTAATTTAATAAATATGAATAATTATAGTTTAAGATTATTAAATTTATTCCTTTCATCATGACCCTTATTATTTAACTTGGTTTTATTTGTAATATGAACCTAAGTTAGACTCTCGATTTACCTCATGGATTCGGGTATTGAGATTCTAATAAACTATTTAATTGTTTTGGCGCCTCATCCTTATATTAAACTTAAAACCCCCAAATTTAGACTAGACATCCTAGATGCCTTAGATTAGGAACTCTAGACTCTTTTAAGTTTAGACCCTTATTTTGGATACTTGAAACTTTAGGTTGAGTCTTCGGGATTCGCCTCACATACATTCACGACGCATAGTGGTTTATACAACTTAGTGAATGTGAGTATTTCCTATCCCTTTTTTTTTTGTCTTTATTCACTTTTGGGGTGTTACATGTACACTTATACAAAATACACATACAAGTTCACATTTTTACAATACAATTCTAGTACATTGTGCATTTGCTTACATATGTGCTTTATTCTTAGACATTACATGTAGAATACATTTGTACTTAGTGAAATCATTAACCATGTACAAGCCGACCATAACATTGGATAGCGCTATTGGATTGACAACCCGCCTAGGTTGATTCTCCCCCTTTTTCATCGGAGAATCCATGGTCATTGTTAAGTTATTATCCATTTATTGGATAAGTACACCGCCGTTCATTTAGTACATTATACAGTCACAGGATTGATTTCGCTCATTTGTATGATAAATAGTTTACATAAATGCACTGTAGCTTTGCACTTGAATTGTATAACATTTTCCCAACTTACTATATGTATTAAAACTAGGAATGCTCACCAACATTTCATATGATGACGAAACTTATTTTGTACATGTTTCAGGTGCAGTTTGATCTTAGTACTATAGCATTGGATTTTAGTGCTTGCTTTTAATAAGTTATTTCAAATTTCATGTTTCATTCAGACTTTTGTATTTTTTTTCCATTTCATCTATGTAAGACAATTTAAATTATTCAATAATATATTTACATTTTAGTACCATGTGCTTTTGAACAATCGTCACTACGTGACATCTCGATGATTCCGCCATCGGTTGGGGTGTTACACTCGGGTTGTCAAACCTTAAATCTACTATTTTTATGTTTTGTTCTGTTTTCTTTAGTTTTGTTTAATGAACCTTTTATGCGTTGTCTTTCTTTAGTTTTGTTTAATGAACCTTTTATGCGTTGTGTTTTGTTTAATGAACCTTTTATGATGTTACATATGTTTGTTATTAATTTTTTAGTATCAAATTTACTATTTTTATGTTTTGTTCTGTTTTCTTTACCACAAGCTTTAAACAGTAATCCTTAGCCAAACATTAGCAAATTCACTTTATTAAACAGAAATATACAAAAAATTATGACTACTAAAACTATTATCCCAATTTTTACGCAAACTTTTAACTATAAAAATAAACAACACTTGTGTATATATAAATAACCCCAACATAATTTTTTTTAACCATGGCTGAATACACTTTTGTTTTCGAAAATGTTAACTTTATATACTATGTCAGATATGTAGATTTGCACGAAGTGTTGAGGTATGATATGAACACAATCTGAAGTATCATAAAAGACCAACTTTATTGTGTATGTTTAAGGTATTAGTGGATGAGTGGTGTACTAAATTTAAGGAAACCTTACTCTAACCTCCACCAAATATGTTATAAAACTCCCCATGAATACTCAATACTCATTTCACTATTTCATCCAGCAGCCTCTGTAAAAGATTCAGTTTACTTAACTATTCTACCAGGTTTTTTCTTTCTATTTGTCTCAATTGTTTTTCTTTATTGATTCATTATGTGTTGCTTTATATTTTCGAACTGTACAAATTAAGTTCCATTATCACACAAGTATAACCAAAAAAAAAAAAAACTCAAAACCTTACAATGCACACACCCACACCGTTTTAAATAAGATTAAACCTTCTATACACAGTGAACACGTTTTAGATGTATAAATTGCATACCTTTTAAATACGACTTGAAATTTTTTTTCTGGATACAACATAGTTTCTAAGGGTTGGTTGTTTCAAACATTCAACAATAAGTGTAGAAAAATAAATTAAACAATTGGAAGGAGACTTACCTAAGTTGTCAATATAGTAAGAAGTGTGTCTCAAACCCATAATCACCATCTCCGATCTACTTCGAAGGATTCTATTATGTAACATGCTTTCAGAAGCCTCTTTGCGGCTGAACTCGAGGGGTTTGGATCCGGTGTTGATGACGACATTTCTTTTAGTTGTTCTTCTGTTTTTTTGGAGTGTTGGTTTCTTAAGGTGAGTTTGCGATTTAGTAATGTATAAATTGATTAGTTATGGATTTTAGTGGGGTTATGTAATACCTGTTACGTAGCCTATTCTCTCTCCCATGAAGCCCACCATTTGAAACATGATCCCCACATTCTGTTTTATTCACTTTACACCCAAAAAAAATTGGAAAGTAGAGCCCACCATTTAAAACATGATCCCCCCACAATCTGTTTTATTCACTTTCCAAATACCGATCCCCATAATTATAGGCTTACAGTTTCGCTTTCCACCCATAAAACTCCCCTGTTTTGTTCAAACACCATTCATAATCATCTTCTCAAACTCTCTAATCATTAATCTGCGACTTTATACATGGCATCACCCGCTGATCAATTTAAACAAAAGGTTATAAGTGAGGTTGAAATTCTTTTCGAGAAAGATACATTGTATTATGGTGTTTTGAAGCAAAGCAAAAAGCGTTTGTGTATGCTTATAGAAGAGCAACAAGATTTAATAAAGGAATTGATGTGCTTACCTCCTTCTGATGTGCGCGACATCATTGCTATTTCTACCTTGGAAGACATTAACAAAAGCCTTGACAATTTACATCATATGATATTGGTTTTTGAAACTTTGAAGCGTTCCATAGAGATGAAGCTTGCTTTTTTAAGGACCGTTTAGGTGTGTGTTGTTTTGTTTTTGTGTTTGTCTTCTATATGGTTGAAGGCAATATAAAATCGGAATCGAGATGTTCGTGTTTGAAGTTTTATTAGATCAAAATTAGGTGTGTGTTGTTTTGTTTTTGTTTTTGTGTTTGTCTTCTATATGGTTTCGTACGTGTTCGTTGTTCTTTCCGAGTTTCATTTGTTAATGTAGTTTTTGCTTCGAGTTGTGTTTCTTTGATCCTCTACTTCTGAATTAGTTATCTTCCTTTGTCCTTTCTATCTCTATTTGAGGCACAAAATGGTTACAAGGCATGTTTATGATTATGGTTTACCTTTAATGAGTCGTTGTATCAATAGTTGTAACATGTTTAAGTTTATTGTTTTATCATGACATTTTATTGTATGTTACCCTAATGAACCATTTAGTTTAACTTGTATGTTTGTTTTTTTCTACGGAATGTTTAAATCTTCGTGATTATCTTCCAGACTTCCAGATCTCAATTTGTTGGCCCAATATTAAAATGTAGCCGGCCCACAAACATAATAAATCACCTACCCACAATTTAATTTACAAAGTTCCACTACAGGCCCAATATTAGTCTAAATCCGTATTTAAAAAAAAAAGAATAGTTGAACTTATATTTAAATTATTAGAAAATCAAATTTTTTTATTATTTATTTGTCACACTTATACACGCACCATTAAACACTTTTTTGATAACCCGCTTACAACCCAACAACCCGCTTATAACTCATGAACATGTATGACTCATTTAAAAATATGGGTTAAATGGGTTGTCTTCGGGTTGACCCGAATTATATGTGGGTCAGTTAGGGTTGAAATATTTGACACGAATAATAATATTGTTCGGGTTTGGTTTGCACATTTCAACCCAACAACCTGCCAACCCGCAACCCGTAAACCCGCCAACTTGCTTGCCCGACACGATTGACACCCCTAATAGTCCTTATCATTGCAGACCTCTTTTATGAACCTTTGCTTTCCTTGTACATAACAAATCATATTAGATTTCATTATACACAATTATCAATTTTAATTTTGATGCAAACGACAACAGTTTTTCTGAAATAATTAAAGGACTAATTTGGCGATAGGTTATAACTTATAATGTTACCTGTAGTAATTAATAGAACTTTCAATTGGCCTCCTAAAGCGTTAAAGCATTGTTTGAAATTGAGTGCATTTACATGTATTCAACTTAAACCATGACATGCTTTATTTTGAGGTTATATGTGTACTTATATTTATTTCGAGATTATGTGTACTATTAATAGGTCTTATAATTGTTGGAAGATATAAGAAAATTTATTATTTAATATATTATTTGTAATATTTTAATTATGTAGCCACCATAAAATTCGGTATTTTGAACTACCCACTAAATCATGGTTACTTTTCTAAATTACAAAATTTCTAAATCAAAACCGTTCCATCCCTTTTAAATAGCTACATGTTCATCATGATTTAGGTCCTATAAGTATAATCCCAAATATATTATTATCACATCATTGTACTTGTACCGCAACCTTCTTACTGCAAAGGTACTATTCTATTATAATTATGTTGACTTGCATAATTTTCCATCCTTTGGTTATCTTATTAATTTTGGTTTTCTGTTTTTTTTTAATCAGATGGAACAGCAACCAAACCTACTAGGAAATGTATATTTTCAATTGTATTACTTTATCATTTGATTGTAGTTCAACTTAGTTTCAAATAACAACCTTTTATGTTTTGGTTATTGTGTAGGACCGAGGTTTAACTAAAAAACGTAAGCGTGTAACGGCTCCTAAACATTGGAAATGGGACGAGGTAATTGACGTATACAGTTCCGATGATAATGGTAGTGACATGGAGGCTATCGCTACAACTAATAATGGAGCTGTCATGGAGGTTATGGATACCGTTGATTGTATTAATGATGTTGTAGACAACAAAGAAGTCACTTCTGCTACTGCTGAATTTGGTGATGAAAAGGGAAACGACAAGGAGGTCGCTGAAACCATTCATACTGTTGTGGATAATAAAGATGTCAATGAGGTTGCTGATCCTACTGATTCTGTTGAATCGGTTGGAAAAAAGGCGCATTTAAGGCAATATAAATCGGAATCGAGATGTTCGTGTTTGAAGTTTTATTAGATCAAAACTAGGTGTGTGTCGTTTTGTTTTGTGTTTGTCTTCTATATGGTTGCGTACGTGGATGTTTTCCTTTCCGAATTTCATTTGTTAATGTAGTTTTTGCTTCGAGTTGTGTTTCTTTGATCCTCTACTTCTGAATTAAAGTTGCCTTAAATGACATTAAATAAAGAAAATGACAACACCACTTAACCATTCAAATGAAGATGTTTTGGAGAATCATAAATGTTTTATTCTTTTATTTTTCTTCAAATCATACCTTTAATGAGTCGTTGTATCAATAATTGTAACATGTTTAATTTTACAATAAAAAAAATAAGGATGAATTTACTAAATAAAAACTATGGGTGAGCATACACCATATTTTTTTAGGAATGGAAGTGGCTGAGTGGGTAACAAATTACAACTTTAGATTTCATAATCATTTCAATATAACTAACCATTAACAGTTTAAAGGTTGTGGAAATCCCATGTTCACCACATTGCAGTTACTTAATTATCCCATTTTCTAGCTCAGTAAGTTCTGAACTCCCCCACTATTTTCCTAAATAATAGGCCCCAACTCCCCACTCATTAGGAAGTTAGCTGCCTATATAATTCAGTCTTTCAATGGTAACAATTAACAATCCCACCTGCACATCGAATTTCCACTTGACTACATTCTCTTCTATCTAATTTCTCAACATCACTGTAAGTTTAATCTAAAGTAATCTCATCTCTTCAATGGATTCATTAATTTCTTCTATATATATCTACATGGTAATTAATCCAATGAATGAGTTGTTTGTTTTTTTATCACAAAACGGAGAAGCATCCATATGTTGGTTTACACCCATTTTATTCTAAGTTTCTAACCAATAGTGGTGCAAGTTCTTGTATTTGCTGCATTAACATATTATGCATTGGGTATTGATTTTTATTTTATACTAGGGTGATCCTGCCGCGTTGCGGCGGGAGTGTGACAACGATTTATTAGATTATTAAGGGTTAAGGAAAATACGAAGTGTTTGTGAAGTGTAATAGAGAGAAAAGGGTATACGTGTTGGTGGGTAAAAAAAAGGCAAAAAAAGATCAACTATAGTGCTCAAAAAGCAATAACAAAATGTTATCAGCGCAAAGTCTCGATATGTATTGATATTTTATATTTTATAACTACTGCATAGCAAGTGATTTCTCTAAACTAACAGAAAGATACAGAGTCAATTTTACAAACCAAAATCGTGGGACTAGAAGCATTAAGGTGGATATAAAATCCGGTAAAAAAATTTTAATTTGATCCGGTAGACTAATCCCTTAACGTAATAGTAAGTCTATATTATCATAGTAAAATATACAACCACATACCCGCGCTTCGCGGCGGGTCGACCCAATTTTTAAAAAAATTATAATGAAAACTTACGCAATGGTAGCCTCTCCGCATAATCAAGAGTAGGTACAATGACAAAGACGATCAACGAAGAAGTCCTCCATCGCCATGCTCGCCTCTCCGCATTCTTCCTGACAAAAACACATTGTAACGAATTGTACCTGCAAGTGACATCTTAATCACTTTTATTGACGGTCAAAATCATGGGACACATTTTATAGAAGTTCAAAGTGACGTCTTTTGATCACAAAAACAATATTACTACATAAATCATATAATCATGTAACTATCAAAACCAAAGAAATATTCAAGAGTTAACTATAAAAACCAAATTTACATTCAAGACTCACGATTTAACAACTGAAACCAAATCAAATTAATATTCAAGATTTAACAATAAAAATCATATTAACATTCAAGATTCAAGATCAAAACTTTATGCTTAAATCAAACATGTTCTTAAATATACCTTAATTTTCATGAATCTATCAATCTCGCCATTCTGTCTACACATCTTGCGTTCAAGATCATCAACCAAATGCCCGAAATAAAAGACGAATCACCCGAAGAAGCCAACCTACCATTGTCAAGAGATAATCTTAAATCAAACTAAGTTCTTTTTAATAAGCTATATAATCTTCATGAGCCCACAAAATGAATAAAAAGCCATCAGGTCCTTATTTTCTTTCACTCAATGATAAAACATAAGATGTATGGCCCCATAAAGCATAATTGATTCTGAAGCTAAAAATATTTGACATATTGAATTAATAAGTGTATAAACTGGAATATTACCCAGCATCACATATAAGTCTAAATAACAATATGATAAACAAAGATTTCAGCAACAAACATTGAAAGGTTAGCAACAACAAATACACATCAACCTAAGTGGAACAATAACACAAACAGTTGGCGTGCACAAAAAATACACAGCAACCTAACCATTCTGGGATGACGTTTTATCCACCGATGAGCATACCGAATAATCGTCCCATCAATTGGTTTGAACCCTCAGCCGCCGACTCCGTCTAGGTTCGATCCTAGAACAGGGAATAACCCAAAATAAAATCATCAAATCTGAGAGACAATAAAGGGGTTAGATGTGTGAACATTGAACAATCCCTAATTTACCGAATCTTACCTCATTAGTGAGTACAGGGTGACGCCTCGATGACGGCATCGGTTTAACAGCGCAGCCGTACGGGTGCTGCAGGTGGATGATTTTGATTGGAGGAGAAGGTTGCGCCACCGCCACGCAAAACACCCTTACCATCGCTCACAACTCTTCGACCAAAAAATAGCTTATTGAGAGGCAGGAGACTGACGAAATGAAGACCGCTAACTCCAAAAGCCTATTAGCAGCCGGAGTCATGACTACCATCTGCCACCAAAGCGTACCGTCTTGACCTACAACACCCCCACCAAAGCGTATCTAGAGAGAGAGTGTGTGGTGAAGTTGTTTTAGAGAGAGAGAGAGAGAGAGAAAGAGAAGGGTCTGGGGTAGGTGTGGGCTGGGATAAATGATTGAGTGAAGAGTGGTAAAAGCAAAGTGATATATATATATAATAATGTGTTTGTTGTATAGTTTTATTTTATATGTGTTTGTTGTATAGTTTTTTGGGTTTGTATAGTCGAGATGGTATTGACACTGTTGGATTGGATGATGCAGCTTCAAGATTAGGTAATTTTATAATGTGTTGAAATGTTGTTACGTTTTTTTTTTTAAGAATTGTGTGTGGGGGTGATGGATTATACATCAATATTGAAGATCTTTTTGTTGATGTTATGTTTTTGTATATTTTTATTAGGTGTTGAGAGACGGCGGATGTGACATCCGTCACTTTTTCATTATAATATATATATATATATATATTTAATTATTAATAATAATAATAATAATAATAATAATAATAATAATAAGTAATAATGCTTATTCTAGTCCAATTACTCTTAAACCCAACACCATATAAACCTAACCCAATCAACCCTTTAAGACACAAGCCCAAGTGCTGAGGCCCAAACACCTTCCCTTCTTGCTTTAATCAAAAAAAAAAAAAAAGAGGTTGCTGCTTACGGGACTCGAACCCGGGCAGACCCCAACACACACACACGGGTGCAACCACCTGAGCTACGGCTCTTTCTTGTTTTACCTCTGTTTCAAATTATATTTATACCCACTTTCGCGCTCCTTTTTCTTCTCCCCTTTGCCTGTTACGCGAACAGCAGCATGTTGGTATGTTTTTATAAACTTTGACCATTCCTTTAACTCAATTAACTCGCTTGCATTTATACATGGTATGATTACAAGATTATCGGCCCTATCTGACTCGAATACACGTCAATTAACCAACAATCATTGACCAATTTAAACACCATACGCGTATGACATTAATCGCGGGTCAAACTTTCTAAAACGACTAATTCATAGGCCTCACTATAAATTGATACCTTCTACACCTTCACAACTCGCCACTCAACCTCTCTCAACTCTCAATTTCTTCATATAACCTCTGTTCATGCTAAATTTCGTCGTGTTTGACTTGTAAGTTGACTGAGCAATCGTGCACGAAACAGACTTGTAAGTCTAATATTTTTAGTGGGTTTTGATCTTCGGCATCCACACATCAATAGCCCTAAGGTTAATTGGGTTATTGATGTGTGAATCAAACAATTGCAAAATCTAGGGCTTGTTCTTAATAATTTGGGGAAAAACACAATTTTTATATGTTATATATATTAAATGAACTAAAACAAAACACAACCACTGGTCTGGACCAAGTGGTTGTGTCTGGTGTCTTGTAACCTGAACCACACAGGTTCGAATCCCACAAGCATAAGACATTTTTTTTTATCCTTTATACCTATAATTACCTTCATTCTTTTTAAAAATCGTTTTAAAATACTAAAACTATTTTATAAATTCTACAAAATTTATTTTATGTTTATCCACTGATAAAGTTCATCATCCAATTTTTAGTTTTTCAAAAATAATTTATTTAATATATATTATTAATAAATCAAGTTTATTCTATTTTATTTATAAAAATCTCTAAATATATCAAAACGATCTTATAAATTTCCACAAAAATTATCCTAAGTTTTTATAACGTTAAACCTTTCAGAAATGATTTTTAATTCTGAAAAATCATTTATTTTATATTTTTAATCAATTTTTGTTAGATTTAATCATAATTAAATCATAATAAATTCATTTTACAATATTTTTATACCAAAATTTTACATAAATTATTTCTATTCGTATAGAATTGAAATACAATTTTTAATTCAGAAATTCTTTGATTTTAATATTTTTAGAGATTAAAGTCGTATTTTGACAATTTGAAATAATTAGATTAAATATTCTATTTTCAAGAAAATAATTTTATAAAAATTATTTTCATACTTAAAACCTCATGTTGTGATTATATTCAACTTAAAATTTTACAAAAAGACTTTTATTTATTTATTTACTAAATTTCTTATATTTAATAAACAATTTGTTTATTAAACAAATAAACGTTTATCCCCAATTCGAAGCCCTAGAAATTCATATATCCTAGAGTTATTTCCCTTACACATTATCGATTACTTTAGGTTAATCATTTGGGAGAAATCTCAAGTTCATATTTCGTTGTCCAGTCCAATTCCAAGTTACTACGTGAACAGTGAGTATTCCTACCCCTTTTTGCTTTTATACATTTTTGGGGTGTTACATGTACACTATTACAATTTCAAATACAAGTTTACATTTTTACAATACAATTCTAGTACTATGTGCATTGCTTACAACGTGCTTTATGCTTAGACAATACATGTGGATTACATTTGTACTTAGTGAAATCATTAACATGGTACAAGCCGACCTTAACATTGGATAGCGCTATTTGGATTGACAACCCGCCTAGATTGATTCTCCCCCTTTTTCATCGGAGAATCCGTGGCCATTGTTAAGTTATCATCCATTCATTGGTTGAGTACACTACAGTTCATACAGTACATTATACAGTCACAGGGTTGATTTCGCTCATTTGTTTGATACATGGTTTACATATCCACACTGTAGCTTGCACTTGAATTGTATAACTTTTTAACCTACTATATATATCAAATCTAGGAATGCTCACCAACATTTCATATGTTGACCAAATCTATTTTGTACATGTTTCAGGTGCAGTTTGATCTAGTGCTTTAGCGAAGAACATTTAGTGCCTTATTTTAATTCAGTTATTTCAATATTTACATTTCATTTAGACAATGTATTTTCCATTTCCATGTAAGACAATTTTGATTATTTAATAATATTTACATTTAAGTACCATGTGCTTTTGAACAATCGTCACTACGTGACACCTCGATGATTCCGCCATCGGTTGGGGTGTTACAGATTGGTATCAGAGCCATGGTTATAGAGAACTAGGTTATTAGATAAAAAGGCCTAGACTATAACCGAACTACAACTTGCATGCATAATATTTCCTGAATTACCCTACTCCTCATTTCTCCCTACTTTCCTCCTTCTATCTTTCCCTTCTTCTCTCTCTCTATTCTTCTTACCTTTCATCATAGTGTATAGAGATGGAGTCCTACAGGGAGTGGAAATGTCTACATCATCACGGAACAGGGACAGTACCTTTCATGAAGACACTCTTAGGCATAATGCCTACTCTTACTGTTGTTCCTTCAAAGTTGTTGAACTTTAATGAGTGTGATAAGGACACGTGCAATCTGGAAGGGTGGACACCTGTACACTGGGTTTTCTGGCATAGGCAAGCATAGCGCATAAATCCATTTACGGACCTGTTATGCTTACCTGGGGATTCCTGGAGTGAGTGTCCACTTATAGGCTAAAGCACGTCTTCTTTGATCACCATTGGGTTCAATTCCTTTGAAAAGTCAACGTTCTTGTTGGGCTTTACAGCCAGACAAGGGCACTCCAAGCATTTTATGCAAGCTTTCTCAATAATACTTTCTCGGTTCATATACAATATTTTGTATTTCACGATTTTCATATATTGCTTACAAGTTCATACTATCATGGATTTCACAATCACACTTCACCTTACCCTCTTAGCCACTTTTTAAATATTCAACACCCTACCCAAATCATATTATTTCTTTTCGCCACATGTTATTTATTTTAAAAACTATAACCTCATACTTTAGCACAAACTAAAGATTCTAAAACTTGTTGTATTACCTAGTACCTTTACAAAGTCCATAATATTTTTTTTTTAAAGGATGTCCTCGAACTTAAATTCAATTGATTATTTATTGACGTAACGAACGATTTTCTATATAATGTTTTAAACTATTACAAAGCCTACTTAGCTTGTACTATTTAACAACTTTTGCCTTGTGTACAAAACCAATTTTGAAAATAATTTTTTTTAAATAATATCTAGTCTCTAGATTCACTCATTTTCAACTTGTTCAAATTTTTACAATATTTGGTATATACCACAATCATATTTTCTTATACACTTGATTATGACTTTTGATCCAAACCCCAAAATTTACACTGCTATATAATCTCCTTACTATAAAATAAACCCTTTATCAACTATCTTCACATTCACCATCTCTCACAACCTTGATTCTGCTTCAAGATTTTTCATCATCCTCTCAAGAACTAAATTCATATCCTTCACCTTCTCACACATGAGCTAGTTACCCATGATAATCAAACTACTAAAAACCTGATACTTGATTCTACATGATTTTTTTTTCTCAAACCATCATAGTTTGTGAAACTTGATTTCCTCTTAACTTGACTATTCACTGGACATTTAATTATTCATGATACTTGAGTTTTCATTTTCATAATCCTATTTTCATTTTGTACCCAATTTCGTCGCACTCATTAGCATACAACATCTAGAAATTTCCTTGCATACTATTGTGTATTAAAACAGATTGGAAATTTATCATATTGATTACATTTATCATACAAGACCCTACCTTACATTTATTTGAAACATTTGGACTTGATACTTGATCTTACAGATGCTTTTCTAAGAAAACATCATTGGTTATTACATGAAACTAGATTTTTCCCTTAATTTGACTACGCATTGAACATCTAATTATTCATGATATTCGTAAACATTTAATTATTCATGATAACTTGCTTACATAAACATGCTATCAATTTGCAATCTATGTGAATAATAATTGCTGCACTTAATAGAGGTCATCATGCCTTTTTCAACAGTCGGGAGAGGCCCTACAACCTGCTCCACGACTGGTGAAGGCTATCGAACATACTCAACGATTGGTGGAGGTCACTATACCTTTTCAAACAGTCGGGAGAGGCCCTACAACCTACTCCACGACTGGTGGAGGCTATTGAACCTGCTCAACAATCGGTGGGGTCATAGAAGGACGCAAAACTTTAATGTAAGGTAAATTGATGATTCCGGTCCGGAACGTAATCATGAATTTACAGGTACGTTAGGGTAGTGTGAAATTCTATTAGAGTTTTTGGAAAGGCGTCCAGTACGTTTTCAAGGTATCAAAGGTGTGGTGGGTTAGCTGCGGTACACCCTGTATACAAACACTAATGATGCATTGAAAGTGAGACTGGAAGTCGAACCAGGAACAAACTCTGTTTGCTTGTTAGTTCATTTAGTCTTTTATAGTCAACCAACTCGTACATTTATTTTAGGAGTCCTAAAACTTGAAGTAGTGATTTACTAGATTCTTACTCTCTTTACTCTTTCGAGACGAACCTAATCCAATCCTTGACTCTCACCTATCAGACCTTTTACCCAAATCATTCGAAATTTCCAAACCACAGTTATCTTAATTTTACCCTAGCATCCATAACCCTATATTACTACTAACTTCGGGACGAAGTTTCTAAAAGTAGGGGATGCTGTGACATCCGTCACTTTTTCATTATAATATATATATATATATATATTTAATTATTATTAATAATAATAATAATAATAATAATAATAATAATAATAAGTAATAATGCTTATTCTAGTCCAATTACTCTTAAACCCAACACCATATAAACCTAACCCAATCAACCCTTTAAGACACAAGCCCAAGTGCTGAGGCCCAAACACCTTCCCTTCTTGCTTTAATCAAAAAAAAAAAAAAAAAGAGGTTGCTGCTTACGGGACTCGAACCCGGGCAGACCCCAACACACACACACGGGTGCAACCACCTGAGCTACGGCTCTTTCTTGTTTTACCTCTGTTTCAAATTATATTTATACCCACTTTCGCGCTCCTTTTTCTTCTCCCCTTTGCCTGTTACGCGAACAGCAGCATGTTGGTATGTTTTTATAAACTTTGACCATTCCTTTAACTCAATTAACTCGCTTGCATTTATACATGGTATGATTACAAGATTATCGGCCCTATCTGACTCGAATACACGTCAATTAACCAACAATCATTGACCAATTTAAACACCATACGCGTATGACATTAATCGCGGGTCAAACTTTCTAAAACGACTAATTCATAGGCCTCACTATAAATTGATACCTTCTACACCTTCACAACTCGCCACTCAACCTCTCTCAACTCTCAATTTCTTCATATAACCTCTGTTCATGCTAAATTTCGTCGTGTTTGACTTGTAAGTTGACTGAGCAATCGTGCACGAAACAGACTTGTAAGTCTAATATTTTTAGTGGGTTTTGATCTTCGGCATCCACACATCAATAGCCCTAAGGTTAATTGGGTTATTGATGTGTGAATCAAACAATTGCAAAATCTAGGGCTTGTTCTTAATAATTTGGGGAAAAACACAATTTTTATATGTTATATATATTAAATGAACTAAAACAAAACACAACCACTGGTCTGGACCAAGTGGTTGTGTCTGGTGTCTTGTAACCTGAACCACACAGGTTCGAATCCCACAAGCATAAGACATTTTTTTTTATCCTTTATACCTATAATTACCTTCATTCTTTTTAAAAATCGTTTTAAAATACTAAAACTATTTTATAAATTCTACAAAATTTATTTTATGTTTATCCACTGATAAAGTTCATCATCCAATTTTTAGTTTTTCAAAAATAATTTATTTAATATATATTATTAATAAATCAAGTTTATTCTATTTTATTTATAAAAATCTCTAAATATATCAAAACGATCTTATAAATTTCCACAAAAATTATCCTAAGTTTTTATAACGTTAAACCTTTCAGAAATGATTTTTAATTCTGAAAAATCATTTATTTTATATTTTTAATCAATTTTTGTTAGATTTAATCATAATTAAATCATAATAAATTCATTTTACAATATTTTTATACCAAAATTTTACATAAATTATTTCTATTCGTATAGAATTGAAATACAATTTTTAATTCAGAAATTCTTTGATTTTAATATTTTTAGAGATTAAAGTCGTATTTTGACAATTTGAAATAATTAGATTAAATATTCTATTTTCAAGAAAATAATTTTATAAAAATTATTTTCATACTTAAAACCTCATGTTGTGATTATATTCAACTTAAAATTTTACAAAAAGACTTTTATTTATTTATTTACTAAATTTCTTATATTTAATAAACAATTTGTTTATTAAACAAATAAACGTTTATCCCCAATTCGAAGCCCTAGAAATTCATATATCCTAGAGTTATTTCCCTTACACATTATCGATTACTTTAGGTTAATCATTTGGGAGAAATCTCAAGTTCATATTTCGTTGTCCAGTCCAATTCCAAGTTACTACGTGAACAGTGAGTATTCCTACCCCTTTTTGCTTTTATACATTTTTGGGGTGTTACATGTACACTATTACAATTTCAAATACAAGTTTACATTTTTACAATACAATTCTAGTACTATGTGCATTGCTTACAACGTGCTTTATGCTTAGACAATACATGTGGATTACATTTGTACTTAGTGAAATCATTAACATGGTACAAGCCGACCTTAACATTGGATAGCGCTATTTGGATTGACAACCCGCCTAGATTGATTCTCCCCCTTTTTCATCGGAGAATCCGTGGCCATTGTTAAGTTATCATCCATTCATTGGTTGAGTACACTACAGTTCATACAGTACATTATACAGTCACAGGGTTGATTTCGCTCATTTGTTTGATACATGGTTTACATATCCACACTGTAGCTTGCACTTGAATTGTATAACTTTTTAACCTACTATATATATCAAATCTAGGAATGCTCACCAACATTTCATATGTTGACCAAATCTATTTTGTACATGTTTCAGGTGCAGTTTGATCTAGTGCTTTAGCGAAGAACATTTAGTGCCTTATTTTAATTCAGTTATTTCAATATTTACATTTCATTTAGACAATGTATTTTCCATTTCCATGTAAGACAATTTTGATTATTTAATAATATTTACATTTAAGTACCATGTGCTTTTGAACAATCGTCACTACGTGACACCTCGATGATTCCGCCATCGGTTGGGGTGTTACAGCGGATTTATGATATTGTTAATGTCTTGGAAAGCGTTGGAGTAAATGAGTCGTTCTGTATGCAATGTGTCTGTCCGATTGTTTTGTTGCATTTACCTTAGGTACTTTGAATAAGAGACTAGGGCATAGGTTGTGTGCCATACTTGTGAAGGATTTTTACCCTATAGGAAAAATGCACTTGTGCTTGGAAAAAATGGATGTCATTTATTGTCAAATCGATAGTTTGCTATGATTAATTTAAGTCACCCATTCAACAAACTTTGGTGCTTGGATACCGTTAGCCGGGTGACTAGACCGGTGTTCATGAGTTTTCCAATTATTGTTCGAAGTCCGAACACCATCGTTCATATCTCATTTGATGGCAGTCGTATCTCATGAATGTTGTTTCTATACAGATATTTGGTGTCATGGATAGTGTTAACAACATCCATGGTAATGGAAGCGATTATGGAATATTGTCAACTTTATCTTCTTCTACGACGTCCAAATTCCGATCCAATGAAGCACCCAATAATATGAGACGTCGTGGTCGTCCTCGGTTACGAGGACGACCTCCTGCTTCTAACAATGAGAGCTTGAATGTTCAAAGACGTCGTTATGGTATGCTTCATTTTATAAGTTGCGTTGTTATACATTATTACTATGTTCAGCAAGAAGTAATGTAAACAATGTTCACCCTTTTAATTCCGCAAGTGCTTGTCTCTTCGTGTACTGCAGTTGGTCCCAATTCAAATCAACTCCATGCTACTGCTACAACTAATAGTGGTGTAAGGATTGCATCACAAACTTCAAATTCACAGATTGTTTCGCCATCATGTTCTACCAGCCGCATGCCTTCACATGCTGGTACTTACCAAGATGAAAACACACCACCAAGTACTGATTGTTTAACTATCAATCTTATTTCTCTTTTAACACCTCACAAAGATGATATTATTCAGTTATCCAATCCTAAATCTTTGTGTACTGCAGTTAATCTCAATTCAAATCAACTCCATGGTACTGCTTCAAATTCGCATATTGTTTCGCCATCATGTTCCACACGTCACCACATGCCTTCCCGCACTTGTGTTTACCAAGACGAAAACACACCAAGTATTGATTATTTAACTATCATTGTTATTTCTCTTTTAACACCTCACCAAAGTGATATCATTCACTTACTCGATCTTAAATCTTTGTGTACTGCAGTTAATCCTGGTTCAAATATACTCCATGGTACTACTTCAAATTGGCATATTGTTTCGCCATCATGTTCCACACGTCACCGCATGCCTTCCCTTGCTGGTGTTTACCCAGACGAAAATATACCAAGTACTATTTATTCAACTATGAAAGTTATTTCTTTTAACACGTCACCAAAATGATATCATTCACTTACCCTTAAATCATTGGTTTGTAGGCAGTACCTGGTCGTATTGGGACTGTGGCGATGCAACATACGTATGTCCGTACTGTCAAGCATTGTTGTGGTATGGTGAACGAAGTGTTAAACATTTGACACCAAGTAATCCAAAGTTCTCCATTTGCTGTGGTCAAGGAAAGGTTGTTCTACCTTTCCTTAAACATGCTCTGCAACTGTTGCGAAAACTTATGCAACACAATGGTGAACCAAGATCTAGGGTGTTCAAAGAAAACATCAAGGTATTAAATTCTATGTTTTCAATGACCTCTACTGGTGGCAAAGTGTGTACGGGTGTAAATAATGGAGGTGGTCCCTATACATACGTTTTGAATGGACATAACTACCATAGAATTGGGATTTTGTTGCCTCAACATGATGATGCTCGCCCACGATTTGCGCAGCTATACATCTATGACACAGAAAATGAGATCGATAATCGATTACATGCGCTTCGTAACTGTCTTCCATCGAGGTATAATGATGGCGTTATTCGGACATTAATTCGTGACCTTCTTGCTATGCTTGATCGGCATAACCCGTTAGTCCAGGGTTTTCGGATGGCTAAGGAAAGGTTTAATCACTTTACAACGCAACCGGTTACACTTCGTTTGCTTGACACACGAAGAAGGGATGCGAGACAGTATAATTTGCCTACGGTCCAAGAAGTTGCTGCGTTGATACCGGGTGATGGTAATCCTTCAGATTGTCGTGATATTATTGTTGAAGAGCGGGCTACTTCAAATGCAAAGCGCATCTCCGAACTTCATCCAAGTTACATGGCATTGCAATATCCCTTGCTCTTCCCGTATGGAGAAGACGGTTTTCATTTGGGTATCCCTTTAAGTAACATTGATGCTGACACCAAGAGACAAAATGTTACTTTAAGGGAATACTATTGTTATCGGCTCATGCTTAGGCTGATTGAAAGTAGAACATTGCACAGTTCTGGACGGTTGTTTCTTACCTTTGTTGTTGATGCTTATACACAAGTGCTTGAACACAACTTACAATGGTATAAGACACATCAGAGGACGATTCGTTCGGAGTTGTATATTGGTTTACATGATCGTATATCAGATGGTGAAACAAACTGTGACTCTATAGGTTGGTGGGTTGTGTTGCCAGCATCATTCACGGGTGGGCCTAGGCATATGGTACAACAGTATCAAGACGCGATGGCGATTTGTCGTTCGGCTGGTACTCCAGATCTGTTCATTACCATGACGTGTAACCCCAAATGGCCTGAAATTGAACGCCATGTTCAACAAACCACAACAGGCGAATTAATATCCGAAAGACCTGATATTGTTGCGCGTGTATTTAAGATCAAACTCGATGAGCTCATTAAAGACATCAGAAAAAAGAATCATTTCGGTCGACCAAAAGCAGGTATGTTACTTGAATTTCATTTTGAGATTCAGTAATTAAACTTGTAATTTGTTATGATAATCCACACTGAAACTTTTTATTTTTTCTGTTCAGTTCTTTACACAACCGAGTTCCAAAAACGCGGCCTTCCACATTGCCATATTCTTTTGTTTCTTCATCCAGCTGATAAGCTTACAACACCAGCTGAAATTGACAGATTTGTATCTGCTGAACTACCTTCTGAGTCGGATGACCCATGTGGTTTTGCAAATGTTGGTAGTCATATGATTCATGGACCTTGTGGCCTACTTAGGCCTTCGAGTCCTTGTATGAAAGATGGGGAATGTAGTAAAGGATATCCGAAGACTTATTGTGATGAAACTTTCATTAGGAATGATGGGTGGCCCTGTTATCGAAGACGTAATAATACACGGAGAGTGCGGGTTGGTCAGCAAGATATTATGCTTGATAATCGCTATGTTGTTCCTCATAATCGCGAGTTGCTTATAAAATACGGTTGCCATATCAATGTTGAATGGTGTAACCAGGGAATGTTGGTTAAATACCTTTTCGGTTACATGAACAAAGGCCAAGACCGTGCTACTGCTGTACTGGAAGGTCAAGGTAGCAGAACACTGGAAGGTCAAGGTAGCAGAACACATGAAGGTCAAGGCAGCAGAACAACATTCCAATCACTTTTAAATAATGAAGATGAGATTGAGCAATACATGAATTGTCGGTATATTTCGGCATCAGAGGCGTGTTGGAAGATCTTCGAGTTTGACATGCATTATCGTTCAGTGGCTGTCGAAAGGCTCCCGTTTCATGAAGAAGGCTGTAATAGAGTCTACTTTAATGACCATGAACAACTTGCTGATGTAACACAACGGATGACAGCCGCAATGTCAAAGTTTACCGAGTGGATGGTGTCAAATGAAAAGCATGCTTTTGGCCGGTCTTTGACATATGCTGATTACCCTACTATGTTTACTTGGCATGAAAAGGAGAAAAAATGGGAGCCACGTAAAGCGGGGTTTGGTAGTACTATTGGACGCATATACTATGTTAGTCCATCGATGGGTGAAAAGTATTATCTTAGAATGTTATTAAACATTGTCCGTGGTCCGAGAAGTTTTAAAGAAATTCGGACTGTTGATGGGGTGGAACATCCAACATATATGGAGGCTTGCAAAGCGTTAAGTCTTTTGGGGGATGATGTTGAATGGGTTGATGCTATATCTGAAGCATATCAATGGAAATTAGGAGATCAACTTCGTGAAATGTTTGTTACCATTTTATTATTCTGTACAGTAAGTGATCATCGACAATTATTTTTGGATTGTTATAAATACCTTTCAGAAGACGTGGCACGGAAGCGTTGTCGATTGATGGGCAATCAATCCCTGGTTTTCTCAGAAGCTGAATTGTTAAATTACACCTTGAAAGAGATTGATCTAATTTTGAATGGGAGTGGTCGGTCGTTGGTTGACTTTCCAACTTTACCACAGATTGATCGTCGTTTGGTTGATGTTAGCACGAACTGACTTATTGCTTCTGAGCGTATGTATGATGCCAATGCAGAAAGCACACGTTTTAACAGCCTTTACGGTGGACTAAATGATCAACAAAAGGAAGTATTTGATAATATATATGCTGTTGTTCAGGCAAGAAACGGAGGTGTTTTTTTGTATCAGGTAGTGGAGGGACTGGCAAAACGTACCTATGGAAGACACTTATAGCTTGCATTCGATCAAATAACCAGATAGTTTTGACTGTTGCGTCTTCTGGTATTGCTTCCTTATTACTACCCGGTGGTCGTACAGCACATTCCCGGTTTCGCATCCCTATTGATGCTGATAAGGACGCATGTTGTTCCATTGATGTTGGTTCAGAGCTGGCTCAGTTAATTAATGTTGCTTCGCTTATTATTTGGGATGAAGCACCTTTACAACATCGCCATTCGTTTGAGGCTGTTGATAGAACATTAAGGGATGTGTGTCGAGATAGCATGGGTCGTGCCGTAGATCGAGTATTCGGTGGAAAAGTGGTGGCTCTTGGTGGTGATTTTAGACAGATTCTCCCGGTTGTTCAGTTTGCAACACGCTGTGAGATTGTTGGTTCCGTTGTTAACAAGTCCCCAAATATATGGGAATCATGTAAAGTTTTTAATTTAACAATTAACATGCGTCTACGTGATCCAAGCATTAGTGGTAGGGAACTTATACAAATGGAGGAATTCAGTAAATGGCTTTTGGACATGGGGGCTGGCCGTCTTCCTAGAGTTTCAGTAGACGGGGATGACGATTCTACATGGATTCGTATACCCAAAGATCTTTTAATTCCTGTTACCGAGTTTCATCTTGAATCAGTTGTATCAAATACTTTCCCTAATATTGAAACCAAATTCAATGACGTTGATTACTTGAAGGAGCGTTGCATTCTTTGTCCGACTAATGATGAGGTTGACACCATTAACCTACATGTTCTTAAGAAGCTTCCAGGTGAAATCCATGAACTGTTTAGTGCTGATGACATATGTCCGAGTTCGACTAACGTTGAGGAAATGCGTGCTATGTATGCTCCTGAGTTTCTTAACACCTTGCAGTTTTCTGGGATTCCAAATCATGTGCTACAACTAAAGGTTGGTGCACCGATTATCTTGATGCGTAACATCAACTTGCAAAGGGGGTTGTGTAATGGCACACGGTTGATTGTAACTCAAATCAGTCGCCGCGTTATTGAAGCTATGATTATTACGGGTACACATGTTGGAGAAAAAGCATTCATTGAAAGGATTGATATGACTCCAACTTCTTCGTCATGGCCCTTTCAGTTCAAGAGACGACATTTTCCCGTAAAAGCTTGCTTTGCCATGACTATCAACAAAAGCCAAGGGCAGACTTTTAATAACGTTTGTGTTTACTTAGCGAAGCCTGTGTTCTCGCATGGGCAACTTTATGTTGCTGCGTCTCGTGCAACTTCTCGTGCCGGACTTAAATTTTATGTTGACAACAAAGGCAAATGTGCGAACAATATAACAAAGAACGTTGTCTACAAGGAGGTTTTTTACAATTTGCCTTTATTGACAACTGATGATATTGTGTAACTTGTGTTGTAAATCAGCCATGTTTTATAAATTATGTTTTGTTTGGTGTGTATTTTTTTTTATGTCTTTCCACACATGGTTGTATATGTACATCAGGTGTTTATGCTTTTATGGATCCATTGTTTGATGTTGTAGCCAATATATTATGAAATTGCAGGTTTTTCTTTTTTAAAAATGAATCATGCCATTATTTCTGATTTGCGTCCTAACATGGGAAACAATTGGCAAGTCAATGTGATGGTCTCGCGTGCTTGGACGGCTTACAATCCCATCACAAATTGTGTTATTTCGTTCGACATGATTCTATCAGATGCCCAAGTAAGTGTGTTTTAAATGTGATATTGCAAAGTTATTTGGTTTATATTTCGTTATCTTATAAATATATATATATGTATATCAGGGCTCGGCTATTCATGCAAAGATTCCAGCCAGCTTGGTGCATAATTATAAGAATGCGATTAAATTGGGTTGCGTATACAGGATTCATAAGTTTTATGTTAATGAGTATCGCGGTATTCCGTATCGTCCATTGCGTTGCGATATGTATATTCCGTTTACAAAGGGAACAAACATTCATAGTAGCCCAATGTTGTCGTCTTTGTTCAGAAGATATGTATTCGATTTTGTGCCATTCAATCTGCTCCGTGATCGGCTTAATGACGACACATATCTTACAGGTTTTGGAATTTATTTTGTTATATTTTTTTCTATTCAACTGTATTAACATTATGTTGCATATATGTGTAGATGCTATTGGCATTCTTAGGGTGTGGGGATCTCTTGAAAAGAAAGGGCCATCTTTTCAATCGTGTAATCAGGGATTACGAAACATCATTATATCTAACACTACGTATGTTTTTTTTAACCGTGTTCACCTTTTAAATTGTTTATATTTATTTTCACATTTTTTAATATATTAAAAATAGTGATGGCAAAGTCAACGTTGCGTTATGGGACATTTGGCACATAAGTTTACTGAGAATGATATTCGAAGACACGCAAATAATACAATTGTTGTCATCTTGACATGTTGCAAAGTTCGACTGTACAAGGGTATGGTGCTATTTTTAGCATACATTGATAACTGATGGAATTAAAAAAAACATGAAAAACTATTTCAATTGATTTAGGTGCTCCAAGTTTAGTGACAACTGTGGCTACTGAAATGCACATCAATCTTCCGGTACCTGATGTTGAGAGCTACAAGATTATGTACGTAACTCCTTTACTAAGAAATTTACCATTTACTTTGTCATAGACCCATTATTAGCTAAGGGTTTACTTAGGTTGTCTTTTTTTTTTTTTAAATAGTCAAGCCCAACCTGTCACTATCCAACCAAATGAGGAAACCAATGCTAATTTCCAAATCACAAGCATATCAAACATCTATAGCCTTCTTCTATCAGGAGATGTAACAGAGGTATTGTCTGAATAATATATCTATATCATATATTTTGTTATATATGTTAATTTTTAATGTTAATGTTTTATAGGGAACAATGTATAACATTGATGCTACACTTATAACTAAAATAGAAAATGATATGAAATTTTATAAATAAAACATAAATGTTTTATATATATTTGTATTTTTTGTAGTAAAATTTTAATTTTAATACATTAGTTTGCGACAAAACTAAAAAAAATCAGGTTGAACGGGTCGGGTTCGAGTCAAGCTGAGAATATTCATGTCGGGTTCGGGTTGATATGTATCTCACAATTTTCTGGTTCGGGTCGGGTTCGGGTTCATGTAAAATTTTCGGTTTCGGGTCGGGTTGGACCCACCAACCCGCGAACCCGACCCGTTTAGTACCCCTATGTATTACCCATCACAGATAGCTGAACACCTTTTTCATGTTACAAAACTTTATGACTTTACAACTAATTAAACAAGTCAATATAAACTCACTTTGAGTGCCATCAGCTTGGTTAGTAATTGATCTGTTTGATCACTTATCATCTTGAAATAATGCCTTGGAAACTGGGTTACTCCTTTCACCTATGTTTGGTTGAGTAGAGCATGAAGGTTTGCTACCTGTCAATGGAGTCTCACAAACAACACTATAGGTAACCCTACTATGTTTCTTGCTTTTGGGCTCATGTTTGACTTTCATGGACTTCAACTGCGCTGGTACAAATTGGATCTTTCTGTTACTAACACTGGCCAGGAAAAAATGACCTGTGTTCTCTTTAACGAAGCTGCAATATCTCTTCTTGGCATGACGGTTGATGATTTAGTCAATCGGAGTTTGTTAGAGGTTTTTTTTATCCATAATTATCAATTGATTAATGTTTTACAAATATAATATACATGCCTTTGTTTCATATATATATATATGTGTGTGTGTGTGTGTGTGCGCGCGCGCGCGTGTTGATACTTTGTTGCTTTTTTTTGTAGGGTGCCAATGATCCAAACTGGATACTATATTTTCTCAATGATAGTTTATGTGCTCGAAGGGCTATTCTTCGTATTAAGATTGATGACTATAATTTGCCACTTAAATGTTCTGATCGTTTTACTGTTTCTAAATATCTCGGTGATGATATCAACATGCTTAGCCAACCTAGCTTGATATCTACAAGTGGGCACACTGCGAATCCTCCATCGTGTGGTGTTCTTATTGAGGATGAAGTTGAAGAATATCAAGAACTGCTTGCAAAGATAACCGATGAAGAATGGGAGATGGCAGACAAACTTTTTATGGAGATACATGATAATTCGGTTTCGGCTTCAACACAGTCATTAGTAAGTAATTTTTATTTTACTTTATTGTTGTTTTTTAGTGATTTGTTGTACTTTTATGTTATTTAATTTTTATATTTTATGTTACATTTAGGTTATTGTTGATAATAAGCAACATGGTGAACCTACACAGTCTACAGTTGAGGTATACTATATGTCTTATTCTAAATGTATGGGTTAATTAGCTGGTCTTTGTTTAATGTTTGGAATGTTACTTTTAGATTATTGTTGACAACAATCCAGATGACACCCTCTTCCAATCTGAATTAGAGGTATACTACATGTTTTATATTAATATTATGGATTTAGTTAGTTGAAATTTGCTTAACGATTCACATTTAGGTTACTGCTGATAAGGAGCAATATGGCAGCCTTGCCCAAGTTGAAGTAGAGGTAAACAATTTGTTTTATTTGGATTGCGGTGATTTTTTAGTTTTAATATAATACAGGTTGGTATGTTATTTTCAGGGTATCGTTTCTAAGGAACAAGAAGGCAATTCTAGCCAAGCAAAAATAGAAGTAAAATATTTGTTCTTTTCATCTTTGTAAGTTAGTTACTTTTTTATGAGAAGTAACATGTTGTTTATTTCTTTAATTAGTGTGTTGTTAATGACCAAGAGGGTGAGGCTTCCCAAGCGAAAGATGAGGTACATGATTTGTTTTCATATGAATTTATATATTTTTATTTTCTAAATGTGATTCATTCGTCTATATGTTTTGTTTAGGGTGTTGACAATAACGTGCCAGTGAGCGAGTCTATCAAAGCAAAAATAGAAGTAAAATATTTCTTTGCTTTTTATGTTAGTAAGATAGTTGCTTTCATACAAGTAACATCTTGGGTTGTTTCGTGTAGGGTATTGTTGCTCATGACCAAGAGGATGAGGCTATCGACGCGAAAGAAGAGGTAATGATTTTATTTATATGATTTTAGATATATTATTTTCTAAATGATCTTCATCTGGTGTATGTTTCGTTTAGGGAATTGTTAATAACGAGCAAGAGAGTGAGTTTAGCCAATCTAAGGTATTAGTACAAAATGGTGACAACAATGTGCCTAACTCAACAGTTGTTGACCATTCAAATGTTAAACAAACAAGATTGAGCTACAAGAAGAGGCTGAGAAATCATGTCGAAAACATGCAATGCGATTCCAAGAAGTAGATCATGTTTGTGTTCAATTATGTTAACCAACTTTCTATGTTTATGTTTCTGACTTTAAAACTACTTGCTATGTTGGTATGTTTTGTGGATTAAGGCAACTTTCGTTTTGTAGGTTTTTGGTATTATATTTAAACTTTTGTAGTAATGTTGGTGTGGTTGGTATTAATGTTGTCACACATTTTGGTTCATACCAAGATTTCATATACTTTTTTTTTAAACAAAACAAATAAATTAGTATTTGTTTTTCAATGGCTGATTTCATAACTAATATATATTAACAAAACTTTTAAAATTGATATACTTTAAGATTATATAGAGATTAGTTATCGACATTCGCTTACTCAAAATAATAACATCAACCCAAATATACTTCACGCTTTTCTAATCCCCGTTCGAAAACCCGTCCCAGCGGACGGGTATCTCACTAGTTTAAATTGGGACGGAGGGAGTAGAAGAATGTTCCTACTGATGGATGGTGGATTAGAAGGATGATATTGATGAAGGAAAGTTTCTACCTAAACGGAGTTGCTCTTAAAGCATGTCGGAACTGATCATAATTGTTACTGAGGAAGAAGATGGCGCTAGTCGTGTTATCAGCTTGAGAGAAGTCTTTATTATGCAACTTGTTTATCACAGGGATACTTAACTATAGATATATAAAACATAGGAACTTGTAAAATAGTTACCAAAGGGTCCTTCGCCTAGCGTGTAAAAATGACGCATCTTTAAGAGGTTAAAGGTTCGAGCACCACAGTATACAACTCTGTAGAATTATGGGTAGAATTTATGGTTGTTCAATAAAAGAAAACAGAATTCAACCAATACACAAACAATTGTAGCATATCCTGCAAAACAATACTTGGTGCAAACAACAGCTCACTCATCACTAGTACTCCCTCTTGCTCGGTATCTGCGACCACTCTTCTGCAAGCTGCTACTTTTATCGGTTGTTATTTCAGGCTCATCTTCATCCATCATGCTAACCTCATCACTATCTGCAATACTAATGGGAACAGCTTTTTTGCCTTCATGTCCATCTACCTTACTGTTCTTCATTAAAACATCACCTGACTTCTTTCGTGGAGTGAAGACTACTGATGTTAGAGAATCAGTGGAAACGTCATCTTCAATCTCCATGGCAGCAGACCCCTTCTTCACTGAATTAAAGAAATCCATATAAGCTTTTCGATTAGATTCTTCATCAACATTATCCATCGAATCAAAGGTATAACGTGTGTATCTTGACGGATTCCGTAAATAATCTGGAACAGTGCGCCTTGATACCGGTATGTCACTCATCGCTATCTGTTGTTTGGATTCTGTAGCAACTTTATTTAATTCCGGAATGCTGCTCTTAGATGACACCTGCAAACCCAATTGTTGGGATTCGGTAGCAACTTTATTTGATTCTTGATTGTTGCTCTCAGACACCTGCAAACCCAATTTTCTAGCTGCTTCGTCATCTTCTTTGAGCCGGAGTTTTGCTGCAGTGTGATTTGCTCGGGGATCCCTGGTTACATCAGTAATTGAGCTGGGAAGCTCGTTATTGGAATCTATATCAACTTCATAATCATTAACGTCCTTCACGTAAAATCGATCTGCAGGTTCTTCCTTGCCTACAGCCACTTTGTCAAATGCATCTTCCTCTTCCTGCAACAAATTCATTGGAAATAAATCAATCAATAAGCAACAGAACCCCTGAACTCAAAAGTATGTTATCATCTTAAGCCCTTCACCTCTTCCAGTATCAAATTTAATGAAGCGAGTGTGAGACCGATAAAAAAGTAACAGAAATCCGAAACTAAAATGTAAGTTATCATCTTAAGCTCTTACCGCATCAAATTTAATGAAATGAGATCGTTCAAACAGTAACAGAAACCTAAACTGAAGAGTACGTTATCATCTTAAGCTCTTCCGACATCAAATTTAATGGAATGAAAACAATAAAAAAGCAACATAAACCCTAAACCAGAGAGTAACTGAGTAAGTTAACATGTTAATCTCTTCCTGAATCAAATTTAATGGAACAAAAATTGATCATAAAGCAACAGAAAGCCTAAAATAAAGAGTTTGTTATCATGTTAAGCTCTTCTTGCATCAAATTTAATGGAATAAAATCAATCAAAAAGTAACAGAAACCGTAAACTGAAGAATATGTCATCATGTCAATCTCTTCCTGCATCAAATGTAATAATCAAAAAGCAACAGAAACCCTAAACTAAAGAGTATATTGTCATGTCAATCTCTTCCTGCATCAAATGTAATAGAACGAAATCAATAAAAAAAGTAATAGAATCCCTAAACTGAAGATTATGTCATCATGTTAAGCTCTTCCTAACAAAACTGAATAATATGCTATCATGTTAACCTCCTCCCGCATCAAACTTAACGAAACGACCCGAAACTAAAGAGCATGCTATCATGTTAAGCTTTAATGGAATGAAACCAAACCAATATGTAACAATTAACAAAAACCCTAAACTTTGAAAACAATGAAAAGATAACATACCAAATTAACATAAAATTATAATCTAATTAATATAAATGGTTAATAATACCTCGTTGTCAAGAGTACAATCCATACCAACAGAAGTTCGAATATCCCACTCCTCATTGCTATGATCTTCTGGCTTAGACAGTTTCTGCTGCCTATTTTCATCATCATCATCTTCTTCGTCGTCGTCATCAAGCTCTTGAATATCAGCCTCTAGGTCTTTATTAGAAGTGTAGGGTTGGGAAACAAGGCCTTGGAGGAAAGAGGAATAGGGTTTAGGGTTCTTGAGACGGTGAATGAGGTCATCGGTGTCTTTTTGTGGGTCGATTTTGTCTTGAAGCCATTTGTTTCGCTCGATTTCTTCGTCTGTGAGGGACCAGAGAGAGTTCAAAGATGGTTGAGGAGATTGGGTTGATGATGAAGAAGAAGCTTGGAGGGATCCGAAGGTTTTGTCGACCCGAACCTTGAAGGTGTCTTCCATGGAAGGATGATGTTTGATTTCTACAGAATAGGGTTTGTGCTGATGATATGTATTTGCTTTTACATCTCTGCACCGCCTTTTTCTCAAAATCAATGTTGCGAAAGTCGCTAGGCGTTCTCTAGTCGTAGTCAGAGTACTCGGGGAGTTCTTGGCCTAGTCGGTCGGAGAGTACTCGGGGAGTACTCGGCCTAGACCTATAGTACTCGGGCCTTGACAACCTACCTTGTAGCGATTACTCGGCCTTCGAGACCTTGTTTTACAACATTGCTCAAAATAGATCTCACGACAAGCTTTCAAACGTTAAAAACACACACACACACACCGAAATAAAACCGAGAACCGATTTTGAACCTTAACCGAACCGGGTATGCCATTTAGGTTCTTCAGCCGGTTCTCGTATAACCCCCAAGTCGGGCGAGAACCGAATATAATTTCATCGGGAAAACAAGCATTACCCAAAGCAAAATGACCTTTAAGAACTTGCTTGATACAAAACAAATGAACATTTTGAGTGACTTCTAAGGTAATAATAATAATAATAATAATAGTAAGCTTGGCGTACCGCTGTACAACATCTTTTTTCATGTTTAGAAGGCTTTCCACAATGAATAGTCCGAGTTATATTCGTTGTCCAAGTTATATCTGTTGTCCCATCCGGATACTTCAAACAACACCATAAAATAAAAATTATGAGTTATTTTAATATAAATAAATATTCAAAATTTAATAAATAAAATGGTGATGGAAGTTGTGAGAAGACCTCTGCACCAGAATCACAAAGATACATGCTATTATTATTATTATTATTATTATTATTATTATTATTATTATTATTATTATTATATATATATATATATATTAATTTACAACATGACTGTGACATCCGTCACCCTCGACTTTCATCTAGTTTACAAATTTTAGTCCTCAAACATTTCTTGTAATTGTTGTCGTTTTCAAATTCAATAAATGTGCGAAAATTCAAGTTATATTATTTGCATGTATTGTGGGTCTCGATCTCGATTTAATCTAACACGTATGTTGCAACGTTATTCGGAAAAAAATATATATCATAAAAAAATTCAAGTTTATAAAAGTTTTAAGTTTGATTAGTTAACTTGGTTAGTTGTTATAAAGAGAAAACTAACTAGAAAACCTAGAAACTAACTAAAGTTAAATGTGAGGGGCCAATTCTGTCATTTCTCCAAAGTTTAAAAAAAAAAAAAAAAAAAAAAAAAAAACCCTCCCCTTGCTGCTGTCGTGAGTTCCGGCCAAAAAAAGGGATTCCGGCCGCCGGACTGTTTTTCCGGCGAGCCCTTAAAACCGGTTTTTATAGCGTTTAAATGGTCCCCATATGTTTCTCTTTCGTGGCCCAATAAATCCCAAACGTTTAATTGAGCTGTAACGCGTTTTTTTTAGTTTTAATTCGGGTTGTGGGTAACCGATCGGAGGTAGTAATTACCAAGTGAAACGCTCGTTTGCTCGCATATATATATGAATTGATCTCGCCACTTCATTTCTGCACCTTCACATAACAAAACCCACAACAAATTTCATACAAAACGTCCAGAATACTCCTCCAAATCGCGTTTTTTTTGCGAGTCAAGAAGCTTCAATCGTGGTCCTAAAAACGAGTTGTAAGTGTTCAATCTTGCTTGTTTTATCTTAGTCGAGCATTGTAGGGTAAAACCCCCTTATTACAGAGCTTCAATCATACTTAAATCGGGTTAATTAAACAATGGTTGAGGTTAGGGTTCTTAGCTAGATAATTGGGGAAGAAGAAGATGTTGTGTTATTATATAAATAAAATTTGGGTTAGATAAAATCATTAATATGAGGCTTGGTCTAGTGGTTGGGTCTGTTGGTTTGGAGCCTGAAAACCCGGGTTCGAGACCCCCCACCCACGGGTTTGTGGTTTTTTTTGTTTTTTTGGTGGAAATCATATTAGATGATATTTATATATATAAATACATCATTTTCTTTATAATATTCATAATAAATCCATTATTTATCCAAAAATTATGAAAATTTAGACATAACATCTTGGCATCTAAAATAAGATTTCCACACTTTTATTTTCCGGAAAATGTATCAATTTTATATTTTTATTGAATTTAATCGCTTTAATCATAATTAAATGATTAAAAATTCATTTTAAGAGATTTTAACCTCAAATTTTCTGGAGATTTATTTTTATGAATAATAAACTGAAATAAAATATAATTCCTTAGAAAATGATTATTTTTATTTTTTTTACTATTTTTAATCATTTAAAACACTATTTAAGTTTATTAAAAATGTTTTAAATGCAAATAAATTAAAAGAAATTATGGAAATATTATTTTAGTATTCCACATCATAAAATAATTATTTTTCATAATAATATCATTTTGGGAGCATACCTTGTATTATTCATGCTATTTATATTTAAATTAGATATAATAATAAATTGTTTAATTAAATATAAATCATTAACTCTATTTCAAGGCTATTTTTCTATAAAATGGAATTTATATCTATATGTGAAACACATAAGAGTTTTAGTCATTTATTAAATTCATCGTAAATATATTTATTTCAAAAACTGTCGTTCAAATTATTACTAACAATTTCATATTCCCTAATACGAGTCTAGCAAGCCCTAATGCCTTAGATGATTGGTTGTCTTAGACTTTTAAGACATTTTCTCATTTAGTGTTTTATATATAGGTTGAATTCTTCGGAATTCTTAAGCCTTTACGACAAACTTTCTCGGAATTTATATTTAGCGAAACTGTGAGTATATCTTTCCCTTTTCTTACTGTTTTACTATTTCGGGATGATTCATGTACCTATTAATCAAGTTTTTATTTCTTATACTTAATGCAATTCTCATGTGTGTTTGCCTTATGTGATTTGGTGTGTATTATGCTTAATCATTAACCGCTGGGCGGCCTAGCATTTCAATGAATAGTACTATGGTATACCCCCTTGAGACTCTCTTGAGAGAATCTTGGTCATTGTCTTGTTAATTCATTATTCAGTTGTTAGTCATGTGTTAGTCATTATTCTCAGGTTTGGTTTTGACTGATACTACTTATTACATATTTGCAAACGGTATACAACACATGAATTGCGAAACATTTTTATTTTTATACTATATATATCAAACGGGCGTACTCACCAATACATTATATGTGTTGACAAAATTGTTTTGTACATGTTTCAGGGGACGTTTGATCTTATACGCTTTCACGCTTAGGCTGGACCTAGTGCTTAAATAAAAGTTGAACATTTATTATTTATGTTTGAAATTTCTATTAAGACTCTTTGTAATTCGTTTTGAAACAATGGAAGTTATTTGCTATTAATATTTACAATTTAGTCCATGTGCTATTGAACAATCGTCACTACGTGACACCTCGATGTTTCCGCCATCGGTTGGGGTGTTACAATGACGGACAACAGTGTTTTAACGGTAACGGAACCTTCATTTTACTAACGCCGTTATCACTTAAACAATGGGCTCCACCCACTATCTTACAGACACACACTACACATATAAAACACAAATCTCATCTTTCTCTCTCTACCTCATCTTCCTCTTCATCTCTTTCTCGCCGCCTCGCTGGCACCATACAACACCGGACAACAGGGACATCACAACCAACGCAGCACCACTACAACCTACAAGACGTTGTCCCCCACTTCTCAAACTCCGTAACCGCCTTTGCCACCACCATTGTCGTTGTTACGAGGTGGTCTAAGGAAAAACGGTTTCTTCATCCCAATTCATGTAACACCCCAACCGATGGCGGAATCATCGAGGTGTCACGTAGTGACAATTGTTCAAAAGCACATGATACTAAAATGTAAATATATTAGTGAATAATTTAAATTGTCTTACATAGATGAAATGGAAAAAAAAATACAAAGTCTGAATGAAACATGAAAATTGAAATAACTTATTTAAAAGCAAGCACTAAAGTCCAATGCTATAGTACTAAAATCAAACTGCACCTGAAACATGTACAAAATAAGTTTGGTCAACATATGAAATGTTGGTGAGCATTCCTAGATTTAATACATATAGTAAGTTGAAAAATGTTATACAATTCAAGTGCAAAGATACAGTGCAATTATGTAAACTATGTAACATACAAATGAGCGAAATCAATCCTGTGACTGTATAATGTACTAAATGAACGGCGGTGTACTTATCCAATAAATGGATAATAACTTAACAATGACCACGGATTCTCCGATGAAAAAGGGGGAGAATCAACCTAGGCGGGTTGTCAATCCAATAGCGCTATCCAATGTTAAGGTCGGCTTGTACAATGTTAATGATTTCACTAAGTACAAATGTATTCTACATGTAATGTCTAAGCATAAAGCACGCTTGTAAGCAAATGCACATAGTACTAGAATTGTATTGTAAAAATGTGAACTTGTATTTGTAATTTGTATAAGTGTACATGTAACACCCCAAAAATGAATAAAAGCAAAAGGGAATAGGAAATACTCACATTCGCCAAATGACTAGATGACTAAGCGAGCGTGAAAATGCGAGCAATCCAAAGGTTCAATGTGACATCCGTCACTTTTTATTTTATTTTTATATATAATAATAATAATAATAATAATAATGATGATAAAAAAAATTCAGATTTTATATAGTCATTACATATGCATTTTATTTTTTTAAACCAAACTAACCCATCCCTAGAAATCCATCCCATGAACCCAAACCCCTTTCCCCTTGTGGATTCAGAAGCCCAACAATCCGGCCCATCAACAGTCCAGCCCAACACCTCCCTTCCCTTACTGTTTTAAAACAAAAAAATAAAACATATGGCTCTGCCGGGATTTGAACCCGGGCAGATGCCGGCTCAGCCACAACCCAACACCACGCGCTGAACCACTGAGCTATGAAGCCTTTCTTGATTTAAATCCAACCCTTAATATATTTAACCCCTCCCAATCGCTGTTCCTTGATCTTCTCTTCTCCCTCTGCTGTTCGACGCAGCAGCCACAAGAAGTAAGTCAACAAGCTGAGATCAAGGAACAATAATCTCCACATAATACTTCCTATTGACCAATACTTGTGCATCATTATCGCATCAAAACAAGCCCCTAATAACCGCGTATTAACTTGATTTCAAACATGATTGATGCATTCCTATTAACCATGGTCAAAGCTTTCTAAATCTATAAACCCGGTGTAATACTATAAATTGAACACGTCTAGACCATCACTACTCGCCACTAATTCTTTCTACACCTCTAATTTCTTGTAACAATCCTGCTGTTCTTGAGTTTGGATCAGAGTTGACTTTATCTTTGACCAAATCATTCATCAATCTAAACACTTTGTAAGTTCAATGTTTGTTATGGGTTTTGTTAATCGGCCCTTATACTCCAAAAGCCCTTTGGTTAATTCAGTTATAATCACGTTTTATAACTGATTGGAAAATCTAGGGCTCTTGGTATAGAATTGGGGAAGAACACTTGAAGCAGTTAGCCTATTTAATTATTTTGAAACGAAAACTACCACCAACTGATCACCCAGATCAGTTGGTAACACAATGGTTGGCTAAATCAGTGAACCGGGTTTGTACCCAGGTTCGACCCCCACCATAAACAACCATTTTTTTTTTAGTGTTAACCTTTATGCATATATTTCCTTTATTCTTTTAAAAATCGTTTTAAAATACTAAAACTATTTTATAAATTCTACAAAATTTATTTTATGTTATTCCACTGATAAAGTTCATCACACAAATTTTAGTTTTTCAAAAATAATTTATTTAACATATATTATTAATAATACAAGTTTATTCATTTATATTTATTAAATTCTATAAAAATATCTAAACGATTTTATAAAATTCCACAAAAATTACACTAAACTTTTATGACAATAAACATTTCAGAAAATATTTTTTATTTCAGAAAAACCGTATATTTTATATTTTTAATTAATTTTTGTTAGTTTTAATCATAAATAAATCATAATAAATTCATTTTACAATATTTTTGTACCAAAATTTTACATAAATTACTTCTATTCATATAGAACTGAAATACAATTTTTAATTCAGAAATTCTTTGATTTTAATATTTTTAGATATTAAAGTCATAGTTGACAATTTGAAATAATTAGATTAAATATTCTATTTTCGAGAAAATAATTTTATAAAAATTATTTTCATACTTAAAACCTTATGTTGTGAATATATTCAACTTAAAATTTTACAAAGAGACTTTTATTTATTTATTTATTAAATTTCTCATAATTAATAAACAATTTGTTTAATTAAACAAATAAACGTTTATCCCCAATTCGAAGCCCTAGAAATACATGTATTCTAGATTTATTTCCCTTACACATTATCAAATACTTTAGGTTGATCATTTGGGAGTAATCTCAATTCATATTTCGTTGTCCAAGTCCAATCTCAAGCTATTACGTAAACAGTGAGTATTTCCTATCCCCTTTTTGCTTTTATTCATTTTTGGGGTGTTACATGTACACTATTACAATTTCAAATACAAGTTTACATTTTCACAATACAATTCTAGTACTATGTGCATTGCTTACAACGTGCTTTATGCTTAGACAATACATGTGGATTACATTTGTACTTAGTGAAATCATTAACATGGTGCAAGCCGACCTTAACATTGGATAGCGCTATTTGGATTGACAACCCGCCTAGATTGATTCTCCCCCTTTTTCATCGGAGAATCCGTGGCCAGTGTTAAGTTTTTATCCATTTATTGGATAAGTACACTACAGTTCATACAGTACATTATACAGTCACAGGGTTGATTTCGCTCATTTGTATGATACATAGTTTACATATTTGCACTGTAGCTTGCACTTGAATTGTATAACTTTTTAACCTACTATATATATCAAAACTAGGAATGCTCACCAACATTTCATATGTTGACCAAATCTATTTTGTACATGTTTCAGGTGCAGTTTGATCTAATGCTTTAACAAGAGACATTTAGTGTAACATCGCAAAATTTTCCTCAAAATTTTAATACATAAAAAACCCTTATATATATATATATATTTTTATTACACCTTTATCATTAATATTATACAAATGTGCCTAAGTCTTTATTTATCCTAACTCACAACTTATATACATACATAAATGTATATAAATAATAATAATAATAATATGATTCTAAATTCTTTTTTTTTTTTTCACATACAAGATTTTTTTTTTTTAAATAAAGCCTTGAGTCAAATAGTCAAAGTCCTAGTCAAAGTCTTAGTCAAACAGTCAAAGTCTTAGTCAAATAGTCAATTCATCATAAAACCTTACTTTATGGTGTTGACCAATTTTAATGGCTAATTGACTCCAAAACTAGTATAAAAACCCACCTATGACCCATCATACTTTGCACCTCTAAATCGATTGTTTCAATCCGATTAAACTTTCCCTCATACCTTTCTTCTATAGTCTATTACTTCTACAATTGAAGCTTTGATTATAAGCTCTTGTAATTGGCGAATTGGAAGCTTGATATTCTTTCTTTTTCGTTTTCTTCAATTTGGACTAGCTACGTTGTTGAGTCTTTGGGATTCGCCTCGCATACATTCACAACACATTATTCTATTTTTTTTACGAGACATAACATTTTGCTAAGGTGAGTTTTACATAGCCCCTTTTCTATTTATCACCATTTTTGGGGTGAAACATGTTATAACATCATTTATGCAATTCAATCATCAATGTGTCGATGTGTTTTCTATGTTGCATTATGTCTTGAGCATGATTAGAGTAAGCACCATTCTAGCATAATCATTAACTCCGTACAAGCCGACGGTATACATTGATAGATCTATTGGACTGACAATCCCACCCGGATACGTGCCTCCTACAAAGGTAGCGTGGGTGTTTGTTATCGTATAACATATTCAAGTGGACCATGAGCGTATGGTATGTATCATATTATAACAGTCATCAGGGTTGGTTATGCACTCGATTTATTTCTAGTATGTTCTCACATATGGACTAGATTGACATGACACATGAATTGCACAACAATTTTATTCGATTATCAAAACCTATGTAATTCTCACCAACTTTTGTTTGACCCAAAATATTTTCAACTTAACATGTTTCAGGTTCTACTTGCTTGAAGATTTGAATTAATGCTTGAAGATGTGTGCATAGTTTTATTCAATTTGATGTACGAATTCTTGTAGAACAATTGTATGTAATTTATTTAAATCATATAATGAAATCTATTATTTACCATGAGCTATTGAACAATCATCAATACGTGACATCCCGATGTTTCCGCCATCGGTTGGGGTGTTACATTTAGTGCTTTATTTTATTTCAGTTATTTCAATATTTACATTTCATTTAGACAATGTATTTTCCATTTTCATGTAAGACAATTTTGGATTATTCAATAATATTTACATTTTAGTACCATGTGCTTTTGAACAATCGTCACTACGTGGCACCTCGATGATTCCGCCATCGGTTGGGGTGTTACAGATTGGTATCAGAGCCATGGTTATAGGGAACTAGGTTATTAGACAAAATGGCCTAGACTATAACCGAACTTTCATGCATAATATTTTCTGAATTACCTTATCCTCATTTCCCTCTACTTTCCTTCCTTCTCTCTCTCCTTTCTCCTCATCTTTCATCCTGGTGCATAGAGATGGTGTCCTACAAGGAGTGGAAAGCCTACATCATCATGGAACGGGAGCAGTACCATTCATGAAGACACTCTTAGGCATAATGCCTACTCTTATTTTTGCTCCTTCAAAGTTGTTGAACTTTAATGAGTGTGATAAGGACACGTGCAATCTGGAAGGGTGGACGCCTGTACACTGGGTTTTCTGGCATAGGCAAGCATAGCGCATAAATCCATTTACGGACCTGTTATGCTTACCTGGGGATTCCTGGAGTGAGTGTCCACTTATAGGCTAAAGCATGTCTTCTTTGATCACCATTGGGTTCAATTCCTTTGAAAAGTCAACGTTCTTGTTGGGCTTTACAGCTAGACAAGAGCACTCCAAGCATCTTATGCAAGCTATCAATAATACCCTCTCGTTTCATATACAATATTTTGTATTTCATGATCTTCATATATTGCTTACAAGTTCATATTACATAATCATCTGTACGGTTATACATTTACATTTTCTAATCTCATGATTATTCATTGACTACCTCATAGATGTCTGCTCGCCGCATGCTCCGTGATGCCAGCCAACGCCCTGTTCGTGCTTCTGGACGACGTTCTGATCGTCGCCTTGCATCTTTAGTCGCCGAGCAAATTGCTGCAGTGATCCCAAACCTTGTCAGTGAGATAACCCAGAATAGTAACAGTGCCAACACAGGGAGTACAACTCAATTTCGGTGCACTTTCAAACACTTTAACTCCTGCAACCCCACAAAATTCACTGGTGAGGAGGGTGCTACTGGCCTCCTCCAATGGTTTGAAAGCATGGAGAGCACCTTTGTGAACAGTGAATGTCCTGATGAACTCCGCGTTCGCTATGCTACAAGTGTCCTTCAAAAGGGGGCGCTAACCTGGTGGAATGGCGAAAAACGCAATCGAGGAGCTGATGTTGCTTTATCTTTATCTTGGGTTGATGTTAAGGAACTCATGATCGCCAAATTCTGCCCTAGGAACGAAATCAGGAAACTGGAGGAAGAGTTCCATGGACTGAAACAAGACAGTGGTGAGAATCTTGCGTATAATACTCGATATCACGAACTTAGCATACTGGTTCCACACATGGTCACCCCAGTCTCTCGAGCAATCGAAAAATATATCGAGGGATTACCTGACCTGATTCAAGACGTTGTCACTGGAGGCAAAGCCACTACGGTAGAAGAAGCCATCCAGCTTGCAGCCACTTTAACAGACAAACACGTAAGGAAACGAAACTTGGTTAGAAAGGGCACCAAGACGTCTACTGAGAAAACCACCAATACTGTTGAACAATCTAAGACTGTTTTAGCAAAGGCCGCCACTACTGCTTCGAACTCTAAGAAACGAATGGGCGATAATCTGAACCATACTGTTGTGGATCCTGTGACTCAGCCTCCTATCAAGAAAGCCTACACGGGAACCCATCCTCAATGCAGCACTTACAAGTATCATCACCCTGCAAATCTTCCATGTCGTCAATGCACTAGATGTGGAAGGTTTGGACACTTTGTCACTACTTTTCGTGTAACAAATTGGACGCAAGATAACCATCAAACAGCTGCCCAGGAACCACTACAGATTACTAACGGTCGGGCATGTTATCATTGTAGAGACCCTAACCACATGCTACCTCAATGTCCCAAATTGAACAATGTAAACCTGGTGGCACATGGACAAGCTTTCAATATCGATATCAACGAAGCGGACGATCAGGATGACGTTAATCCCACTGGTTAAGCCATAGACTCGAGAATCCAATACTCGTGTTTTCATTTCCATGATTATATTTTCATTTTGTACCCAATTTTGTCGCACTTATACAACATCTAGAAATTTCCTTGCATACTATTGTGTATTAACACAGATTGAAAATTTATCATATTGATTACGTTTATTTTAATCATACAAGACTCTACCTTACATTCATTTGAAACATTTGGACTTGACACTTGATCTTACAAAGCTTTTCTAAGAAAAACATCATTGCTTGATTGAAACCTGATTTTTCCTTAATTCGACTATCCATTGAACATTTAATTATTCATGATACTCGTAAACTATTCCTATAGGCCACTACGATAACACTTACACTTAATGGTTGTAGTGCATACAAACTTGCTTGCATGTGTGTATTATCCACGCAACTCAGATAAACATTTCATTTAAAGGGCTCCTCGGACGAGTGGTAGCCCATACTTAAATACTGTTATGCTTACAAGTCATTGCAAACCCATGCAATTGACCTCATTGTTACATGGCCTCATTTCATTGATAACATCTCATTGTAACTCAACGTGTTTGTTGTGTCATCTTCTTGTGAAATTTGCTTTGCGTTAATGTGTGTTAGATTAGGATCATAGAAGGACATAAAACCCTAAAGTAAGGTAAATTGATGATTCCGGTCCGGAACGTAATCATGAATTTACAGGTGCGTTAGGGTAGTGTGAAATTCTATTAGAGTTTTTTGGAAGACGTCTAGTACGTTTTCAAGGTATCAAAGGTGTGGTGGGTTAGCTGCGGTACACCCTGTATACAAACACTAATGATGCATTGAAAGTGAGACTGGAAGTCGGACCAGAAACAAACTCTGGTTATTTGGTAGTTCATTTAGTCTTTCTGTAGTCAATCAACTCGTACATTTATTCAAGGATACCTAAAACTTGAAATTTAGTGACTCACTAGATTCTTATTCTCCTTCTTATTCGAAACGAACCTAATCCAATCACCTATCAAACCTCGCATCCAAATCATTCGAAACAATTCACTCTGTTACCTATAAATTTACGTCGTGCCTTAACTCAAATTTTCCAAACCACAGTTATCTTAATTTTACCCTAGCATCCATAACCCTATGTTACTATTAACTTCGGGACGAAGTTTCTAAAAGTATGGGATGTTGTGACATCCGTCACTTTTTATTTTATTTTTATATATAATAATAATAATAATGATGATAAAAAAATTCAAATTTTATATAGTCATTACATATGCATTTTATTTTTTTTAAACCAAACTAACCCATCCCTAGAAATCCATCCCATGAACCCAAACCCCTTTCCCCTTGTGGATTCAGAAGCCCAACAATCCGGCCCATCAACAGTCCAGCCCAACACCTCCCTTCCCTTACTGTTTTAAAACAAAAAAATAAAACATATGGCTCTGCCGGGATTTGAACCCGGGCAGATGCCGGCTCAGCCACAACCCAACACCACGCGCTGAACCACTGAGCTATGAAGCCTTTCTTGATTTAAATCCAACCCTTAATATATTTAACCCCTCCCAATCGCTGTTCCTTGATCTTCTCTTCTCCCTCTGCTGTTCGACGCAGCAGCCACAAGAAGTAAGTCAACAAGCTGAGATCAAGGAACAATAATCTCCACATAATACTTCCTATTGACCAATACTTGTGCATCATTATCGCATCAAAACAAGCCCCTAATAACCGCGTATTAACTTGATTTCAAACATGATTGATGCATTCCTATTAACCATGGTCAAAGCTTTCTAAATCTATAAACCCGGTGTAATACTATAAATTGAACACGTCTAGACCATCACTACTCGCCACTAATTCTTTCTACACCTCTAATTTCTTGTAACAATCCTGCTGTTCTTGAGTTTGGATCAGAGTTGACTTTATCTTTGACCAAATCATTCATCAATCTAAACACTTTGTAAGTTCAATGTTTGTTATGGGTTTTGTTAATCGGCCCTTATACTCCAAAAGCCCTTTGGTTAATTCAGTTATAATCACGTTTTATAACTGATTGGAAAATCTAGGGCTCTTGGTATAGAATTGGGGAAGAACACTTGAAGCAGTTAGCCTATTTAATTATTTTGAAACGAAAACTACCACCAACTGATCACCCAGATCAGTTGGTAACACAATGGTTGGCTAAATCAGTGAACTGAGTTTGTACCCAGGTTCGACCCCCACCATAAACAACCATTTTTTTTAGTGTTAACCTTTATGCATATATTTCCTTTATTCTTTTAAAAATCGTTTTAAAATACTAAAACTATTTTATAAATTCTACAAAATTTATTTTATGTTATTCCACTGATAAAGTTCATCACACAAATTTTAGTTTTTCAAAAATAATTTATTTAACATATATTATTAATAATACAAGTTTATTCATTTATATTTATTAAATTCTATAAAAATATCTAAACGATTTTATAAAATTCCACAAAAATTACACTAAACTTTTATGACAATAAACATTTCAGAAAATATTTTTTATTTCAGAAAAACCGTATATTTTATATTTTTAATTAATTTTTGTTAGTTTTAATCATAAATAAATCATAATAAATTCATTTTACAATATTTTTGTACCAAAATTTTACATAAATTACTTCTATTCATATAGAACTGAAATACAATTTTTAATTCAGAAATTCTTTGATTTTAATATTTTTAGATATTAAAGTCATAGTTGACAATTTGAAATAATTAGATTAAATATTCTATTTTCGAGAAAATAATTTTATAAAAATTATTTTCATACTTAAAACCTTATGTTGTGAATATATTCAACTTAAAATTTTACAAAGAGACTTTTATTTATTTATTTATTAAATTTCTCATAATTAATAAACAATTTGTTTAATTAAACAAATAAACGTTTATCCCCAATTCGAAGCCCTAGAAATACATGTATTCTAGATTTATTTCCCTTACACATTATCAAATACTTTAGGTTGATCATTTGGGAGTAATCTCAATTCATATTTCGTTGTCCAAGTCCAATCTCAAGCTATTACGTAAACAGTGAGTATTTCCTATCCCCTTTTTGCTTTTATTCATTTTTGGGGTGTTACATGTACACTATTACAATTTCAAATACAAGTTTACATTTTCACAATACAATTCTAGTACTATGTGCATTGCTTACAACGTGCTTTATGCTTAGACAATACATGTGGATTACATTTGTACTTAGTGAAATCATTAACATGGTGCAAGCCGACCTTAACATTGGATAGCGCTATTTGGATTGACAACCCGCCTAGATTGATTCTCCCCCTTTTTCATCGGAGAATCCGTGGCCAGTGTTAAGTTTTTATCCATTTATTGGATAAGTACACTACAGTTCATACAGTACATTATACAGTCACAGGGTTGATTTCGCTCATTTGTATGATACATAGTTTACATATTTGCACTGTAGCTTGCACTTGAATTGTATAACTTTTTAACCTACTATATATATCAAAACTAGGAATGCTCACCAACATTTCATATGTTGACCAAATCTATTTTGTACATGTTTCAGGTGCAGTTTGATCTAATGCTTTAACAAGAGACATTTAGTGCTTTATTTTATTTCAGTTATTTCAATATTCACATTTCATTTAGACAATGTATTTTCCATTTTCATGTAAGACAATTTTGGATTATTCAATAATATTTACATTTTAGTACCATGTGCTTTTGAACAATCGTCACTACGTGGCACCTCGATGATTCCGCCATCGGTTGGGGTGTTACATTCAACAACGAAACTAGTCCAATTTAGAAGAAAAGAAACCGAATAGGAAAAAATATCAAGCTTCCAATTCGCCAATTACAAGAGCTTATAATCAAAGATTCAAATGTAGAAGTAATATACTCTAGAAGAAAGGTATGAGGGAGAGTTTAATCGAATTGAAACAATCGATTTAGAGGTGCAAAGTGTAATGGGTCATAGGTGAGTTTTTATACTAGTTTTGGATTCAATTAGGCTTTAAAATTGGTCAACACAATAAAGTAAGGTTTTAAGATGAATTGACTATTTGACTAGGACTTTGACTAGGACTTTTGACTAGGACTTTGACTGGAACTTTGACTGTTTGACTGTCTCAGCGGACTGCGAGGGCTAAAAAAAATATTTTTTCTAATTTAATCATTTTAAGTTCTAGACTTGTTTCCTTCTGTTTCTAAGTTGTTTTAGGACCGAAAATTAAGGGCTTTGAGTATCAAGGTCTGAAACATACGTGCTCGGGTGTAGATGTGAGTATAAAACGTGCATACTTTTACTTAAAAAAATTATAAGTTTTATTAAATTGTGAATTTTGGTCCTATTAAAATACGAGGGTTTAAAAATGAAAATTTTGAAATAGTTGAGGAACCAATTATGCACATTTATGAAAAGTGAAGGGTGCAGGTTGTCACAGTCTCCCCTACTTTAGAAAATTTTGTCCCGAAATTACTTTCAAGTGAAGGTTTCCATGAAACAAAAGACATTTGTAAAAAAAGACAATTAGATTTTAAGAAATGCGTCAGCCATGATTTGACAAAGTTTGAAGTAGTTGTTTAATACCCAAAATAAGAGTTTGAAAATCCTTAAAGTTTGACCCAAGGTTAGAGAATTAAGAGTTTATAATGAGCAAGGTTTGGGAAAAAGTATGTAACTGGTTAGGGCAGGGTAGTGTTATAGTAGCTTCCCTTACTTTAGAGAAGTTTCTGACCGAACTTTATTAAGGACGTGCAACAGGATTTCGACTAACAGAGAGTGTAAGAGTATACAAAGTTTGTGTTTTCTGTGTGGATGGTCCGGAGAAAGACTCTAGGAAGTCAAATTGAAGCTCGTGTAAGAACATTCTTATCGAAAATGCTAGCTATTAGTTAACGATCTAATAAAGAGATAGTAATGGGTAGGTTCTTGGTCAGACTCCTAGTCCGCTCCCGCAGTATCGCTTGTGCTTATATATAGGGTGTACCGCAGCTAACCCACCACACTATTGATACTTTGGACTCGTACTGATTGTCTACCAATAGCCTAAGTAGAATCACACACCACCCCCATGTACCTGTAAATCCATGATTGCGTTCCGGACCGTAATCATCGATTTACCTTACACTAGGGTGCTATGCTTTTCCATAACACTAACATAAGTAATACAAGAAACAATGCGTGCAACCAAAATGTGTTAAGTAGTAGATATCGCTCAAGTATAAGATGCGGTTAGAGGTTCTTCCCCTTTCAGGTTCACCTTTTAACCGTAATGAGATTAATGTGTAAGTATAAGACATGATTAGGGGTTCTTCACCTTTCGGGTTCACCCTTAACCGGTAAATTTCTGTTCACATCATTGGGCTCTAAACAACCATATTGATAAACTCTGAGGTTTACACCGTTCCCCTCAGATTAAAGAAATACTCTAATCCGAGTCGTACGTGGGCATTGGCTTAGATCTCATATGAGTTATCAACTAGTGTGTTCATTGACCATGAGGATGAACAAAATAATGTAAAGTATAACAGGATTTTGCTAAAAACCAGGAAAAATATGCATACCAAATATGCGTTCATGTAAATATATAAGTATAGAATAAAATTTCGATTGAAAGAATAGCATAACGTAAATCGAGTAAATCGTACAATTTGCACAAAATGAAAGTAAACGAGTTAAATTAATGCTCAAAACTAGTGTTGTAAGAATAACTACTAATAACTAGTGCGAGAATAGTTGTGAATAACGCGTGAAAATAACTACCAACAAAAGAATAATACAAAAATAATAAGATAATGTACGAACATAACTATAAATGGTGTAAAAAAATAATGAAATTTACTGTAAATGAAAGTGCGCAGAACAGACGTATAGTCTACTAGTATGAGGATAACTTTTTGGAAAACGAAGAATGTTTTAAGTTCAAAACAGGTTCACTTGAAAAGATTTCGTAGGTATACATTTTCACGTGTTTACGAGAAGTCGAGTTTGAAAAGTGTTATAAGGTATATTATTAGTTGCAAATTCCTCCCGAAAACATATATTGGATACGTTATATGAAAACATGCAGATTTACATTTGATTTGTAAAATATGCAATGCAAGTTTATATAATGCAAGATGAAACCATTTCATGAAGTGTGTGTAAATCTAATGTGTTTCGAAAGATCAAGATTTAAAATGATGTGAAGGCTGTGAATGATCCCAGATGCCTTGACGAATTTTGGAAAATAAAATTTTCTGTATTTAAACATTTCTTTAACTTGTGGGTTGAAAAGTCGGAAATTTTTAATTGTTATGAAATGTTGAGAAAATCTAAGTGTTACCCGTTAAGACTGGGTAAACTTGAAACCTTTTAAATTTTCAAACTTTTACGAAATTTATACATTGAAAGATCATTTATTTGCAGGATCGTTAAGGCATCTCTTTGGGCTCATAGCGGGCTATTTGTTTCAAGGCACAAGGTGTATGAAAAGTGTGTTCTAATTTGGCGAATAGGCTTTGTGAAAAGACTTATAGAATAAGTTGTCAAATTAATCGTTTTAGAGAGTAGTGTACTAGTGCGATCGTGTAGGTAGGCATTTATGTATGAGTTTAGTCTGACTAAGAAGTTCTAACTAATGGTAGTTGGCTATGGCTTAGGAGACTGGGTGCAGCAATATTAGTATTAGGTATATGAGGATATACTGTGACTTCGATCAAGTAAGTTTGTAAACATGAAGGTATAAAACAGGTTGAAATAATAAGTTTAGAAAAACCATGTTCATTTTTTAATTGTATGATGACGCAACATTCCTAAAATCAGGATGTGATCAAAGTTAAACACAGAGTTTAAAACTTAAGTCGTGGGTAAAATGTTTTAACGCAAAACGAGTAATACCTTATAGTGTAAGAATCATGAGCATAAGTGAAATAGTGTAAGCTTTAATGCATTAGTATATCGAACAAAAGTTTTAGTAATGATGATAAGGGATTCAAAAGCGAATGATCAATGAATAATGACATATGAAACATCAAGTGATTAAATGGAATCTTCAAATGATAAACAAACATAAATATCAATGATATAAAACATTGGAATTGTTTCTATAGGAAAACTTTGACCAACTCAAGTATTTGAAATTTCCTAGTGACTTGTGGGGGCGTACTTTAGCCTATAAGTGAATGCTCATCCCAAGAGTTCCCAGGTAGGTATACGGGTCCCTCGTCTGATTGGGATTTATACGAAATACCAGGCCTAGACAGAAAACTCAGGATATAGGCGCTCACCCTTCCAGATTGCACGTGCCCCATCAATAGTGAATTCCAAAACTTTAGCGAGATTAAAAATGAGATGCAAAAATAGATCCTTGAGATTTGGATTTCACTCCTAACTCAAAGATATATTTCAAAATTGAAAATGATTGTGGAATGAAACCAATCACTAAGTTAAGGATATCACTCCCAGCTTAGTGGTTAAGTTCCTTTTTGAAAGAAATACTCTTTGAGGTGTGGATGCCACTCCTATCTCCAAGATATATTCCTAAGATAAATAACATATAGATGAGTGAAACTAATCACCAAGGTATGGATGTCACTCCTAACTTGGTGATATCATTTCGTTTGTGAAATACGAGTATCTTCTTCTTTTTTAAACAACACACCGAAAGAATAACGAGAAAGAATCATAGCGAAAATATCTTGAAAGAAAATAATAGGATAAAGAGAAATAAACACGAGAGGACTTGTGAATGTAAGCTTGGTTATAGACTAGGCTAAAAGGCATTCTAATAACCTAATTCCCTATAACCATGGCTCTGATACCAATCTGTAACACCCCAACCGATGGCGGAATCATCGAGGTGTCACGTAGTGACGATTGTTCAAAAGCACATGATACTAAAATGTAAATATATTAGTGAATAATTTAAATTGTCTTACATAGATGAAATGGAAAAAAAATACAAAGTCTGAATGAAACATGAAAATTGAAATAACTTATTTAAAAGCAAGCACTAAAGTCCAATGCTATAGTACTAAGATCAAACTGCACCTGAAACATGTACAAAATAAGTTTGGTCAACATATGAAATGTTGGTGAGCATTCCTAGATTTAATACATATAGTAAGTTGAAAAATGTTATACAATTCAAGTGCAAAGATACAGTGCAATTATGTAAACTATGTAACATACAAATGAGCGAAATCAATCCTGTGACTGTATAATGTACTAAATGAACGGCGGTGTACTTATCCAATAAATGGATAATAACTTAACAATGACCACGGATTCTCCAATGAAAAAGGGGGAGAATCAACCTAGGCGGGTTGTCAATCCAATAGCGCTATCCAATGTTAAGGTCGGCTTGTACAATGTTAATGATTTCACTAAGTACAAATGTATTCTACATGTAATGTCTAAGCATAAAGCACGCTTGTAAGCAAATGCACATGGTACTAGAATTGTATTGTAAAAATGTGAACTTGTATTTGTAATTTGTATAAGTGTACATGTAACACCCCAAAAATGAATAAAAGCAAAAGGGGATAGGAAATACTCACATTCGCCAAATGACTAGATGACTAAGCGAGCGTGAAAATGCGAGCAATCCAAAGGTTCAACAACGAAACTAGTCCAATTTAGAAGAAAAGAAACCGAATAGGAAAAAATATCAAGCTTCCAATTCGCCAATTACAAGAGCTTATAATCAAAGATTCAAATGTAGAAGTAATATACTCTAGAAGAAAGGTATGAGGGAGAGTTTAATCGAATTGAAACAATCGATTTAGAGGTGCAAAGTGTAATGGGTCATAGGTGAGTTTTTATACTAGTTTTGGATTCAATTAGGCTTTAAAATTGGTCAACACAATAAAGTAAGGTTTTAAGATGAATTGACTATTTGACTAGGACTTTGACTAGGACTTTTGACTAGGACTTTGACTGGAACTTTGACTGTTTGACTGTCTCAGCGGACTGCGAGGGCTAAAAAAAAATATTTTTTCTAATTTAATCATTTTAAGTTCTAGACTTGTTTCCTTCTGTTTCTAAGTTGTTTTAGGACCGAAAATTAAGGGCTTTGAGTATCAAGGTCTGAAACATACGTGCTCGGGTGTAGATGTGAGTATAAAACGTGCATACTTTTACTTAAAAAAATTATAAGTTTTATTAAATTGTGAATTTTGGTCCTATTAAAATACGAGGGTTTAAAAATGAAAATTTTGAAATAGTTGAGGAACCAATTATGCACATTTATGAAAAGTGAAGGGTGCAGGTTGTCACAATTCAGATCCATGCTCTCTGAAGGGTTGATGCAGTCCCGGCTTCTGCCTCCCCATCGACGGAAATTCAGGCGACAGCCGCCGCTCCACAGCCGACATGTCAGCTGTAGTTGTAGTCGCCGTAGGAGGTCATTTCTCTGTGTGCTAGACCAGATAGGTTACCAGAATCATACGTGACCGCCCTTGCAATGACTACGTTGAATCCAAAGGAAATATTGTACATGTATAACTGGAAAACAAATCAAACGTGGTTCCACCGATTCAACCGCCTATAACGATTCACGGAAGCAAAAATGGAAAACTCAAATTGTAAAAATTCAGGTGATAATGAAGAAGAAGATACTGAGGTAGAGAGGGAAAGACAAGGGGGGAGTGAGGTTTGTGTTTATGTGTCTGTCTGTGAAATAGTGAGTGAAACATGATGCATCCACAAACAATTGTCAATCCTTGCTGTCGAGTTGTTAAAAAAAATGGTTTTACAATTTGATAATAAAATATTAAAATATCACTTCTACTGATTAAGATAAGAGTTAAAACTAGCCAAAAAAAAAAAAATTAGAGGTTGAATTCATGCATTCAGGTAGGCACAGAACGAGTCGATCTTCTTTCGCTTAATAATAGTAATTATTAATAAATAACTATATTAGTTTGGTGTTGTTTCGGTTTTTAGAGTTTCACAGTCGTTTTTATATAGAGTTTTCTAAGAATTTGTGTAGCGTACTATGTCTTAAGCATCGTGTTTTACATTTTGTATCTAACAGTGTGTTTTACGTTGTTTTGTAATTGTCTTTTACACATTGTGTTTACGAGCGTATTGTGTCTTATACATCGTGCTTTATATTCCGTATCTTACCGCACGTTTCCACCTACCGCCTGCCACGACAACGCGCGACAGGCTAGATACTAGCCTCTTTCGGTTGTAACAAGAGCCCTTATCGTAACAAAGCAAGTCGATGCCAACCAGATTGCCGCGCGTAGCGCGGATGAATTTTACTAGTTTGGATAAGAACAAAAAAGCAAACCCATGTAAGAACAAATCAAACCAAACAAATCAGCAAATCGAAGCTTCTTATAAATCAGCAAATCGGTTCGGGTTTTGTATCAATGACTAGCAGAACCGAAGATCAAGGGACCGAGGACCGAACCTATTTTCAGGTATTGATTTCGGTTCCGATTTTATTCATCTGTCGGGTCTCGTCGGTTCGGGTCGGCTCTTACCCAAAGCTCACCCCTAATGTGATTGCATATAGCGTTGGTGAAGGCACAATGATAAAACTTCTTGCTCGCGTACAACATTTTGTTACGGACAAAATTATAACCATCTATCTTATTTATCTGTATACCGCTTGAGCATTACCTGAATTACTCCAAAGTAAACCACAACTACTAAAAATTACACAAAAAGTGTTGAAATATCACCTTTTTTATTTTTATTATTAACCATACATAATTTCTTATTCCTTATGGCGCAACAATTCCTTAAGGACTCGATATAATTTCAGTATATTAAGAACCACATAATTAATTAAAAGATTTAGCTCAATAACTCATTACTCGTATATATTTTTTATACATAAGACATTGTAAGCAGACAACGGGATAAGTCAACTTTAAAAAACACTAATGCGGAAGAGAAAGGGCAATTGGTCAATACATGTAGAACGTTTCATAAGGAAACAATTCTAGCATTGCAAGTGGAGAGAGACAAAGGGTGACACGAGGTAGTTTTGCTTAGAATTTATTGATTGGAGGTGGGTGGGGGTCGGTCGGCTATCAATGCTCTTATATACAGAGGCAATCCTAAAGCAATGTAAATGTAAAAGAAAGCTATTCAGGATCCTAATAACTTAAGGCCATTCGTTAAAATGATTGACATAGTCACATAGAGGTGTATGTTAAGTAAGAGAAAGGGTACATTTAGATACAAATTATCAAAAAGTAAAAGCCTTTTTCTGACATGATGAAGATGAAGAAGGGCATAAAAGAAAAACAAACAAAAGTAGAGGGGGCATTTGATGAAAACAGCAAAGTCGGTAGGGCGAGAGAGAGAAGATACCACCACCGTTATTCGGATCCCCAATCGAAGCACCCAACCCAACCCCTCCCTCATAATAATAATCTCATCAAATGCGATATTTTGTTAGCAATTGACCCTAACAAAATCACCAAACCCCCCCTTTACGCACAATTTCATGTCCATCTTGCCCTCACAAAATCTTGGTTCATCATCATCCTCACACATTCAACACTCTCAAAACCCTAATATTATTAATCATGGATCCGATCAACCTCAACTCGACTCTCCTCACCCCCTTCAATCTCTTCATATCTCCGATCCTGCTCATATGCAGGATACTCTCACAGGTTATTCATTAATAATAATCTCTGCTTTTTAGTTCTTCTTTTCTGTTTGTATTTTGTTATAACCCTAGAAAACGTTAGCTTTCACTCGTGTTAGTTTTTTACGCCCTTACTGTATATATAATGATGCTAACGACGTCGTTTAATGAAATTTGTTATCTTTTTTATTTGATTTTATGGCTAGTAGGTGTTTTTTTTGGGGGGTTTTTTACTGCTGAATTTAGTTTTAATCTGTTTTTGTTGTTACGTTTTGGATTATTTGCAGAATCAGTGTCTCCAACACCGGTGGAAACAGGTGGATCTTCCAAAAAGGTAAACTTTTACTGGTGTCTGATTGTTGTAATTAGCCGAAAAAGTTTATGATCTAATTTAAACACTAAACACAATGTTGAAGAAATAGTCAATTAGTCATATAACACTGCTGTAGCAAACCATTGGCTAGTTTGTTTCGAAAGTGTATGTTTAAGTAATAATTTTTGATGCCATATGTTGTCAAACTAGGCGCAGAAGCGCAGGGAAAGCGCGTTGCTTTTAGGTGATTAGGCGCGTTTTCTGGCCAAGTTGTTGCCAAAAATCATCTAAACCTGTTTGAACATGCCTGAAACACCTAAACAAGCCTGCAATCAAACTACAACAGTTTAAACTAGCCCTAAATAAGCCTATAACGTATCTAAAGCTTCTAAAAATGAAATTTTTATGCTTTACGACTCTATTCAAAGAGGCTTGTTATTTTTGCACCCGGTGAGGCCTATGCGCATTGAGTGAGCCTTATGCCTTTGATGATAAATTTCTTTTTGTTGAACCTTTAACGTATAATGGTAGTTGTTGCATTATTATAGGTGAAAGAATTACCTGGCAAGAAGATTCCAGCTCGTCAAAAATCCGGTGCACATTTTCAACAGAATGTTTCTGGCCAATCTGGTATTGGATTTTCTGAACATCGAGGCGCATCTGGCAGCTATCAAAGATATCGGTCTAATCAAGGGGGGACTCCACCATCATCAGGACGAAAATCACAGGGAGTTAATGCTAATCACTTGCTGAATTTTCAATATGATCCCATTTCTCGTCCTCAAGTAAGGGCTAACCCTCCAAGAAGATTACCGAAGAGAAAGCCTTACAATAAAGATTTGTTTCTACAAGCAAATTATAAATTTGTCTTGTTAGATTCAGGCAACCGGGGTCCCGAGTCGATGGATCCAGATAAGATGTTGCAATGGGAGGATATCATATGTTTGAAATATTTTACTCCTCACCCTACAACCTGTCCGATATGTTTAGAGGAGCTTTTGTGTCCACAGATGACGTCATGTGGCCATATCTTCTGTTTCCCTTGTATATTGAGATACTTTTTGATTGGTGAAGATGATGATAAACAGGAGTGTTGGAAAAAATGTCCCTTATGTTTCATGATGATATCGTCAAAAGACTTGTATACTATCTACATTGAGAATGTCAAGCAACATTGTGTTGGTGATGTCATCGAATTTATGCTCCTAACACGTGATAAAGATTCATTAACTCTTACTGCGAAACAAAAAGAAAGGGTTGATGCACATGAGGAAGTTTATGATGCCTTTTCAAAGTTCACTTTTACAGCAGATGCTGAGCTAGCAGTTAGGAAAGCCATGTCAGAGCTAGATAGTTGGCTTGCTAGAGCAGAATCAGGGCTTGTTGATGACCTGGAAAGGCTTCCATATGTCTGTGCTGCAATGGAACAACTTGAAGAAAGGAAGAAACATTGGAATGAAAAAAGAAATATTGATGGGGCCAACTCTCGTAACAACGATTCTTTTCATACGGGTTCTCCATCAAATTTAAATTTTGGTATTGATGTTAATGGTTCAGCTAGGTCTCGAGAAATTCCTGTCCATGATGAATCATTTCTTGCAAGTGGCTTGAAGTCGGTTGATGTTAATGAACCTTTGGTGAATGAACCTGCTGCTGTGGATGAACTGATTGATGGCCAAGGTGAAATTCTGTCGTCTTCTTATGATGATAACAAGGGTATGCAACTGCCTTCTGATAATTTTGCCGATAAGAAGATGAAAGGATCATATGATTTCTATCAGGTAACTTTGTTTTACAAGTTATATCCTCTCAGAGTCTCGCTAAGTATTTTTAGATGAGAATAATAAATAGTATTTAAAGATGAATAGTCTTATTGACTTACGATTACGTGAAATGTAGTAACACTAATTTCCTATTCTGCTTCTTGCATTTATTCAGGCGGCTGATGGTCAGCACCTTATACTCCATCCATTAAACATGAAGTGTCTTGTGCACCATTATGGAAGCTATGATAGGCTTCCTCAAAGGTAGGCATTTTCATAACTTTTTAAGAATCAAATTTCTGCAATTGATATCGTCTTAAAAAAAAAAAGACCGATCTGTGTATATATGTAATCTGAAATACATATGTTTTGAAACCTTAAGTTCATGAAAATGCAGGATTAGTGGAAAGATTTTGCAATTGGAGACAATCACACAATCAGAAGCCATGAGGAGGCGATATCGCTACTTGAGTCATTTTTCTTTAACGACGACATTTCAGGTATGTTGCCAAAACATTAATCAGAAAACAAACTGTTGTGAACTAAGGGGTTGTTGAAGCATATACTTTATCTGACCACTGTTTCTGCAATGATTGTCTTGTTGGTGGTGTTACTGTTTTCCAGCTTTGCGAAATCGATCTCTCTGGAATATTGCCTGCTAGTTCACTTTCTCCATTCGAGGATGAGTTAAAAAATAGGGAAAAACAAAGGAAGCGTGTTGCTAGAAAGGTATGCATGTGCTACTAGTTTAAATTCCTAACTACATTCCATTTACATATTGCTAGCACCGCTGCTGGTAAAGGTGGCAATTTTGACTCATTTGTATACAATTAGGTTGATTTGGTTTTATACTTTATCTTAAACGGGCCAAATGTGTTAACGTAAATGATCAAACTTTAAAGGGAAAATATGTTGAAAATCCTCTGAAATATTTTTATATGCTTAGAACTTTCTAAATAACTTTATTAGAAAGAAGTTTAGACTTTTGATTTAATAGTGTGGTTTTGTAACTAGATATACCTAACACATTAGTTATTAATAGTAAAAAAAGGTATAAAAACGTTTTTGGTTTCACTCGGCTTGACCTACCCATTTTGCCATCTCTACACAGTGAACATGCAAATATACAATTTTGTCTGTGTATGAATTGAGAAATACGTATAAGTTTGATTCACTAATGGAAACAATACTTTAAAGTCATATACTCGTATGCCCGGTTACCATTTTCTATTAATATTCTATATTTTAAGGGATTGAAGACTTTTTTTTTTCAACTTTGATGCATTTGCATAACACTTATCATACTTTTACTTAATTTAAGGAGCATGCGGAAAAAATCAAAGCAGAAGCTGCTGCTGCACGTTATGAGCCGGTAGTATACAATGCAGAATCTTCCTATGATTATTCACCTGCCTTCTCCTTGGACGACTTTGAAGGTAATACCAATCTTACTAATAATTTTCTTCGTCTTATTATTATTATTATTATTATTATTATTATTATCATATATACTTTTCTAACTATGTTTTAATTTGAAGCTTTGGGAAGTTCATCATCAAGCCCTCCAACAATGGTGGATAGGCCGCTGTTCTCAAATGTGACTAGGCTTGGTTTTGCTGCAGCGCATGATTCTCCTACTCTAAGAACAGAGGAAACACATGTATCAAGTGGTTTTTCAACTGGTAATGCTGTTGTGCCGAAAGGTTTTTATCAAAATCATGCATTAAGAAAGATAAGTGTATTAAATGGTGTTATTTGTTTACATATACAGGCTCGCAGACGACATCTTTTGCAAATGTTATATCACGAGCAAAACCTGTTGAAGTGAACAAGGCAAGTGAGACGGGAAAGAAAGGAAAGAAGGCTAGTAAAGTACTGTTATCAACCTCAGGTGGCCGTCGATATTAATATAATAGGGGACAAGTAAATAAATAGATAATCAGGTTGATTTGTTATTAATTTTGGTTCGTGTGTTATGGACTCGAACTTCCAGCAGGAAAGAAAGACATGTTTGTCCACCGAACATTCATGACGTTGTAATTGTTTGTGTTAAGTAAAATGCCTGATGCCATGCTTGTTATTGACTCAATAAGGTATTGTTACCCACTATTGTTCTTGACATCCTTTACAACTGTATAATTAAATGTAAAACCCATGGCTTCTTTGATCTGAGTTCTTACTAATGTCAGAACAAAATAAAAATCTCTTTAAATCTCTCTTTGTGCATCAATGCAAAAAGTAAATGAAAACTTACCAGTATCCAACTCAAAGATGAATCACATTCGGTACCAAGGTATGGATTAGATGTTGATGTGAAGGAGAGTTGTAGGATGAGTGAGATGAAAAAGATGGATACTTTGTGTCCTAATTGTGCCTCTAGATGTCTCATTATCTAGATTGCTAGACCTTTCACAACATGAGAAGTAACATATGTACGCTACTAACCGACCGACGACTTTTCTTTCTCCCCAACATTGTCATCATGCAAGGTCGCGGACATATCGACACCAACATGTTTGGCCTCCAATTTCTCATAGTCATGGCTTTCTTTTCCTATAGATTACATGACTTCTCTTTCCTCACTCTCTCTTCCGCTTGTGCAGTCCATGAAGCTCAAAAACCCCGACTGTTTGGATGGTCTTAGATGTTGGCAAAACCAAAGGTACCAATCTAGACAACAAATTATGAGAAGGTATTTGTTAGAAAAGATTTACTAATATAATAAAAAGATAAAGTATGACAAGTTGGATAACTAACGAGTGATAGGATATCCAAATGACCAATTAGATCCAGTTGTATTTATTAGCTTCCTTCTCCAAACATATTGTACACATTGTAAGTTTACAAATAAGAAATATATGATAGTTACATATATGTAATCTTACGATAAATCCCTTTCATCCTTGTAATTATTTGAACTTGATAGTATCGTTAGTTTGTGTTTGCGTGTGTTAACTTATGATCATATAGCCAATGATCTACAGACCAATTGGTTTGTAGGGAGGTGACAAGGTTTTCCCTTCAGGGTTCCTGCCCTGAAGTTCTGAGTTCGAGCTTGGCTGTGGGCAAGATTTTATTCTCCCTTACAGAGGTAGAGGAAAGGCTCTGTCAATGCGTATTCCCCCTCATTCTAACTCGGGTGGCTACTCCTGTTAAAAAGGGTTGAAGTAGTTAGTGAGCTTCCAGTTAATCTATACCTTCAAAAAAAAAAAAATTATGATCATATAGCTTGTTACAATATTCTCACAATTTTGATTGCGATTCCAGTAACATTTTCTTAACCCAAATATGTTACTCCTACCGTAAAAACACCACCCCACAATTCGTTCTTAATTAACACCTTATTAATAACTCTTTTAACAGCACAAAACACCATCTTCTACAAACAAAACAAAACAATGGAGACAACAGCAGCAACAGCATCCATGATGATAGACGAATCAGAAATAGAATACGTTAGCTATGGTGGTGAACATCACTTACCCCTTATCATGCGCCTTGTTGACGAAGAACTCAGCGAACCCTACTCCATCTTCACCTACCGTTACTTCGTCTATCTCTGGCCCAATCTCTCCTTCCTCGTACCCCCCTTCTATTCTATTCTCATCTCTTTCCTTAATTTTTAAATAAAAACTAAGCATTTGATCGATAATCTGTGTTTTGTTGCAGGCTTTTCATAAGGGTAAATGCATTGGAACCGTGATTTCAAAGATGGGAGAGCACCGTAACACTTACAGAGGATATATTGCTATGCTCGTTGTTCTCAAACCCTACCGTCACAAAGGCATTGGTAACTTTTATTATTATTATTATTTATTTATTTATTTATTTATTATATGTTTAATTGAGTTGATGACATGTGGAGTTGTGTTGCAGCTACAGAACTTGTTACCAGATCTATTAAAGTAATGATGGAATCAGGTTGTGAAGAGGTATTATATGATTATATCTGTTGTTTATGATTTGAAGCGTATGATGATGCTGACAAAGGAATGATATACAGCTACATGTTGTCAAAAGCACAAGGCGCATAGGTCAAGGCTGGAGCCCAGAGCCTTGGCGCATAAAAAGCGAGTATTTTTTAAGCTAGGCGCATAGTGTAACAAACCGTATTTAGGGATTTTAGATGTGTTTAGGCTTGTTTAGGGCTAGTTTAGGCTGATTCCATGCTTATTTAGAGGCTTTTTTATACACCAAAGATTGCTGGATTTTGGCGGCTAGAAAATACCATGAAGCAGTGCCTGAGAGGCTGAGAGCCTGAAAGCTCGCCTTTTAGGCCGCCGTGCGTTTAGTGTGCTGGGTCCTGGGCTGCGCTTGAGTGCCTAGGGGGCTTTTGACAACATAAGTATACAGCAGATGCAGAATAGGGGTTCATTATTGGAATCGGACTTGAAAAACACAAAATTCGATTTGAACTGAATTCGAGAATTTGAATCAGGTCCTTGTCCGAACCGAGTTTTGAATTCGGTTTTTGAATAGAATTCAAATCTATGAATTTTGAACTGAACAAGCTGATTATTTGAATTTGAATCAGATATTATTTTTTAGTTTTTATAAAATACGTAATATTTTCTTCCTCATAAATTAGGTTATTTGATTAACTGAAATCGAATCAGTTCTTTGAACTCAGTACCGATTTCAATCACCCGACAAAACTAAAACCAACATGATGAAAACCCCTATGCAAAGACATGATGTTATGCACCATGATCACATAATTGTTTGCAGTTGTAATCTACAACTTTTATTGATGTATTTGAAGGTAACATTGGAAGCAGAAGTTACTAACAAAGGAGCTCTTGCGTTATACGGTCGACTCGGGTTTATAAGAGCAAAAAGGTTATTTAGATACTACTTGAACGGCGTTGATGCGTTTAGACTGAAGTTGCTATTTCCGCACCCAGAATTACCATCTGCTATGTCATCGGTTCTTGATAGTTACGAGGCAAATGAAGCCAAAAAAGATCATTTACTGACTCAAGTTTAGAGTAAGTTCTATTTATATTGGACCTCTTATTGGTGTAATGAAATGCTTATTTTGATCATATTGATGTTATTGGCTGCTGCTTTCTGTCTTCAAGAGTTTTGTTGTTCATAAGATGGCATAGGCATATTACAGGTTAAGGAACCGAGTATAAGTTGTTAACAGGTTGACTAAAAAGTAAACTGTCAGTATTTGTATCCTAGATTCAAACAATATTATATGGTTTAAAGCTTGTTCTTGAATTGTACATGATTCCTTTAATTCAGTTGTAACATGATCACCATCTGTTTAATGTCAAAATCCTATCTTTGAACACTATTTGACTTTATATAAGTCAAATCATATGGTTCAAAGCTTTTGGTTAGTTAGACATATAATAGAGGAGCAATGTGTGTGTGTGTAACTTTCTTTTAAAGGCACTCAGAATGTTGAACCTTCACAAACTTGAACCTTTTTGTGAAGGATGCTCTTGAAGTCGAACCTTATTATTAAGGACACCCATGAGTCGAACCTTATTATTAAGGACGTTCAAACCTTTTTATTAAGAACACTCGCATAGTCGAACCTTTTTATTAGAAAGTTGAGCCTTTTTTTATCAAGGGCACTCACAAAGTCGAATCATTTTATTGAAAACACTAACAGAGTCGAACTTCTAATATTATGATTTGTGTAAAAAATATCATCTGTCCAAAAAGTATTGTCCTTTTATAATATTATGATTTGTGTTTGCCGTCGAGTTTCATACATAAAGACAGTTGAAAATATAGATGTAAATTTGTAAATTGATACTTGTCACACACACTGAACTATTTGGAAATAGATGAAGACTAATCCACAATAAATAATTTGCATAGCAATTATTTCTAATGCATCAATACTAATTCTAATAAGCTTAAAACAAGTGGTTTAAATCTAAGCAAAGCATCAAATTGCATTGGAAATTTAATGTCATGAATCAATCGATGTCGGACATATCATTTTCAAAGAAGGCCGAATGCAGAGCTGTCACACATCTTTCTGCTTCATCGTCATTTACTATGAGTGATATGTTCACCTTTGATGCTCCTTGGGATATCATCTGAACATTCACTCCATTCTCACGAAGAACATGGAACGCCTAAATTAACATACAAAATGCTCAGTTTCTGAAACCATCGACGCAATCAGAGATTTAAAACAAGGCATACCTTCTCTAATACAAGTGATGACCTCTGAACATTCCCAATTAGTGAAATAATTGATCTGTGTTGAAGGAGATTCACTTTGGCGATTTTTTCAAGTTCTTCAACAACATGATCAAGTTCCTGCACAAACAGTTGAATGTTTACATATAGAGATGGTATGCATTTATCAGCTTAACTTCTAACTTAAAGTCAGATTGTTATCTTAACAAAAAAAAATTAAAAAACAAATGAACTTTTTCTGGTTAACCCAACTCGACTTGTAATTTACCCAGCCCGCCCAGTTTGCAACATCGATCACTTGATATGGAGACATTTAATCAATCTGAGAAGTGTATCATACGCTTGCCTGCTGAATCAACTCCCTGCTCCAAAGCTTTGAAGGATCTAAAGTTAAAGAAATGCTAACTTCACTGGTAGCAACAACATCCACAGATATTCCTAAATCCTCGAAGATTGAAAAAACCTGATTCATGTACCAATTGCAGATTAAAAAAACTGTGGGGTACCTCACAAAAAGAGTAGACGTTAACTATGAAGTCATTTTACCTTGGCAAGAAATCCAAATTGACCAAGCATCCGAGTGCTAACAATGTCTAACATGGTTACATTACGTTTCAAAACGATGCTGGTTAGTACTGCCTGAAAATGAGAAAAATAGGCATTATATTAGCCTTATTAAGTTCTGATTACTAACTAGTAGCTAGCTTTTACATATTCTTTCAAGGATAGCTACTGACCTTACTCATATCTCTTGATTTAGTTATTAAGGTACCTGGAGCTTTAGGGTTGTATGAATTTTTAACCCTAACAGGTATATCACCCTCTCTTGCAGGCCTCATAGACTGTGGATGCAGAACCTATTGAAAGAGCACAAGAAAATAATATGAAATTATCACATTATAATGTGTTTAGTTTCCCTAATGTTTGTCATATATAGCGTATAGATGTGGCAAAATCGGTGGGCAGGTTAAAACAGTTAACTTTTGGTACAAGGAAGGTTGGCCCGAAAACCTTTTATTCTATTTTGATTTTTCTATGTAAATTCCGTGTTCAATATAACTACAAAATGTTTATAGTTACAATAATTTTGTTTTGGAATAAAGCAATTTAGTAGGTTGTTGAGTGCAAGAAAAATGGACTTTTGGGTAACTTTTGACCCGTTAGAGTAAATGAATTGTGATTGCCAATTTGCCACATCTAACTATGCACGTTCAGCTACCTGGGCACCAAAATATGCAAGTTCAGCTGCCTCGTCAAATGTCAAATATGGCACAGGTTCAGCACCCTTGTAAATATTAGGGTCACATGTCAGGACACCATCCACATCTTTCCAGACCTGGAATGAATGAATAGAATCTTAAAAAAAATTGCCAAATTATATGAAAAACAAATGGGGTCTTTAGACTTTAGATATGCGGTTTCAAGGAGATTATGTGATTTTGAATTATTAGAATCATATAATCTGCTGTAATAAAACGGCTGTATGAGTGTGTTTTTGACTTTTAAAGTTTCAATAATCAGATAATAAGATGTTTTGAGTGTTTGAAAAAGTCTTATTTATATAATAAATTAATATAATCCCAAATTAGGTTAAAAAAGTGGCAACTAGCTAGAACAAACTAAATATTTGTCCCTTTAGGTAATCAAATAATCTTATACATAACCTCTGTATTCAAATATTCTAAATATTGCCTACTACAAAGTCTCAATAATTAAATAATCAGTTCACGTAAATCCAAATAAAATATGAAGCAAAAGCATCGACAGTTCTATAGAGAACTTCTAGAGGGTAAATACTAATTACTAGATAAAAAACACATCATTAAAGATCCAATGCATGCAACAGCACATATGAACTTCTTTTTGCATTATTATTTAATTTTTTAGTTCTTCACTAACCTGAATCTCCCTCAACCCAAGTGCTTTACCAATTGTGGTGGCAGTCAAATCACTACCACCTCTGCCAAGTGTAGTCACAGCACAAGTTCTCCAACCCTAAGAAAAAATTATAAAATTAGCATCAGTAAGAACAATTCATTAAAATTTAACAACCGTAAGTAAATTATAAAAGTTATAACAATCCATTTTTGGTGCCTGTTGTTTAAAAAAAGAAAGTATTTTATATGTTCATGATAGAAACAAATTTAAACTATGTATATAGAAGACCTTTCCAAGGAAGCCAGTGACAATAGGAATTGCAGGATCCCTAATCCAGTCACCATTTAGTGTCTTTGCTACAGCTGGATAAGTTGCTTCCAAAATATCCGCATTAGTAAAGTCATCTGTTGTTATGAAACCAATATCGAATGCATCATACTGCCAGAAATAAACAAAAAACCAAAGTCAAATTCAAGACACTATGATTGAGTCAAAGTTCCACCTTTAACAACTAGCAACAGTTGCTTGTTCAATAATAGTATTAAAATATGAAAGATATTCCATCAGGTATTTAAAATAAAAAACAAAGAAAAGAGACCACATACTTGGCGTGCTTTGACACCGATTTTATTCAAATATGCAGCAAAGATCCTTGTGGACATGCACTCCCCAAATGAGACTAGGTAATCTCTTGCACGTGGTGTGAATTCCTTTAATACAGAAATCCCATTAAGAAGCCGCTCCAGTTTTTCTAAATGGTCTGAAAAAAAACAAATGTAGGATAAAAGTTATTATTAGCACAACAAGCATTTGATCAAAGTAAATAAATTAACAGTTTAAACCATAACGCATTTGCAAATTTACCCGTAACGAGTGTCCTTTCCAATCCAAGCTCGTCCACTGTCCTGAGAAGATAAATTTGTCACCCAATCAATAAAGTAAAGTTTAAAAACTTTAAAGGTAATTTAAACTAATAGTCAAAGAATTTGACCTGTAATGGAGTTCTTTCACAAAGCTCAATTCTTCAATTTCAGACACAATCGAAACACAACTTGCAGCCTTCTCTCCAGCCTGCAACACACAACTCAAATTTAATTTAACTATGTAATAAAGTTGAGGCAAATTCAATTTAAACAATCCCAACTACGACTCATTGGTGATAATAATCCATACTGATCATTTGACCTAATGAGTAATGACCGTCCTAACTTTCACTTTCGTTGCCAAGAGCAATCCCACTCACATAATAATCATATAGTTACACTTGGATTTCCACTCGCTTTCACTTACATCGATGATTATGAGCCAAATCGAGTGGCCAAGTCATAGTTCGGATTACTAAAATCCAATTTGCCTAAAATTATTATAATATGAGACTAAATAATAAACAGAATTACAAACCACTAAAAGCTTGTTGGTGGTCTTGCCCATAGCAGACAACACAATGACAGGACTCTCTTCCGGAAAACTAAGAATTAAATCAGCCACTTCTTTCATTCTTTCCGCAGACGCCACAGACGATCCGCCAAACTTCATCACACACGACAACTTTTTGCTTAATTCATCAAAAGCTTGACTGTTTGATTCATTTTCATTTCTTGTCAGCACATCCACCTTCTGTGCATTACAACAAACCCTAAACCCCTTTCCCCTACTTAAAACCCGACCCCTAACCGTTCCACAGGATCCACGAAACGAAACAACAGGTGAACCAGCATTTAACTGCTGATATGACCACGAGGATCTAGTTTTGGATAAATGATAGGGCGTCTTAGCTCCAGATAAGTATGTCTGTGCCGCCATTGTTGTGATTTTGTCGACGAATAGGTGCGGCGGTTACAGCCTTACAGGATAACTGATTAAACAGAGAGAGCTGATCGAATAATAATAATAAATCAAGCTCTCTCTGCTTATTAATTATATCCTGAAGAATTTGATTTTAAGCTGAAGACCTGAAAATTAAGGATTTATGGTTAAATAAATTACTACAAAATGATGAGAAAACTAAATAATAATAATAATAATAAATAATAAGAAGAAGAAGAAGAAGAAGAATGAAATGGTAAAGAATATGATATAAAAGTGAAGACCTGAAAAATAAAGAATTGAGGTTGAAATAATGCAGAATAAGAAGAAATGAAAAGAAAAGAAAAAGAAGAATGATGTATTTGTGTGAAAGAATGAATTTATAGTAGCAATGCAAGGAATTAATAAAAGATGTGCTGCGTATGAGAATGATACCGTGTGCGGCTAGGGTTAAATGGAGTCGGAGAACAGCGGCTGGAGTGTGGCGGCGGCGGAAGCGGAAGAAGAAGGAGCTGGGCTGGGGTAAAGGTTATGGTTGGTGGAATAGAAAGCTGTTTTGACTTGAAGCTGGTATTTTAACCATAGGTTTAACAACATGTTGTCTCACTGTTTTTTTTTTTTTTTTAAACGTGCATAAGTGCGTTAACACTAAAGTTGGTTTTGACCGTTAAAAAAAAAAAAAACTAAAGTTGGTTTTGACTGCTATATAAATATTTTTTTATTTTTAATTTATATTTTGTTTTGATATGCGTGATATTGTAGAAATTAAAATTAAAAGAACTGTTGATAAACCAATTACAATATATTAATGTTACAAGTGATTGAACAGTAATCGCCGAAATGAACAGTATCGATGCAACTATCTGTTAAATACAATTAGATTTCAATCAGGTTAAGATTGTGTGTGTGTGGTGTAGTGGTTAGGCTGTTCTTGTGTTAGCAGGAGGATGCAGGTTCGAGCCTGGCATGTGGCACCGGTTTTACAAATTTTTTCCACGGTTGACTTGCTTTGAGTGGGACACGTGGCAGGTGTTGGACAGCTACATTTGTTTTCCATTATAAGTTTTTAATTTTTTTTTAAATCAGATTGGTTTTCAGCTTTTTGCATGTCCTCAATCTAACATATTATCACTTTTCATCAGCTTTCATTGATCGCCTTTTCATCAGATTTTGTGAGTTGATAAGGTATCATTCTTTTAGTTTGTATGCATCTTATTCTGGTATCATTCTTTTACTTTGTATGCATCCTATTCTATTTATTTAAAAACTTAATTTAGTTGTGTAACATTTGTGTTGTAATTTGTGTTTTTTAGTAGGTGTTGTTGTTTAGGCAAAATAAAATTTTAACACATCATGGACTGTTATCAATTGGGTTATACTGATTTATCGGTTTTTTTTTTTTTTGGTTGCTGGTGCTTTGCATGTTGGCTGTGTATATGTGGTTGATGATTGTGAGTTAGTGTTTTCTGATTATGCGTATGGTTTCGTCGTTTTAGGAGAATAGAGTTTTTGTGTACAGATGTTAGCGTTGGTTGTCATCGGATGCATTTCGTCGCTGTAGTGGGAAGAGGATGATTTAATTCTGTTCATTATCGCTATTTTGCCGTTTTTAACGCGTTTGGTTTGTCTAACTGAATTTAGCGCAAATTCCTCCCGAGGACTGCATTTCAAAAGTTTTTTGTGTTTTCTGTTCGTTATCGCTATTTCATTGTTTTTGATGCGTTTGGTTTGTCTAACTGAGTTTGGCGCAAACGCCACTCAAGGACCACATTTCAATTGTTTTTTGTGTTGCCTGTGTGACTGAGAAATATGAGAGTAGAGAGACTAGCTGAGTTAGATGGTGACCCTCCAGTGAGTGCCCCTCTTGGTTGTCGCTTTGGTTGAGGTGCGTACTCTCGAGAAGGGAGGGGTATAAATGGGAAACATATATGACCTGTAGCAAAGACAGTCCAACATGTGGGTATAAAAACAGGTACGCATGTGTTGGATTGCAACTCAACTGTGGATGGCTGGGGTCGCAGAAACGTGGCGTCACTTGCGGAGGAAGCTGGTGTTTAATAAGCGTTTTTGTTTCTTTATGTGAGGATTGTGCGTTTGTGGCGTCGTGGCCATGAAGAGTTGAGGCAAAACACCCTATAGAGGAGGGGGGTGTTTGAGGCGGTTTTGTGCTTGCTAAAAGGCTGCAATTACACGTTCAGTTGGGTTCACCTTTAGTGTGGTGTTATGGCGTGGTGAGTGAGCATAAACCAATCACCTGCTAGAGATGTAATCTTGTGACAACTTGTACCCTTCACTTTTCATAATTGTGCATAATTGGTTCCTCAACTATTTCAAAATTTTCATTTTTAACCCTCATATTTTAATAGGACCAAAATTCACAATTTAATAAAACTTATAATTTTTATAAGTAAAAGTATGCACGTTTTATACTCACATCTACGCCCGAGCACGTATGTTTCAGACCTTGATACTCAAAGCCCTTAATTTTCGGTCCTAAAACAACTTAGAAACAGAAGGGAACAAGTCTATAACTTAAAATTGATTAAATTAGAAAAATTATTTTTTTAGCCCTCGTGGTCCGCTAAGACAGTCAAAGTCTCAGTCAAAATCCAGTCAAAGTCCTAGTCAAAGTCTTAGTCAAAATCTTAGTCAAATAGTCAATTCATCTTAAAACCTTACTTTATTGTGTTGACCAATTTTAAAGCTTAATTGAATCCAAAACTAGTATAAAAACCCACCTATGACCCATTACACTTTGCACCTCTAGATCAATTGTTTCAATTCGATTAAACTCTCCCTCATGCCTTTCTTGTAGAGTATATTACCTCTACATTTGAAGCTTTGATTATAAGCCCTTGTAATTGGCGAATTGGAAGTTTGATATTTTTTCCTATTCGGTTTCTTTTCTTCTAAATTGGACTAGTTTCGTTGTTGAATCTTTGGATTGCTCGCATTTTCACGCTCGCTTAGTCATCTAGTCATTTGGCGAAAGTGAGTATTTCCTATCCCCTTTTTGTTTTTATTCACTTTTGGGGTGTTACATGTACACTTATACAAATTTCACATACAAGTTCACATTTTTACAATACAATTCTAGTACTATGTGCATTTGCTTACAAACGTGCTTTATGCTTAGACATTACATGTAGAATACATTTGTACTTAGTGAAATCATTAACCATGTACAAGCCAACCTTAACATTGGATAGCGCTATTGGATTGACAACCCGCCTAGGTTGATTCTCCCCCTTTTTCATCGGAGAATCCGTGGTCATTGTTAAGTTATTATCCATTTATTGGATAAGTACACCGCCGTTCATTTAGTACATTATACAGTCACATGATTGATTTCGCTCATTTGTATGTTACATAGTTTACATAATTGCACTATAGCTTTGCACTTGAATTGTATACCATTTTTTTCCAACTTACTATATGTATTAAAACTAGGAATGCTCACCAACATTTCTTATGTTGACAAAACCTATTTTGTAAATGTTTCAGGTGCAGTTTGATCTTAGTTCCATAGCATTGGATTTTAGTGTTTGCTTTTAATAAGTCATTTCAATTTTCATGTTTCGTTCAGACTTTTGTATTTTTCCCATTTCATCTATGTAAGACAATTAAAATTATTCAATAATATATTTACATTTTAGTTCCATGTGCTTTTGAACAATCGTCACTACGTGATACCTCGACTTGCCATGACACTTGAATTGTACAAGCTTTATTCAATTATCAAAACCTATGTAATTCTCACCAACTTTTTGTTGACCCAAAATATTTTCAAACTTAACATGTTTCAGGTTATATCTTGCTTGAAGATTAGAGTTATTGCTTGAAGATGCGTAGCTAGTATTTTTCATTTTGATGTACAAAATTCTTAGAACAATTGTATGTAATTTATTTAAATCATTTATTGAAATTTATTATTTACCATGAGCTACTGAACAATCATCAATACGTGACAACCCGATGTTTCCGCCATCGGTTGGGGTGTTATAGTTTAATTTTAATATTTTTAGATATTAAAGTCTTTTTTGACAATTTGAAATAATTAGATTAAATATTCTATTCTCAAGAAAATAATTTTATAAAAATTATTTTCATAATCAAAATCTTATGTTGTGACTATATTTAACTTAAAATTTTACAAAAAGACTTTTATTTATTTATTTATTAAATTTCTTATATTTAATAAACAATTTGCTTATTAATCAAATAAACGTTTATCCCTAATTCGAAACCCTAGAATTCCATGTATCCTAGAGTTATTCCCTTACACATTATCAAAATTCTTTAGGTTGATTATTTGGGATAATTCCAACTCATATTTCGTTGTCCAAGTTCAATTACAAGCTATTACGTAAACAGTGAGTATTCCTATCCCCTTTTTGCTTTTATTCATTTTTGGGGTGTTACATGTACACTATTACAATTTCAAATACAAGTTTATATTTTTACAATACAATTCTAGTACTATGTGCATTGCTTACAACGTGCTTTATGCTTAGACAATACATGTGGATTACATTTGTACTTAGTGAAATCATTAACATGGTACAAGCCGACCTTAACATTGGATAGCGCTATTTGGATTGACAACCCGCCTAGATTGATTCTCCCCCTTTTTCATCGGAGAATCCGTGGCCATTGTTAAGTTATCACCCATTTATTGGATGAGTACACCACCGTTCATACAGTACATTATACAGTCACATGGTTGATTTCGCTCATTTGTATGATACATAGTTTACATATTTGCACCGTAGCATGCACTTGAATTGTATATCTTTTTTTTTAACTTACTATATATATCAAAACTAGGAATGCTCACCAACATTTCTTATGTTGACCAAACCTATTTTTGTACATATTTCAGGTGCAGTTTGATCTAATGCTTTAGCAAGAGACATTTAGTGCTTTATTTTAATTCAGTTATTTCAATAATTACATTTCATTTAGACAATGTATTTTCCATTTCCATGTAAGACAATTTTGGTTTATTCAATAATATTTACATTTTAGTACCATGTGCTTTTGAACAATCGTCACTACGTGGCACCTCGATGATTCCGCCATCGGTTGGGGTGTTACAGATTGGTATCAGAGCCATGGTTATCGGGAACTAGGTTACTAGATGAAATAGGCCTAGACTATAACCGAACTTCAACTTTCATGCATTATACTTCCTAAATTACCCTACCTCTCATTTCCCTCTACTTTCCTTCCTCTATCTCTCCCTTCCTCTCCATTCCTCTCATCTTTCATCGTGGTGCATAGAGATGGTGTCCTACAGGGAGTGGAAAGTTTACATCATCATAGAACGGGAGCAGTACCTTTTATGAAGACACTCTTAGACATAATACCTACTCTTATTTTACTCCTTCGAAGTTGTTGAACTTTAATGAGTGTGATAAGGACACGTGCAATCTGGAAGGGTGGACGCCTGTACACTGGGTTTTCTGGCATAGGCAAGCATAGCGCATAAATCCATTTACGGACCTGTTATGCTTACCTGGGGATTCCTGGAGTGAGTGTCCACTTATAGGCTAAAGCATGTCTTCTTTGATCACCATCGGGTTCAATTCCTTTGAAAAGTCAACGTTCTTGTTGAGCTTTACAGCTAGACAAAGGCACTCCAAGCATTTTGTACAAGTTTTTCCAATAATACCCTCTCGTTTCATATACAATACTTTGCATATCATGATTGCTTACAAGATCATATCTTCATAATCATCTGTATGATTATACACTTACATTTTCTAATCTCATGATTATTAATTAACTACCTCATAGATGTCTGCTCGCCGCATGCTCCGTGATGCCAGCCAACGCCCTGTTCGTGCTTCTGGACGACGTTCTGATCGTCGCCTCGCATCTTTAGTCGCCGAGCAAATTGCTGCAGTGATCCCAAACCTTGTCAGTGAGATAACCCAGAATAGTAACAGTGCCAACACAGGGAGTACGACTCAATTTCGGTGCACTTTCAAACACTTTAACTCCTGCAATCCCACAAAATTCACTGGTGAGGAGGGTGCTACTGGCCTCCTCCAATGGTTTGAAAGCATGGAGAGCACCTTTGTGAACAGTGAATGTCCTGATGAACTCCGCGTTCGCTATGCTACTAGTGTCCTTCAAAAGGGAGCGCTAACCTGGTGGAATGGCGAAAAACGCAATCGAGGAGCTGATGTTGCTTTATCTTTATCTTGGGCTGAGGTTAAGGAACTCATGATCGCCAAATTCTGCCCTAGGAACGAAATCAGGAAACTAGAGGAAGAGTTCCATGGGTTGAAACAAGACAGTGGTGAGAATCTTGCGTATAATACTCGATATCACGAACTTAGCATACTGGTTCCACACATGGTCACTCCGGTCGAAATGGGAAAAATACAAAAGTCTGAACGAAACATGAAAATTGAAATTAGTCAATAATATATTTACATTTTAGTTCCATGTGCTTTTGAACAATCGTCACTACGTGATACCTCGATGATTCTGCCATCGGTTGGGGTGTTACAAATCTGTTAGGGTAATTTGGGATTAAAATTTGTGCTCAGGTTAGGTTATGTCTGGGAACTTTGAGGGGTTAGGGGTAAGGCATTTTGAGGTTGGCGCATCGAAGATGATTGGACCATTAATAAATCTGTTCTGATGTTTTTATTCCTGCGTATTTGGTGCTAATACAGAATGTGTGTTTATTATCAGAGATTAATGTTCCAAGAACGTATTCAATGTTTTTAATAAACACGATGTTTTCGTATGATCAGCGAGTAATGTGTGACTGTTTGTGTTCAGTCGTCAACATCAGTGTCATTTCGGACACGTGGCATGTCTGATTCTGATCCACGTCAAGAAATTACAGCTGCAGTTTCTGTACCAATTGCTGATGATGAACGTGTGTCTGTACCAGCTTCTGTATTATCAACATCTAATCCAACACGGCGTCAAATTTCGCATCGAAATACCATGTTGAGACGTCGTAGCCGTGTTGAAGCTGAAAATACTGATTTAAATACAGAAGCTGTTGTTGTTAGCAATACGCCACGGCAGCGTCGTTCCCGGGCTGTTGGTACGTCTTCATCAGCGTCGATGTTGTCTGAGTCTGCCCAGGTACATCGGCAAACATCATACAGAAATAGTATGTTGAGGCGTAATAGAATATCTCGGCCTGAAAATGCTGATTTAAATACAAGTACCGGTGTTGTTGCGGCTGCAGAGTTAACATCACCTTTTTATATTGATTTTGGTGACTGTAGTCAAGTTTGTGAATTTTGTGGTGCGTTGTTTTGGTTTGAGGAACGTCTAACGAGTTATCCTCTCAGTGTTAGACCATGTTATAACCGTTGTTGTCGAGCTGGGAGGGTTGAGTTGGTGTATCCATCTGAACCATCTCAATTGTTAGTAAACCTTTTTGGAAACTCAGATTTTATGTCTAATATACGAGCATATAATGCGATGTTCTCTATGACGTCATTTGGCGCAAAAGTGGATGATGAAATAAATAATGGTACTGGACCTTATGTGTTTAAAGTTGCAGGCCAAGTGTCTCATTGGCTTGGTTCTGTGTGTCCATTACCTGGTGATGCGCCACGATTTCTTCAAATGTATGTATTTGATGAAGAGAATGAAATAACTAATAGACTTCGGTTTTTTCAAAGTTTAGAATCTCAAAGTACAAGTTCTGATGTTGTGGCTTCTTTAACTCAAATGTTAAACGAGACGAATGAGTATGTGCAACTTTTTCGAATGGCTAAAGATTTGTGTGCGCATGCTGAGGTTCCAAACTTTTATATCCGGCTTTATAGCCGGGCCTCAGACAAACGTTATGATGTGCCTACAGGAAACTGTGTTGGTGCCATCTTATGTGAGGCTGAACAAGTGTCATCACAATTTGATGTTATTATTAGAAGTAAAGATGGCACACCACATAGAGTTAGCAAGCTACACTCATCTTATATGCCATTACAATATCCATTGTTGTTTCCACGAGCAGAACAGGGTTGGTCGCCTGAATTACGGCTTAAGCCGTCTGTGATTCGTATAAATGATGTTGATGATTCTATACCAATTGATACTGACATACCTGAAACATCAACATCTACAACAACGTCTTCAGATGATTCGAAATTGACACCAATAATGTTTTATAGTTATCAAATGCATGACCGTGAAAATTTGTATACTCATTTGCTTAAAGCATCTAGGCTATTACAACAATATATGGTGGATGCCTACATATGTGTTGAGCATTGTCGTTTAGAATATTATAGACAACATCAAGATGAGTTTCGTTGTGAATTTTTACAAGGTATTCATGATGCGATATCAAGAGGTGACACTGAGGCTAATAGTATTGGAAAACGAGTTATTTTGCCAGCCTCTTTGTGACATCCGTCACTTTTCCTTTTTATTAATAATAATAATAATAATAATAATGATAATAAAAAAAATTCAGATTTTATATAGTCATTATATATGCATTTTATTTTTTTTTTATCTCTAAACCATCATCCTAACCCATTAACCTACAACCCAAACCATTATCTAAACCCAACCCAACCATAACCTTCTTTTGATTCCTGAGCCCAACCTCTAAGCCCAACAGCTGGCCCAGCATGCAGCCCACTCTTCCCTTCCCTTAACAGTTTAAAAAAAAAAGGAAACGCCTCTGCCAGGGATCGAACCCGGGCAGAAGCCTAGTCCACCCACGCGTCATAACCAACTGAGCTACACATCATGTTTGACTTAAACCAGAACCTAATTATATTTAACCCCTTAAAACGTCGATCCCTTTTCTTCTTCTTCCTTGTCTGATCGAGCGCTGCAACAAAGCACAAAAAAAAAAGAATTCATTTGCTGATTCAATACACACATTCATAGACTAATCAAACCCGAAAATTATGCACATCATCATCTCCCCTTTCTAAAATAACAAAACGCGCAATTTAACGCGTTGAATTGACCAAGAATTCGATTGAATGCCATTATTGAACCTTCCCAAAACAACTCGTATGAATCCGTATAAATACACGATATTAGCTCGATCAAATACACACACATACTCCTAAGGAGCCGAAATACAAACCCTCACACTCAATTTCTGTTTTTAATTCGCCCTTCAAAGTTTAATAGCTCGATTTGACTTTATCGTTGACCATTCATTCGTAGTCTTTAAACGCGTGATAAGGTACAATTCACACTTTGGTTTTGGTTATCGGCCACTGACAGACAATAGCCCCAACAAATCAGAGGCTATTGTCTGTTAATCGCTATTATTGATAAGTTAGGGTTTTCGAATGTGTGAGTTGGGGAAGAACACACTCGCAGAAACTGAGTATTTATTTTAAACATACACGAATCCAACACAACCACTGATCTAGATCAAGTGGTTGTGTCTGTTGTTGTTAAACGGAATCACACAGGTTCGAATCCCATCAACTACATCCTTTCTTTTTTTTTGTTTTGATTACAATACTTTATATATATATATATCATTTATATCTTATAAATCCATTTTAAAATACTAAAATATTTTTATAAATTCTATAAAAATTATCATATGATTTTCACATGATAAAGTTCATCATCCAGTTTTTAGTTTTTCAAAAATAATTTATTTAATATATATTATAAATATTACAAGTTTATTCAATTAAAATTTTAAAATTCTATAAAAATATCAAAACGACTTTGTTAAATTCCACAAAAATTATCCTAAACTTGCATATTCTTAAACATTCCAAAAAATATTTTTATTTCAGAAAAAACCGTTTATTTTATATTTTTAATCAATTTTTGTTAGTTTTAATCATAAATAATCCATAATAAATTCATTTTACAATATTTTTGTACCAAAATTTTACATAAATTATTTCTATTCATTTGGAACTGAAATACAATTTTTAATTCAGAAATTCTTTAATTTTAATATTTTTAGATATTAAAGTCATATTTTGACAATTTGATATAATTAAAGTAAATATTCTATTTTCAAGAACATAATTTTAAAAAAATTATTTTCATAATCAAAATCTTATGTTGTGACAATATTTAACTTAAAATTTTACAAAAAGACTTTTATTTATTTATTTATTAAACTTCTTATATTTTAATAAACAATTTATTTATTAATCAAATAAACGTTTATCCCCAATTCGAAGCCCTAGAAATACATGTATCCTAGAGTTATTTCCCTTGCACGTTATCAAATTCTTTAGGTTGATCCTTTGGGATAATTTCCAACACATATTTCGTTGTCCAAGTTCAATTTCAAGCTATTACGTAAACAGTGAGTATTCCTATCCCCTTTTTGCTTTTATACATTTTTGGGGTGTTACATGTACACTATTACAATTTCAAATACAAGTTTACATTTTTACAATACAATTCTAGTACTATGTGCATTGCTTACAACGTGCTTTATGCTTAGACAATACATGTGGATTACATTTGTACTTAGTGAAATCATTAACATGGTACAAGCCGACCTTAACATTGGATAGCGCTATTTGGATTGACAACCCGCCTAGATTGATTCTCCCCCTTTTTCATCGGAGAATCCGTGGCCAGTGTTAAGCTTTTATCCATTTATTGGATAAGTACACCGCCTATCATACAGTACATTATACAGTCACAGGGTTGATTTCGCTCATTTGTATGATACATAGTTTACATATTTGCACTGTAGCTTGCACTTGAATTGTATAACTTTTTAACCTACTATATATATCAAAACTAGGAATGCTCACCAACATTTCATATGTTGACCAAATCTATTTTGTACATGTTTCAGGTGCAGTTTGATCTAGTGCTTTAACAAGAGACATTTAGTGCTTTATTTTAAATTCAGTTATTTCAATATTTACATTTCATTTAGACAATGTATTTCCATTTCCATGTAAGACAATTTTGGTTTATTCAATAATATTTACATTTTAGTACCATGAGCTTTTGAACAATCGTCACTACGTGGCACCTCGATGATTCCGCCATCGGTTGGGGTGTTACACTCTTTCACTGGTGGACCACGATACATGTATAAACATTACCAACATGCTTTAGCTATATGTCGTGTGCATGGAAATCCACAATACTTTATTACATTCACCTGTAATGTTCGTTGGCCTGAAATTAATAGGCATTTGAATAAAGTTGGGGTTTCTAATCCACAAGATCGCCCATATATCATTGCAAGAGTGTTCCAACAAAAGGTGCGCGCCTTTATCAAACACTTGCGAAAAGCTAAGCCCTTTGGTGATGTGGCGGCAGATTTGTATACAATTGAGTTCCAAAAAAGAGGCCTTCCACATTGCCATACATTGTTATGGGTGACACATGCTTATGTTGTGCGTGATGCCAGTCAAGTAGACCAGTATATTAGTGCTACTCTTCCAAATATCACTGTTGATCCAGTATTGCATAAAATTGTGACAAATTTTATGTTACATGGCCCATGTGGTTTTGCCCGTTTAAACGCACCATGTATGAAAGATAAAATTTGCACAAAGAAATTTCCAAAACCTTATGAAGAGGTATCACGGTTTGATGATGTTGGCTATGTTCATTACAAAAGGCCTTCAACTGGTGTTGCTTTTCTTAAAAATGATGTGCCTTTGAATAATGGGTTTGTAGTTCCTTATAATGCAAACCTATTATTACATTTTGATGCCCATATAAATGTAGAATATTGTGGGTGGACAATGTTAATCAAATATCTATTCAAATACATTTCTAAAGGTGCAGACAGAGTTCGATTTGTATTAACACAAGAAACAACTCAATCAGATAATCAACCTAAGAAAAACTCTCCGATTGTTGATGAAATTAGCAATTACTTAGACGGGAGGTTCATATGTCCACATGAAGCAATGTGGAGGATATTTGGGTTTTATATTCATCATAGAAATCCTCCAGTTCAAGTTTTAGCTGTTCATCTTGAAGGAAAACAAAATCTTACATTCAAACAATCACAACAACTAACAGACATCACATCTAATCCTGATACTGGTAAAACAACCTTAACTGAATGGTTTGTTAGTAATACCAAAGAAATGACCAATAATGCAACAGTATTTACTAGCAGGTCGTTGAGATATATTGATTATCTAAGTAAATACCGTTGGATCATTTCATCTAAAAAATGGGAGCTTAGAAAGACAAAACGTGAACCAGCGATAGGTAGATTAGCTTATGTACATCCAACATGTGGTGAGCTATTTTACCTACGTTTATTGCTGACTTATCAAAAAGGTTGTTGCTCATACAAAGATCTGCGAACCGTGTCTGGTAATGTTATGTCAACTTTTAGAGAGGCTTGTGAGGTTCTAGGTCTTATTGGAAATGATAGAGAATGGGAAACAACAATAACTGAAGCTGCAATATGGGCTACATCTGCCGAGCTAAGATCTTTGTTTACATACATGTTGCTTTATTGTGATGTTTCAAATCCTTGAAAATTATGGGATGCTAATTGGAAATGTATGTCTGATGATATTAGTAGAAATATCAATCAAACTGTTAGTGGAGCGTCAAATTTCACTAATGATTCAGATTTACAACAATATGAGTTGCATGAACTTCAGATTTTACTAAATTCTAATTCAAACCCACGAACACTGTCAGAATTTGGGTTACCTGAACCAGATCCTACAATTTTCTCTGCATTGGCAAACACTTTACTCCTAGAAGAAAAAAATTATGATAGGAATGCCCTACACTTTGAGCACATATCTTTACATGGTAGTCTACATAATGAACAATTAAATGTGTATAATGCTGTTATGAATGCTGTTTCGACCTCAACACAATTATTAGCTTTTGTTTATGGACATGGTGGCACTAGAAAACGTATATATGGAAAACACTTATATCAGGGCTAAGATCAACTGGCAAGATTGTTCTTGCCGTTGCTGCATCTGGTATTGCATCTTTGTTATTACCAGCAGGTCGAACAGCTCATTCAAGGTTTAAAATACCATTAGAATTAACAGAGGAATCAGTTTGCCATATTAAAAAGAAAACTAATTTGTGCCAATTGCTTTTGGAAACTACACTTATAATTTGGGACGAGGCACCTATGAGTGATCGTAGGTGTTTTGAATCACTAGATAAAACTCTTAGAGATCTCACTGGAAATACCATGCAATTTTTTGGTGGTAAGTCGGTACTATTAGCAGGTGATTTTAGGCAAACATTACCAGTGAAGCCAAAGTGTAGTAAAAGTGAAATTTTAGCATGTTGCCTCCCTATATCATATTTGTGGAAACATTTTGTTGTCTACACCCTTTCTGAAAATTTACGTATTACAACAAATCAAAGCCACAATAGAAATAAAGAGGAATTAGAAGCATTTTCAAAATGGCTTTTAAGAATAGGTGATGGCAATGAAGGCATCGTTTTGGATCCTGAACATCCTTACATAAAGCAAATTGAAATACCTACACAATTCTTGATTCGTGAGTTTGGAAATGGTCTTCATGACTTAATTAGCTTCATTTATGATGCTACTTTACTTACCATGCCTACCCCAAGCCAAATTTCTGAACGTGCAATCATTTGTCCAAAAAATGAAACAGTGGATGTTATAAATGAAATGGTTCAACAGTTAGCACCCGGTGAATGTGTTTCGTATCTAAGCACTGATTCTATGGTTCCTCATTCCAAAAATGATGCTGAAACAGACGCTATGTACCCACCTGAATACTTAAATGTTTTGAATTTTAGTGGTATTCCGAATCATTGTTTAAAATTAAAGCTAAATAGTCCTATTATGTTGATGCGAAACATGGATCCCAAAAATGGTTTGTGCAACGGAACTAGACTTTTAGTTTCACAATTACTTCCACGTGTCATAGAAGCACGAATCATTACAGGAACAGCAATAGGAAATAGAGTTTACATTCCGAGAATAAATTTTGTGCATAACACAAAAGATTTGCCCTTTGTTTTCACACGTCGCCAATTTCCAGTCAAAATTTGTTATGCCATGACAATAAATAAAAGCCAAAGTCAATCCTTAAAAATAGTAGGTCTTTACTTACCACAACCAGTGTTTGGTCATGGTCAATTGTATGTTGCTCTTTCAAGAGCTACATCTTCAACTTCACTAAAGATACTCTTACCTGAAAATCAAACACAAGGCGAAAACACAACTTTAAATATTGTGTATTCAGATTTTCTAAATGAAATAACCACGTCTCAGGTTTATAACTTAACATTATTCTTTTGTCTTTTGCATTAACTTTCATATCATATGCATGTGGTTAAATACGTTAACTTATATGTTTTAATGTGTTTTATAGTTTACCACCGATGGAGTATAAAGGCGTAGCTGAGTTGGCTCCTAGACAGGCGACCACACCAATTGAAATAAGGGTAATTCGAAAATGGGTTCCAGCATTCAGAGATGACGAAGTTCACTATGTGTTTGTTGATTCAGAGGTTAGCTTGAATTTTATCATCTTATAATACATGTTTAACAAATTTGGTTTTAACTTAGCATGTATTTGTTAATTCAGAGGTTAGTCTGATTTTTATTATTCTATAATATATGTTTAACAAATTTGGTTATAATTTAATATGTATTTTACAGGGAATGGGAATCCAAGCTATGGCAAAATCAAAGAATAAACAGGTTGTTGAACCAAAATTAAAAGTTGGGTCATGCTATAGTATTAAAAAATATGCGTGTGTGAAACCAGATGACTTCACTAATACTCTTACACATTCTGGAACCATCTTCTTGGCACAAGCTACTCTCATCACTCCCATTCCTGATACTACCACCATACAAAAATATTTCTATGACATTGCAACACGTCGTAGAGCTCAAATGGTAGCACCACATGAAGGCATTGTTGGTATGTAATATTATATGCTTTCGTTAGTGTTGTTTACATTAGAATTCTATTTTACATATTTATTAACCTCAATAGAACTAATACTGTATTTCAAACAGACTACATAGGGATTTTTCGCGGGATGGCAAATCGAAGAACCACTAAAAATCAACCATATGTTGTGCTAACACTTAGGGATTGCACGTATGTTGCTACCAAATTTTTTTGAGTATTATCTTTCCAATTTTTACAAATATTCTTATTATCTATTAGTTTGATTAATTTATAAATTGTTATATCCAGCAATCAAGACGTAACTGTTGCAGTTTGGGAGGAAATGTTAGCATCAAAAACTAGGTTTAACAGAGATGAATATGAGTCTGCATCTCCACCGGTCATTCTGGCACTAACAGCATTAAAAGCCAAAGATTACTTTGGTTAGTCGATATTTTATAAGTTTATTTTACCTGTTTATAAAACAATCTAGATAAAAAAATACATATATGAGGAAGTCACCCGAACTAATTAGATTGTACGCGTTATTTACAATTGAATACACATTTGGACGTCTATAAGTCTACACACCTAAGTAAATAAACGCCTAGCCACATAAACGTGTTTCACTACAACTTTGACTCAGCCTGATTTGATTATACTAGATCACTTATACATTGATTTTCTCAGGAACACTACAGTTCCAAACAACAAATGCTTCTTATACATATCGGGATCCCGTAACACCTGAAACACAAATCCTCCTAGACATGTAAGCAAAATACACATTCCTTACAAACCATAATTGTATTTGTTCATTGTTCGTTGCTAAATAATCTTTTTTAAATTTATACTCACCAGATATGCTAATCAAGGTCTTCAACATCAACCGATTGTAGAATTTGCAGGCCAACAAATAACAATAACTGACCTTAAACGTTTACCAACAAATCTCATGACTGTGAGTTAAATCATTTTATAGGTAATACTATTTTACATTGTGAAGACTAAATATATTTTGTTAACAGGGTAAAAATTTTGTCATCAAATGTAATATCGACTATATAACAACATCAAATCCATGGTACTACACAGCATGCGCACTATGTAATCAAACTGTTTTGGAAAACGGCCCGGTATGGTTTTGCTCGGAACATGCTGATGTCGAAGCTGTCAAATACCTGTGAGCTCTTTTGACTTATTCTTTTATAATCTTACAATTACATCTTATTTTACTACACTTAATGTTTGCATACCAAAACAAGAAAATACTTATACGCCTAAAAAAGTACAAGGTTATGGTGTTGATACTAAGAATACAATTCTTACTGTGTTCGCTGCATAAGCGAACCAGTGATTAGTTAGCCGCTGACAACAGTTATTAGCTGACAGACAGACTCTTAGATTTAGTTTACGCGACTGATGGTATTTATGTCGTTTACATGTTCAATGGTGTTCATGTCATCAAGTTTACAACAGTTTACTACAAATTTATGAAATCAATAATAATAGCCATGCTTGCATATACATATTTAGTTAACTATTTGGTTTCACATTAGTTTTAACATGTCCTAAATACGTTTGTGTTACATATACAGTTACTTATTTCGCGTGACATTATCGGACGGTTCAGAAACAATCGAAGCGACATTTTTTGACAGGACTGCTGCTCAACTCCTAAACATTTCCTGTTCAGACATGATGTTAAAGCCAAATCAAGAAGCGCTGTTACAAGATATCACAGGAAAAGAATTAGAATTGCAGGTACAGGCTACGAAAGACAGGAAAACTGGGACAGCACGGTGTACTGTTAACAATGCAAGGTTTGTTGCCCAAGATATTGGAGGAACATCTAACCCAACACCAACAACGCCTGCTCCAAAAACTCCGCATTCTGGAACTTCCATGCAATATCATGCGCGCTCCTCTGCAACGCCATTAACTGCAGCATCCACAGTCAATCCAGTCAGTTCTCAGTTCGCAAAGTCTGCTAAGCGATCACTAATTGAAACTGAAGGTATGTTATATTTGTTGTTTCCTACATTAACATCATCATACTAATTAATTGTTTCATATTCAGTGTTTACCGAAGAACCCGCAAACAAAAAAGCTGTCAGTGACCCAGAACCTTGAAGACAATGTTGTACCAACCAGTAGACGATTCTGTTGTCGTCTGTTTTGTGTTTATGTGTCGTTAAATAGGTTTAAGACTTAAGTATTTGTATTAGGATGTTATGTAGTTGAACTTTGGTATGCTTTTTAATCTTAGGATAATATTACTATGTGATGTTGCGTTTTGCGAGTGTCACATAAATAACTAGGTAAAAAATTTAAATGGATAAATAGATTTTTCTTTTCATATAGGCACATAAAAACATGTTCGCTTAGCCGCCTATCCACATAGATTCTGATAATAAATACCTGAACACAGCATATATATAGTCTTGGTTTTTTGAGTATTATGCACCTGAGTATACGTATTAGGCGACATATTAACGTTTTCCTGTCGGAATGATTAGGTAAGTATATGTAGCTACGTTTACGCATTAGGCGACATGTGAAAATTATTAGGTTAACTCTACACATAAGGCTGGGAGCGTAATGTCGAGGTGGGCTTTTCGGTTAGAGAGGTCAGGACTCAGACCCACTCACTGAAATAAGTGATTTTCGCTGGAATGCTTGGGCCCCCTCTAAAGGACCTCCTGATGTACTTGCAGCAATTTACACACTAAAGGATGGTTTTTGTTTGGATGAGAATACCTTTCCCTAACTCCATTTACACACTAAAGGACCTCTTGATGTGCTTGCAGCAATGCCTCGGTTCGAAAAAATGGAAGCGGATCGTGTACACGATAGCGGGCGCAATTGTTTGGAGGATTTGGTTGGCTAGAAACTCAAAGGTTTTCAAAGGCGTTTTCATCCCGCTATGAAGACGATGGATCGCATCAAAGAAGACGTTTTTTGTTAGTTGAGTCATCAGGCCAACATCTCTATGCCGTCATGGGAGAGTTGGCGCATAAACGCGTAGGCGTTTAGGCGAATAGGCAAAATGGATGTTTGTGACACGCCACAACTGATATTCGCTTATGAAAATAAACGCGTAGCCAAACCAAATGTCTAAGCGCATAATCGCCTAGACACTTAAACGCATAAGCATCTATTCCCTTACGCGCGGAGGCGCCAATTCGCTTAAGCGCATAAGCACATAGATGCGTTTATGTAATTTCTGTGTTTATTTACATCTAATTATTATCAAAATAATCACATTTGGTCGCATGAACAGGCATTAACTTACACACAAAAGCACTAAGGCATTTGATTTTCATTTATGCTTATAAACGCATGTTCACAGGCTTTACCTAACCTCTCATGATTCGCGATCGAATACACATCTTGGCGTCTATGCGTCTGCACACGTTAGTGAATAAACATTTGTGCTTCAAGAGCTCTTCTTTGGCTGCAACACGACCCATCAACGCCCTCCAAATACAGATGGGCGCCCAATTATTCCACAAAAAACGACTGCTGCAAATCAACATCCACAAACGCCACAACGATATTCCAGCGAAAATCTTTAGTCGAAAAACTTAAGCCTTGCGTGTTCTCCCAGGTCCAAACGTCCGCTTCTGCGAAAGATTAGACTGAAGTCTCCCACCTTTCCAAGCCCATCCCCATTGAATTCCCATTGTCCCCCACGAATAAATGTCCAAGACTACAGCCGCCTTATTAACAAACTAAGCATACAACTCAGGAAATCTAACACACAGAATATACAGTCCGAGACTGAATGAGTAATCTGTGTCCATCAAAATTTAAATAATAAAACAATAAGCCGTTTAAACATTAAAGCCAAATCATAACAAACAAAAACGTCGCCTAACATCTGAGGATAAACACTATATTATATGCATTATCTAGACATTGAATAGATACCAACACGAATAGACACACCTAACAACTTGCCCAACCAAACCGAATGCAAAGTCTGCGTCCATCATCATTGAATACACGTTTAAACACTTATCTACTTATAAATACGTACTTAGGCGAATGGTATCTAGGCGCGTAATAGGTAGTCAAATACATTATCTGTCAAATAAGAATCACTAAAAAACACGTTCACGTGTTTAATTTGCATTTCCGCTTATAAACACATCTTCACTTGCATCTTCAAACACTCAAGTAAATACAAATACCAATAGTTGAAAACATCAAACCTGCAAATTCACATCTGAATACATCACTAACAGCTTAAACATAGTCATCATAAAAACCAACTTTATAACTTGTAGCTTACAAAACATGCATAACATGCATACCAAATTTCCCCCAAAATTGCTACCTTCTTAAACGCTAAACCCCCGAAAATACATACCATTCCATACATTTTAGTACCTAAAAAACAAACATAACAACCTGTAATACCCCGAACCTTAATGTAATAATTATGAATACGTGAAATATAAAGTTTATATTTCATATATAGTTTAACGAGTAGATAGCGAGTAGGATGGTTATTGGAAATAGGAGATATCTAGATTAGTCCTAGCTAATATATGAGACCGTTTAGTAATAATAATAAAATATATTATATTTGAACCCTACTCCGTTTTTAATGAAACTTGGGTCAAAATGTAGAGAAAAATAAGCTCGTCTTAACAGTATGGTTGTATTCGTATAAAACGTTATGCATTAAAACTTATAAGTGAAAAACTAGTTAAGCAGCTTAAACTAATTATACTAATTATAGTAATATAATAAAAATAATTATAAAATTCCTTTTGTACGTGGGTGTGTATGTAAAGTATGTATGTATACGTGTAATGTGTATATACACTTTGTAATGTGTGCATGTACGTGTAGTATATGGAGTACATGAAGTGGAGTACTTCATGGTTAAGCTAGCATTTATAATAAATCTTATATTAAGAATTGGAACATATGTATATCCGTGAGGTACACCTGAATGCATGGGCATGAGTAAAAGATGTGTGTGTGCTTGTGTCTGACATGCGTTGGCATGTGTAAAATGTGTGTCTAGAACAATAATACTTGTGTCTAGGTGAAGCCATCGTGTGTTTGTGTAAATAAAATCATAACCAATAGAATGAAGCGAACTTCCCCTCACTGTTAAGTAAACTTAGTTTCTAAGTTGGACAAAGGAGCCGTTACCTGTCTATAAATAGGAATGAAAACCAGCAGCTATTTTGTATCACAAACATTCTCACAACCCACTTGGCTTATAAGATTCAGAACCTACGATGGTCTTTGAGTACTAGAAGCGGTTACCTTTGACGCTCTAGTAGAGAGAGTCTACGTCAGCCTATCATAGACAGTTTAGAGGTATGCCTCATTTAAATTAATTATAATTATTATTAGTAGTACTAGTATTATTATTTTTAGACAATAGGAGTATTATTATTATTAGGGGTGGGTATTGAATAGCCTAGCCTTAATTAGGCATGGACTGATCACCCATGCTTAAACAAGGTAACGTTAACCAATATCTAACCATGATAATAATTAGTTAGGCGTACCATTACCTAACCTAGGATTATGTAATTGTGTCAGGACCCTGAGATATATTACCTGGTCGTACTAGCAAGTGTTGAGCAACTGTTAAGCACTATTAACAGGTGAGTTATCATGTTTATTTCTAAAACTGTGATTGTATACTTGTCCTGTCTGAACTGGTAATAATATAAAAGTGCTGTAATGTGCAATTATCGGTAGGGGTATATTTGGATCCATATATGCTTAATGGGATGTGTTGAAACTGGCTGAAAAGAGGATAGGGTTCCTCGTATGCATCACGACACTACCATACCTATGCGATGGCCGGGGGGGTTTGACAAGCCCATTTGCTGGTGGTTGTGAAAAGGTCATGAATGGCATAGGGTTGCCCTTGGCCCAAAATATCACAATCCATGTTGCATGCATGTCAAATGTGTTTTTGTAAACTGTATAACATGAGCTCACCAGCATATAGCTGACGTCGTTTTAAGTATACATGTCACAGGTAATCAGTAAGCTAGTAGGATTAAAGAGAAGGCAAGAGAGACATGAAGAACTAGAAGTTGCTAGACTTGGACTATTGTAATTAAATAAGGCTTTGTACTCGAATGTTATAAGTTTTAATGAAAGTTATGTTTTGCTTCCGCTATAAGTTGTATCAATTGTGCATTATCACCCGGATTACGGGTGGGGTGTTACAGTTGGTATCAGAGCCTGAGGTTTCAGCAAATTAGGTATTATAGGAATATCTAAGCTTTAACCAGTAGATCTGTATAGGATAAGTATCGGACTTAAGCTAGGCAAATTATTAATAGGAGCAAGTTGTACGTAGGAAATATACTCATTGGATTCCTTAAGTATGGCAAGAATAAGTGGTTTATGCCTTCTTAATGCCAAAGTTGTCCTATATGCATGTATGTTGTGTAATATAATTGTTATATTATAAAAATGTTAAATACATACCAGTAACTTATATATAATTACATTCCTATAGGAAGAGACAATGTCTGAACATAGAGATGAACAAGGATCTCAACATGAACAAAGTAGTAATAGGAGAGAAGAAGCTTCTCATAGGGCCCGAACTCCTTCCCACAGTGTTAGATCTCGATCTAGTGCGAGCATGCATCTAAATGCTGAAGACATTCGCAATATAGCTATGGACGTGGCTAAGATAATAAATAATGCACAAACTGGTAACGTCAACCCATCAGGAGAACAACCTGAAGAAAGTTCAGCTGCATCCACGCCGATACAAGAAAAGAAAAGAACTGCTGCAACCATGCCACTCAAGGAAAAAGATGTAACCAAAACAAAGGAGTGCACTTATAAGCACTTCATGTCTTGCAAACCTCCGCCATTCGATGGAAGAAAGGGAGCAATTGAGGCACAAGATTGGCTCAACCAAATGGAGTCAAAACTAGATATTTGTGATTGTGATGACTATAATAGAGTAAGGTTTGCCGTGCATATGTTTGAGGCTGAAGCCCTTCACTGGTGGAACATTGTGATTCGAACAGAAGGCAAAGATATAGTTAAGAATATGAGTTGGGAGGAATTTGTCCATCTGTTTCTGGCCAAATTTTGTCCTCCTAGTGAAACTGAGCAATTGGAAGTGGAGTTCTTCCAGTTAAAGTTGGGAAATAAGACTTACAGGGAGTATGTTACTCGCTTCAATGAGATATCTCGTCTGGTTCCTCATCTGGCCATAACTGAGGAACAATTGATTAATAGGTTTATCTGGGGCCTGCCCTCCGAAATGAGGGTGTTCATCAAATCCAAATCTCCCAAGACATTTTCAGAGACAGTTGAAGCCGGCGCCATAATAGCTGGTGAGATGTTGCGACGACAAACCGAATCACCTGCACCAAAGAGAAAGTGGGAAGAAAGAAAGGGGGACACCAATAATAATCAATTCAAGAAACCTAGAGAAATCTCTCTGTGTAAGATCTGTCAAAAGAACCACCTTGGGCCTTGTAGAGCAAGACCATGCCCCAACTGTAAGAAAACAGGACATCTCTTTCATGAATGTAGAGAGAAGAAGAAGTGCTTTGAATGTGGCGACCCTAATCACATGAAATATGATTGTCCTAAAATCAAGCAGAATAACAAACCAAAGCCAGATCAACCAAGAGGACGTGCATTTGTACTTACCACAGAAGAAGCCAAGAACACTACAGACGTCATCACGGGTACGTACCTTGTAAATGATGTATACGCATGTGTGTTATTTGATACTGGTGCTAATAGAAGCTTAGTGTCAACTACATTTAGACCTTATTTGAACCGGGTATCCCAAAGTTTAGGTCACACTTTTACCGTAGAAATGGCCGATGGAAGTCAGAAGGAAATAGTTGACATTATTAAGAATTGTACCATAAGTTTGAACAACCATTCCTTCCCTATAGACTTAATGCCAATGGAACTTGGAGAATTTGATATAGTTATAGGAATGGACTGGCTAGCACCATATCATGCTGAAATCATATGTGATAAAAAGGTCGTTCGACTTCGACTACCCAATGGCAAGCGACTAATAGTACCTGGAGATTGCACTAATAAGGTTAAGAACCTCATCACTGTAGCACAAGCACATAAGTGTTTAAGAAAAGGATGTATTGCTTTCTTAGCATATGCTGTAAATAGCACAGAGAAACAAAAGATTGAGGATGTGCCAGTAGTACGGGAATACCCCGAGGTATTTCCAGATGAACTTCCAGGACTACCACCCGAAAGACAAGTCGAGTTTCACATAGACTTAGTACCTGGAACATCGCCAATTGCTAAGTCCCCGTATAGATTAGCCCCAACAGAGATGCAAGAACTTAAGAAGCAATTGCAAGAGTTGCTTGACAAAGGGTTTATCCAACCTAGCTCATCGCCCTGGGGAGCACCCATTCTATTTGTCAAGAAAAAGGACGGGACGATGCGTATGTGCATTGACTATAGAGACTTGAATAAAGCCACGATAAAGAATAAGTACCCGTTACCTAGGATCGATGATTTATTCGATCAGTTGCAGGGAGCAAGTTATTTATCTAAAATAGACTTGAGGTCCGGATACCACCAGGTGAAAGTTTCACCAGAAGATGTACCTAAGACTGCATTTAGAACTAGGTATGGTCATTATGAATTCTTGGTAATGCCATTTGGGCTTACCAATGCACCTGCCGTGTTCATGGACCTTATGAACAGAGTCTGTAAACCCTTTCTCGATAAGTTTGTTATCGTCTTCATTGATGACATTTTGATATACTCTAGGAATGAGGTAGAGCATGAACAACACCTTAGGACAATCCTTGAGTTACTAAAGAAAGAGAAACTGTACGCAAAATTCTCGAAGTGTGAATTTTGGATACGTGAAGTTCAATTTCTTGGCCATGTGATCAACGAGCAAGGAATACAAGTTGACCCTGTAAAGATTGAGGCCATTAAAAAGTGGGAAGTGCCAAAGAATCCCACTGAAATAAGAAGATTTCTAGGGTTAGCAGGATACTATAGAAGATTTATTCAGGACTTTTCCAAGATTGCAACACCATTAACTATGTTAACCCAGAAAGCATCCAAGTTTAATTGGGGGCCTAAACAAGAAGAAGCCTTTAACACGCTAAAACAAAAGTTGTGTAGCGCCCCAATACTATCACTTCCAGAAGGAACGGACGATTTTGCGGTCTACTGTGACGCTTCTCATTATGGTATGGGATGTGTACTCATGCAAAGAGGCAAGGTGATTGCCTACGCATCTCGACAATTAAAAATTCACGAACGGAACTACACAACCCATGATTTAGAACTTGGTGCTGTAGTGTTTGCACTTAAAATTTGGAGACATTATCTTTATGGTACCAAATGCACCATTTACACTGATCACAAAAGTCTAAAACACATATTTGAGCAGAAAGAGCTCAATATGCGTCAACGAAGGTGGATGGAGCTATTAAGTGATTACGACTGTGAGATCCAGTACCATCCAGGTAAGGCAAATGTAGTAGCAGACGCTTTAAGCAGAAAAGAGAAACCCAAACCAATAAGAATTCGTGCAACAAGGATAGAGGTTAAAACTAGTCTCTTAGATCAAGTTAAGGACGTACAACAAGAAGCCTTAAAGGAGAACCATATTACAAAAGAAAGGATGGTTGGGAGACTAAAGTTATTGTCAACTGGAAATGATAATATTCTAAGGTTTAACAATAGGATTTGGGTTCCAAGTTTTAGAGGACTGCAAGATACGATCTTAGAGGAAGCCCATAAGTCCAAATATTCTATTCATCCTGGCTGCGACAAGATGTACAAGGATCTTAGGAATGACTATTGGTGGCCGGGAATGAAGCGATCTATCGCCCGATATGTAGGAAGGTGTCTGACTTGCCTTAAAGTCAAAGCGGAACATCAGAAACCATCAGGTTATCTGCAACAGCCGGAGATCCCAGAATGGAAATGGGAGAAAATCACTATGGATTTTATTACAAAGCTCCCAAGATCGAGTCACGGTTATGATACTATTTGGGTGATAGTAGATAGATTGACCAAGTCTGCGCACTTTTTGCCGATTCGCGGAGACTATAAGACGAACAAGCTCGCTCAAATCTACATCAAAGAAATAGTATCACGGCATGGGGTACCTGTATCGATCATATCAGACAGAGATAGTCATTTCACATCTAGATTTTGGCAAAGTTTCCAACAGGAACTAGGAACCAAGCTAAATCTAAGTACCGCCTATCACCCTCAGACAGATGGACAGAGTGAACGGACTATTCAGACATTAGAAGACATGCTTCGCGCATGTGTAATCGATTTTGGCGGAAGTTGGGACAATCATCTACCACTCATCGAATTCGCTTACAACAATAGTTATCATGCCAACATCAAGGCTGCACCTTATGAAGCTTTATACGGAAGGAAATGTCGAACTCCTATCTGCTGGACTGAAGTAGGCGAAAGTCAATTGTCAGGACCGGAAATTATTATGGAAACCACAGAGAAGATTCAGCAAATCAAGGAAAGGATGAAAAGTGCCCAAGATAGACAGAAGAGCTATGCCGATCAGAGACGAAAACCTCTAGAATTTCAAATAGGGGATAAAGTAATGCTAAAAGTATCGCCCCTGAAGGGAGTGATCCGGTTTGGAAAGAAAGGAAAACTTAAACCACGATATATTGGACCGTTTGATATAACGACCAAAGTAGGACCGGTAGCATATAGACTAAAACTTCCTGAACAGCTCGCAGGAATACATGATACCTTTCACATATCAAACTTAAGAAAATGTCTCGTAGATGAAGCCCAGCAAATTCCATTGGAAGATGTGCACATCAACGAAAAGCTCAACTTCATTGAAGAACCACTACAGATTGAAGATAGAAAGATTAAGAAGTTGCGTAGAAAAGAAATCCCATTGGTTAAGGTCAAATGGAATGCTCGTCATGGACCCGATTATACATGGGAATTAGAAAATGAAATGAAAGAAAAATACCCTCCTCTTTTTATGTAACGACAAATTTCGCGGACGAAATTTTTGTAAGGAGGGGAGGATGTAATACCCCGAACCTTAATGTAATAATTATGAATACGTGAAATATAAAGTTTATATTTCATATATAGTTTAACGAGTAGATAGCGAGTAGGATGGTTATTGGAAATAGGAGATATCTAGATTAGTCCTAGCTAATATATGAGACCGTTTAGTAATAATAATAAAATATATTATATTTGAACCCTACTCCGTTTTTAATGAAACTTGGGTCAAAATGTAGAGAAAAATAAGCTCGTCTTAACAGTATGGTTGTATTCGTATAAAACGTTATGCATTAAAACTTATAAGTGAAAAACTAGTTAAGCAGCTTAAACTAATTATACTAATTATAGTAATATAATAAAAATAATTATAAAATTCCTTTTGTACGTGGGTGTGTATGTAAAGTATGTATGTATACGTGTAATGTGTATATACACTTTGTAATGTGTGCATGTACGTGTAGTATATGGAGTACATGAAGTGGAGTACTTCATGGTTAAGCTAGCATTTATAATAAATCTTATATTAAGAATTGGAACATATGTATATCCGTGAGGTACACCTGAATGCATGGGCATGAGTAAAAGATGTGTGTGTGCTTGTGTCTGACATGCGTTGGCATGTGTAAAATGTGTGTCTAGAACAATAATACTTGTGTCTAGGTGAAGCCATCGTGTGTTTGTGTAAATAAAATCATAACCAATAGAATGAAGCGAACTTCCCCTCACTGTTAAGTAAACTTAGTTTCTAAGTTGGACAAAGGAGCCGTTACCTGTCTATAAATAGGAATGAAAACCAGCAGCTATTTTGTATCACAAACATTCTCACAACCCACTTGGCTTATAAGATTCAGAACCTACGATGGTCTTTGAGTACTAGAAGCGGTTACCTTTGACGCTCTAGTAGAGAGAGTCTACGTCAGCCTATCATAGACAGTTTAGAGGTATGCCTCATTTAAATTAATTATAATTATTATTAGTAGTACTAGTATTATTATTTTTAGACAATAGGAGTATTATTATTATTAGGGGTGGGTATTGAATAGCCTAGCCTTAATTAGGCATGGACTGATCACCCATGCTTAAACAAGGTAACGTTAACCAATATCTAACCATGATAATAATTAGTTAGGCGTACCATTACCTAACCTAGGATTATGTAATTGTGTCAGGACCCTGAGATATATTACCTGGTCGTACTAGCAAGTGTTGAGCAACTGTTAAGCACTATTAACAGGTGAGTTATCATGTTTATTTCTAAAACTGTGATTGTATACTTGTCCTGTCTGAACTGGTAATAATATAAAAGTGCTGTAATGTGCAATTATCGGTAGGGGTATATTTGGATCCATATATGCTTAATGGGATGTGTTGAAACTGGCTGAAAAGAGGATAGGGTTCCTCGTATGCATCACGACACTACCATACCTATGCGATGGCCGGGGGGGTTTGACAAGCCCATTTGCTGGTGGTTGTGAAAAGGTCATGAATGGCATAGGGTTGCCCTTGGCCCAAAATATCACAATCCATGTTGCATGCATGTCAAATGTGTTTTTGTAAACTGTATAACATGAGCTCACCAGCATATAGCTGACGTCGTTTTAAGTATACATGTCACAGGTAATCAGTAAGCTAGTAGGATTAAAGAGAAGGCAAGAGAGACATGAAGAACTAGAAGTTGCTAGACTTGGACTATTGTAATTAAATAAGGCTTTGTACTCGAATGTTATAAGTTTTAATGAAAGTTATGTTTTGCTTCCGCTATAAGTTGTATCAATTGTGCATTATCACCCGGATTACGGGTGGGGTGTTACACAACCCAACCCAACCATGAACATAACAACAAAATAAACCTTCACCAACAACCCTTCATAAACTTCAACTTTACTCTTCAAGCACGCCACCTCCTTTTCTAAAACACGCTTTTCTTCTTCTAGTTTTTTCGTCTCAGCCTCTAATGTCTTTTTATCAGCACCCCTCAACACATATTTATCAACATCCTCCTTCCACATGAAGAGATGACAATCACCCCTTTTCTGCCATACAAAACAAGTATTTATCAACCAAATTCATTCTAAAACCACACAAACAAAACAGTCTATCAATCACATTTAATATAAAAACACACAAACAAAACACGTTACTTACTAACGCAAACGGGCATTCATAAAACTCAAACCCGGGCCGAGAGGTACATCCTCCAGCCACCTTAAGAGGTGCGACCATATTATGGTCACAATAAAGCTTTCCATCAGTACCGATCCTTAGGATTTTTAAGCTTGAAGATGCCCTTATAGTGCAACCAGAAGATGAACTCATTTGTCTTAAACTTTTGCTTTTTGAATGTGATAATACCTATTGCAAACCTAGCCTTGCTTTATAACGTATGGCATCTACTCAACATAAATGCATAACTGCCAATCTCAATTAACTCAAATTAATGAGATAAGACTAGACACTAAATGATATCTCTTTGCCAATAATTTTGTACAGACATTAATGTTTATATCATAGACTTTATTATATCCGATTGCCAATCTTCATGCATAACCATAAATAATACACTCATTAGTTACCACAATTGGTATCAATATTTTGGAATAATCATTTAAATTTTATTCGTATCATTTTGTAGCAAATATGTAAACAAATAAAACATTAACATAACCAAAGTAAACTTATCTTTATAAATCACAAGAAATTTAAACAACATACAATATTATGTTCACAATCTAAAATCTAAAATAACCATTGCGAACACGTAACCAAAACGCGCACCGCGCGTTGATTAATCACCCTAGTTAATTTTAATAACAACCGGTCTTAGGACGGTGGTAGTGGAAATATGATATTTCTATATCTAAGGTGTCGAGAATGGCACTAAGATTATCGGGTATGGAGCACGGTTTGAGCTTGTTGACCGCGTATTGGGCCGGCCAACGTCGTCTCGGCCGTCCCCAACCCGTCCAAAACGTCTAAAATCAGACGGTGAAGCCGGGTGTGATGAGTGGTGGTTTGGTTTGGTTTGGTTTGGTGGGTCCCTTCCAACACATACATGACCATTTGTTTAAAAAAAACAAAATTACATATTTAAAACCCTACAACTCTGGTGACTGTGGTGGCGGCTTCGGTGACCGCTGATGAAGACGGTGGTGATGTTGTGTTGCTGATGAGGAGATGATGAAGATGATCGAAAGGGATGAAAGGGGTTTTTGGGGTGATGATGATCTAGGTTTGGGGGTGATCTGTTGTGGTGTATATGTAGATTTAAAGAGTAATGTGATTTTTTTTTAAATTATTTATTTTAGTTATTATTTAAAATTTAGAATTAAAAAAATAAAAGGTTTGATCAATAGGAGTGGAGGACTACCTAAGGAAGACTACCCCAACACCCTTAGGTAATCCTCATATCGTCTAAATACAAAGGGGCTCATTTTTTGCTGACGTGGCGGCAAGTACTCCCAAACCTTGTGATGACCTGTCGTTAGGGTCATGCAAAAACAAATTAACCTATGTAGTTAGGGTAAATAAGGTATCGAATCCAAGGAGCATGTGGTTAGCGAGTGTTGTTTAGTTGATTGGAAAATATTGCTTATGAAGATGCTATATGACTTATGAAGATTGCACTTTGTTCATTTAAGATTTTTGATTGTAAGTTGTTGTTTATGACACTAAGATTTTAATTGAAATTATAAATAAAAATGATGTTTGTAAACAATCGGATTAAAAAAGATTACACTAAGGATTCAGCAATTGAATACTAGGGCTTTAACAATTGGGTAAACGATAATAATGTAATTGGCACTAACAGAGTGATTGTTCAATAGGCTTAGGTATCAAGTTTTATCAATATCAAGATAGATTAAACTATACTTCATTACCTAGAACATACAATCCTATGTTTGTGTTAACGTAAGGAATCATGCTTATCTCACTAGAAATTGGCACAAGATCAATTAACTAAAATGAGTTTAGCATAAGATTAATCACTAGTTAACACAATTAATTCAAGCACACAATAACATAAACAAAAGTTTAAGAACAATACCCAATGTGTTCAAACCCTAGATATCAAAAGCCTACATCCCCAGTGTAATACAAATGTCTTAGCCAAGCATGGCCATAGTGTTCTTCTTCAATTTCTTCTCTTGAATCTTCATAAAAATTCTTCAAAGGGTTGGAAGGATTATGGTATGATGGATCTTGGATGAAAAAGTGAGTTGTTTTTTGCTTAGGAATGAAGCTAAGACCTCTCTTGATCCCCAATTTACGATATTAAAACCTTTCCAATCAAGCCTGCCTCGAAAAAGGAAAGTGTTGACTGCATTCTGATTCTGGCGTATCCTACGCCAGTTTTGGCGTAGGCTACGCCAGGTCTTCTTTGCCTGAGCAAATGCCTGCTGCCCTACGCCAAGTTGATGGACTTTGCCTACGCAATTGGCGTAGGCTACGCCACTTTTGGCGTATCCTACGCCAAAGCACCCTTCAGCCTTGGATTTTGATTTTCCAGCTTGTTTAGGCTTCCGTATCTCGCCCGAGCAACTCCAAAACGTCATATTTGCCTCCTTTAGTCATCAAATCCTGAAATAACATAATAATATCAAAGCAACACCATTTGACAACTTAATATTCCTTAAAACTCATTTATAGATGTGTTTATACACATCTCTTAACCAACCCATCACATCTCCACACTTATCTTTTGTTTGCCCTCAAGCAAATCAATAAACTTTACTCAATCAACAATTCAATCCAATTCCAACCTTTTTATCGATTCTCAAAAGACGGTCCCTAGTCATACCTAGGGGTGTTCAACGAATCGAATAACGAATTTTTGAATTATTCGAATCGAATAATTCGAATTTTTAAGATTTTTACCTGAATTCGTATTCGATTCGTATTCGCTTAAAATTCAATTTATTCGATTCGTATTCGATTCGAATAAGAAACGCGAATTCGAATCGAATTCGAATAAATTCGATTTAGTTCAGATTCACCTTAAATAACAAATTGTTTTACTTTTAGTTTTAAAACTAATACAAACTCATTATTTTTAACATATAAAATGCAAATCTACAAAATTGATAAACAACAATATGTCAAATACGATAATAGTAAAAATAGTGGAGAGTATAGTTTTATAGAGTTTTGTGATATATAAGGTAAATATATAAAACATGGTTATGCTAAAAGTTATAGACACTATGGGTTCTTAGAGTTTGACCAAAATTTAGAAGTTTTTTTTTTCAATGTGTATACTTGTGTATATAATAATGTGTATATGTGTATATATATTTAAAAAAATATACATGTACAATTTTTATTCGAATTTCGAATCGAATCGAAGTTAAAATCATAAATTCGTATTCGATTCGTATTCGATTTTTTGGACTCGAATTCGAATTGAATCGAATTCGAATTCTTAATAATCGAATCGAATTCTTGGTAATCGAATCGAACTAAATCGAATTTCGAATTTTTCGAATTCGAATAGAATTCTGAACACCCCTAGTCATACCCTAACTCACAAGAATTACGCCTATCAGTAGATTTACATTCCAAGGTTTTTACATGTTACTAAAAACAAATGCCTAGCCAAATCCAACTAGATCCAATTTCACATTCTTGCACACCCCTCACAATGGTTCACTCCCCTCGGTTTACTATCTAGACTAGCATGTGATGCGCTAGTATTTTATACCAATCACTCGAAACCGATTATAGGGCATATTAGTATAGGCTTGCAACTCAATCGCCTTTCACCAAACTCTCAAAAGTGAACACAAGTCAAAAGGTCTTAAAGCGGGTTGTAATGGGGCTAGGGGAAGGGTATGGAAGGGGATATTTAAAAGTGACTATAGTGATGAAAATCCGACTTTTATTTACATCAACGCACAATTTAACAACATAAGGCACTATTGTGCCATTTATTCAACAACTGCTACATCATATGTTTGTGCTTTTTCTCATGTTTTCCAGTTTTTTTTTCAACTACTAATTACCAATGGAACACAATTCTAAATCTGGATTTTCATCACTTGGGTTTAATATAGAAAAGTTAAAACGAGTCAAAAGGGTTGAAATGGGTGATCGAAATGAAGGATTTAGGTTCAAAATTGTTCAACTAGGGGAGATTGTTTTCAGGTTAATGATATCAAAATGGTGTAAAATAAAAATGCCAAACCTAATGCCTTAATCATTCTTGTGTCACAATTGATCTAAAGTGGCAGGCGTATCAAAAATTGCAAGTTCTACCTTATGCGACTATAATAGCACACTCAATTCAATTGAACACAGCATGCCAATGGATGTGAAATTTTATAAGGTGTTTATATGTTGTGGTGGCTCAATAATCTCTCCTGAACCTAAAGGGAAAAATGGGCTGCCGATATGCAAAAATGTTATACTCCTCTCTAGTCTTTTCTAACTAGGCAATTCACATCTTTCAAAAACCCTCCTTGGAAAAACACATCAAGGAACTTAAAGAGTTTATGACCATGACTAGGGGTCGCATTTTATGATCCAATAATCTGGCGGAAACGACATTCTTAGATCGAGCTTGTTTCAACAAAAAATTTTGAGGGTCCTAAAAATTTTCACATTTAAATGGCTATTCCCCCATCCCCACACTTGAGAATGGCATTTTCCTCAATGTAGATTTGTTATGAATAAGGGGACCAAGTAGCCAAATAATAAATGTGAGGATGCCTGTTTCCGTCCCACTACATACCCCTTCTAAAGCAAAAACAAACGTTCACCCAAGTCTTATTCAAATAGCATACACATAATTAAAGAATAGAAAGCACCTGGTAAGTAGGTGATGCCTTCGTTCCATTGGTGAGTCTTTGCCTTCCACAATTTACTGCTTCCTTTCCCTTGTTACTCCCTTTTTCAACTGAACACTCTAACATTACTAGTGACGTATAATCTGGGCTCACACACAAAACATCAAAATATCCAAAACAAATAAAAACAAAATAAAACTGCAAAGCATAAAATTCCAAACATACTCAAAACACACCAAAATAAAATCAACCAAAGAAAAGAACAAACATACCAGTCTACAAACTATACAAAAAGAGCACTACCTTGACCACACATCAGCGGTAATATGGGTCATTCGGGGTGGATAAGGAGTGCTTGGATGCCCAAAGATCGCATCCATCGATCCATGGTAATCACTAAATGGGTCGGCAGAAGAAGAAGACCCTTCAACAGGTGGTGGAGGTGGTGGTGGTGGTGGAGTAGGGAGATAACTGGAGGAGACCCCTTGAGGCCACCTAACTTGATCAATCACCTCCTGTGGCTGCTCTCTAATGGTTGAGTAGTCAACATATGGAACCATGGGCGCGTATGGGCGTCCCGCTACTAAATCCTGGTGGTGCCTGATCTGTTCAGCCTCCATAAACCTGTTAACTGTATCCATCTCCCGAGCATAATTAACTGCCCACCATTGCTTATCTTCTCTTTCTTTCATTTATGCTTCTCTTCTTTCTTCTCTCGCCACTCTATCCCGTTCCTGTTTTTCTTCCCTTTCCACTCGCTCCTGTTCTTTCCTTATCGCCGCTTCCTCTCCTTGCCTGGCAAGCTCCATGGTTCGCGTACCCCTATCCCAGGTAGATTTTTTAAATGAGGTCCAACCCTGGTAACCTGCGGGCCTTGCTCTGTTGATTTCTTCCACCATTTCCATCTCTTGCCTATTCATTTCCCGAACTGGGCGTTCCCTCACAATATGCTCCTCCTCTTATAACTCCTCTTCATCATCAGTCTGTACTTCTTCATCATCCTCATGCTCAACATCCTCTCGCAGAGCCATCATCTGAGTTTTACTTTGTTTGTCAAGGAGGACATGATACTGTGCGGTCCGCTCATATGTGAACCTTGCCTTGTTATAATCTTCCAAGTTCATCTTAACAATATTCACTTCTATAGCCGGTGTGGATCTTGTTACCACTCCTTGAGTCTCCATCAGATATGATAAAAGTCTAACATGCGGGATCATTTTTCGCTCTTGACTTTCCCGGCTGTCCCAAATATTCATCAAAACCAAATGCCTAAATGATAGGCGCGGTGTACCAAACATTATTGCATGCACCACTCGAACATCCCAACCTCTTACCTTTGACCTATCCCCGAGTCTTGCCATTAAATTCTCAAACGAAATACCTAATATGAATCTGGCTTCACATGCCATGTCTTCCCTGCAATATTGAGCTCCCCTTTTTCTTGGAATTACATTGTCAAACATATTTGTTGGGTCAGTGTTTAATTGTGTTTTGGCCCAAAAAATTCTTCAGTGATATAATAGTACTCATTTGCTGGACAAGAGTCAAAGTTAGCAATTTGACGCATTGTCTCGAAGGCTAAGGTCATCTTCTTCTTCCCTACAGTTCCAGTCAACTTCAATGTGTGAGGTGGGTTATCACCAAAATCTCGCTCGAGTGTGGACATCCACTGTTCTATCGCCTTCATGTAAACCTTCTTTCCCCGATTCTCACAAAAGTTTAAAGCCGCATCCCAACCAATTCTTTCAAACTTTTGTGTCAGCCCTATCAATCTAAACTGTTCCACATTATACGCTCTTTCATAAACAAGCACACCCTCGGTACCATGTTGTAATGACGACATTTTTTGATACCACAATGCGGGTCTAATTGATTCGGGGAACGAAGATAACCGCCTAGACTTTTCCTTCCAGTTAGGAAGGTCTTCATCCATCTGTTCACCATGATCCAACTCATGCTGGATCTCATCTCCCTCATTGTCAGACTCGTCTCGTAGGTTGGACCGAATCCCCTTTTTTCGTTTGGGCTGAGTAGAAGATTCACAATGTTCCTTGCCCTTTCTTCTGAATACGTTCTGCAACAACATCCATAAATAATAATTCATTATTAGTATCCAATCACAACAAGACTATCATGCGCATCAAATACGTTATACCCAAGCATGACGTCCTATGGTCATTTTCATATGCTAACACTCAAAAGTTTTGCACTAATTGTCTAGCTCCAATGACCATGTGTTTTACATCTCCATAACCCTTTCCCCACACTTATTTCTTGCTATTATTGAAAAAAAAAATTCGTTTTTTAACTAACATGAACAATACCTCCTACCCAAACAATAATTATTCCTTAAACACAAATACTCATAACATCAAGTTCTTAGACATATATGAACACATGATATATAGATGATGAAAATAAAGAGCAAAAGTGAGAGAATACATACCTTCATGATGACGATTGAGTAGGAAAATAACTAGAAGCAAGAAATAAGAACAATAACAAGAACACCCAAAAAAATCCGATTTTTTAAACCTTGATTCGCCCCCCAACAAGTCAAAATTAACCAATTCTAGGTTAGGGGTTTTGTAGATCTTGAAAAATTATATGATTTTGATATAAAAATTGTTGGATTTGGTGTAGTATTGAAGAAGTTATGGTGGATTGAAGATTGGAGGATTTTGGAAAAGAAGTTTGGATGAAAGAGATTAAGAGGATGGTTGAATGGATGGTTGGTGGTGATGTAGTTAGGTTAGAATATGTTTTAATGGTCAAAGTTTGGACTTTAGTAGTGTTTGGCCCGGTCAAGAATGGTCAAACCCGAGCACCTTGCAAATTCCAGACTTGGCGTACCCTACGCCACTTTTGGCGTAGGCTACGCCACCTGCGTAGGCACTTCTCCCTTTTTTAGCGTAGGGCAGCAGAGCTTCGCGTAGGCAGACTTGATCCAGCGTACCCTACGCCAAAAATGGCGTAGGCTACGCTAACCCTTTTTTTTAAGCTTAGATTACTTGGAAAAAATCAACTAATAATTTACCTAGATATAAAAAATTGTACAATTAACACTACCCTTCCCACCCCCCGAAAGAAATTAGTATTGTCCCTAATACTAACAATTAGAGTACGTACCTGAGATGGGAGCTAACACCTGCACTTTTAATTGGCTTCATAGGTTGGTAAGCCCTCTAAGAAGCTTACCAACTCAACAATGTTACCGTGCTCCGTGAGCTGTTCCACATATGGCTTCAGACGATGCCCATTCACTGTTTGCTTTGACCCATCTTTTGGGTCCTCAATATCTACCTCGCCAAGCTTTCCAACCCGCGTTATTATGTACGGGCCATTCCACTTGCTCTTGAGCTTTCCAGGGAAAAGCTTCAACTTGGAATTATAGAGCCAAACTTTTTGACCCACTTCAAATTCCTTCTTACGAATCTTCGCGTCATGAGCCCTTTTCATTTGATCCTTGTATTTTGACGCAATCTCATAAGCTTCATCCCGTAACTCTTCCAACTCACACAACTTGAGTTTCCTCTCTCGACCTGCATCATCATAACTCAAATAAACTTTTTTAATAGCCCAATATGCCCGGTGAACTAATTCAACCGGAAGATGACAATCTCTACCATATACTAATCGATAAGGAGTTGTTCCAATTTTTTTTTGTAGGCTGTGCGGTAGGCCCATAAAGCATCATCTAGCTTTGTTGACCAATCCTTTCGGTCCGCACGAACCGTTTTTTGTAAAATTTCTTTGATTTGCCTATTGGAAACCTCAACTTGTCCACTAGTTTGTGGATGATATGGGGTGGCAATCATATGGTCAACACCATATCGTTTAAGCAATTTTCCAAATTTCCGGTTTTTGAAATGGGATCCCCCATCACTTATAATTGTGCGAGGTAACCCGAACCTTGAAAAAATATGTGTTTGAATGAAATTGCAAACAACGATATGGTCATTGGTTTTGGTGGCAATAGCTTCAACCCATTTAGAGACATAATCTACTGCCACCAAAATGTATAGATTACCAAAGGAATTAGGAAATGGTCCCATGAAATCAATTCCCCATACATCAAACACATCAACAACCATAATGGGTTGTATTGGCATTTCATCACGTCTTGAGATGCTTCCTAATTGTTGGCAATGTAGGCAATTTCTAGCATACTCAAACGAATCCCTAAAGATTGTTGGCCAATACAACCCACTAGACAAAACCTTGTGACCCGTCTTTTGGCCACTGAAATGTCCTCCACATGCATAAGAGTGCACGTGCTTCAACACACTCATGATCTCCTCATCCGGAATGCATCTTCGAATGATTTGATCCGCTCCCACTCGAAATAGGTCAGGATCGTCTCAAATGTAATGTTTTACTTGGGACAAAAAGTGGAGCCTCTTCTTCCTTACCCAGTGCTCCAGCATTGCACCTGTCACCAAAAAATTAACAATATTAGCAAACCAAGGTAATGTCGAAACAGCTAATAAGTGCTCATCTGGGAATGACTCATTAATTTCATTCGTTGAGTCTTCCTCCTCAATTATCAGTATAGACAAATGATCTGCAACCACGTTCTCCGTGCCCTTCTTATCACGGATCTTCAAATCGAACTCTTGCAATAAGAGTATCCATCTTATCAACCGGGGCTTAGCATCCTTCTTATCCATTAAGTACCTGACGACACTATGATCAGTATAAATAATGACTTTGCTACCCCACACATAAGACCGAAATTTGTCTAGAGCATATACCACCGCAAGTAGCTCTTTTTCGGTAGTGGTATAATTTAATTGTGCTTCCGAAAGAGTCTTACTTGCGTAGTATATAGCAACGGGTTTCTTATCTACCTGTTGACCCAACACGGCCCCAACCGCATACCCGCTTGCATCACACATAATTTCAAAAGGTAAATACCAATTAGGTGATTGCAAAATTGGGGCCTCAACCAATTTCTTTTTCAAATTATCAAAGGCTTCGACACATTTTTCATCAAACTCAAACGGGGCATCTTTTAATAATAGTTCACATAAAGGTTTTGTAATGTCACTGAAACCCTTAATAAATCTCCTATAAAATCCCGCATGCCCAAAAAATGATCTTATCCCTTTGACATTTGTGGGATGAGGTAAAGTTGATATGACTTGAATTTTGGCCTGGTCAACCTCAATCCCACGACTCGAAACAACATGACCCAATACTATCCCTTCTTGGACCATAAAGTGACTTTTCTCCCAACTCAATACCAAATTTGTTTTTACACATCTTTGTAAAACCTTTTCCAATTGATTTAAACAGGAATCAAATGAAGACCCAAAAACAGAAAAGTCATCCATTAAGATTTCCAAAGACTCCCCCGCCATATCGGAAAAGATACTCATCATACACCTTTGAAAGGTGGATGGGGCATTACAAAGACCAAATGGCATTCGCCTAAATGCGAAAGTTCCATATGGGCAAGTAAAGGTAGTCTTTTGTTGATCCTCGGGATGAATAGCAATTTGATTGTAACCCGAATACCCATCCAAGAAACAATAAAATTTTTGTCCGACAAATTTTTCTACTATTTGGTCAATGAAAGGTAAAGGAAAATGATATTTGGAAGTTGCAGCATTTATTTCCCTATAGTCAATACAAATACGCCACCTGGTTACCGGCCGGGTAGCTACCTCCTCACCTGAGTCGTTTTTCACGACTTGAATACCTGCCTTTTTGGAACGGTTTGAGTTGGACTAACCCATTGGCTATCCGAGATGGGGTAAATGATACCCGCATCTAACCATTTCAGCACCTCTTTTTTCACAACCTCCCGCATGTTAGGGTTTAACCTCCTTTGAGCATCTCTTGCGAGAATCACCTTCTCATCTGTGATGATTTTGTGCATCACAATTGACGGACTAATACCTTTCAAATCCGCCACAGTCCACCCAATAGCAGCTTTATGGGTCACCAATACTATCATCAATTTCTCTTCTTGTTCCTTGGTTAAGTTTGATGCAATAATCACCGGGAGCGTGTTGCCTTCACTAACATAAGCATATTTTAAATGCTTAGGCAACTCCTTCAGTTCCACTTGTGGTGGCTCAACAAAAGACGGCTTCAATTTCGTATCAATGTGATCGGGAAGACTCTCCACTTGATGAGTCCATGGTGGTCTTCCCTCTTGTACTGCCATCACTTCTTGAGTCTTTTCCTCCTCCTCCATGCTCTTCAATATCTCCATGTGTAACCTGTCAAACATAAAACACTCCTCTATTGTGTTTTCCTCATCTACAACGGTGTCGTATAGAGGTATACACTCGTCAACAATGTCCGCCATATAGCATTCATTATTGATTAGAGGGTTAGTCCCATTTGAAAAAACATTTAACCGAAACCTACGGTTACCAAAGGTCATGTCAAGTGTGCCCGTTTTGCAATTAATTTGGGCATTGGCTGTGGCTAAAAATGGTCGACCCAGTATAACCGTTGGTTGTTTGGTTAGGTCCATGGAAACATAGTCAAGTACCAAAAAGTCCACCGGATAATAAAAATCTTCAAATTTTACTATCACATCAGTAATTATCCCACGGGGTAGTTTAGGAGTCAAGTTAGCTAACACCACGGTGGTGTTAGACTCCTGAAGTGGACCAAATTCGTATTGGTCATAGAGACTACCCGGTAAGATGATTACACTAGCTCCAAGATCCAAGAGTGCCTGTGTCATTTTAAACTCTCTAACCTGAATGGAGATAATGGGCGCCCCTGGGTCCTGTAACTTTGGTGGAAGTGACCCTGAGAGAATAGAACTCACATTTTCAGTTAGATCAATTTTCTTTGGAATTTTGTGAATTCTTTTCGGAGTGCATAAATCTTTTAAATATTTTGCATAGGAGGGTACTTGTTTGATTGCATCTAAAAGGGGTAAATTAATTTTCACTTGTTTAAAAATTTCCCACAACTCTTCCTGTTGTGGGTCCCTTTTCTTAACCACATTTTTAGACGGTTCCAACAATGCTTCAGGATAAGGGATGGTATTACCCTCCATACCCTTTTCCTTAGCCTTGGGAACTTGTTCAATTTCAACGAGTTTTGGTTTTTCAAAAAGCTTTTTACTCTTATTTTTACCCGTTTCCTTCTCACTTTCACTTTCATCACTCACGTCTTCCACCACCCCTTCAACAAATTGGGGTGGTGATGGCTCAATTTTATCACCAATTTTATTATCAATATTTTTACCACTACGAAGAACAGTTACCTTATTAATTGGAGCATTGTGATTGTTCTTCAAGCTCGAACCTTGATGTTGCGGGTTGATAGTGGTATCGCTAGGAAGCTTCCCCATGCTTCCTCTCAATTGATCCATCTCTTCTGCAAGTTGCCCCACTTGTTTCGCTAGAGCCTCGTGAGACTTGTCTCTCACCTCGTTCCTCTTATCATTCTCTTTGAGCAAATTCAAGATAGCATCAATCTTTGACTCATCACCTCCACTTTGATTGCTTGATGAACCACCTTGATTATACCCTCTTTGATAACCACCACCTTGATTATAGTTTCTTTGATAACCACCACCTTGATTATAACTACCTTGGCGGTTCTGATATGATCCACCTTGGTTACCCCCTTGAGTGTTCGGTTGAAAATTCGGATTCATCTGATTTGAAGCATTACCATACCTGAAATTAGGATGGTTCCTTAAACCTGGATGATAAGTATTGGAGTTCATGTCATATATCTTCTCCCCTCCATACACTTGATTCACATCAGTAGTTTCTTGAACCGAATTTTCCGGGCACTCATCAGTCTTATGTCCCATCTCTTCACATACTCCACATACTGTATACAGTCCCGCTGAAACTTCTCTCTTCTTCATACGAGCCAATTCTCTTTCTAAAGTAGCAATTCGGTCTTTGGCATTGGCATTGGCATCCACATCTGAAAGAGACTTTGAAAATATTGCTTATGAAGATGCTATATGACTTATGAAGATTGCACTTTGTTCATTTAAGATTTTTGATTGTAAGTTGTTGTTTATGACACTAAGATTTTAATTGAAATTATAAATAAAAATGATGTTTGTAAACAATCAGATTAAAAAGATTACACTAAGGATTCAGCAATTGAATACTAGGGCTTTAACAATTGGGTAAACGATAATAATGTAATTGGCACTAACAGAGTGATTGTTCAATAGGCTTAGGTATCAAGTTTTATCAATATCAAGATAGATTAAACTATACTTCATTACCTAGAACATACAATCCTATGTTTGTGTTAACGTAAGGAATCATGCTTATCTCACTAGAAATTGGCACAAGATCAATTAACTAAAATGAGTTTAGCATAAGATTAATCACCAGTTAACACAGTTAATTCAAGCACACAATAACATAAACAAAAGTTTAAGAACAATACCCAATGTGTTCAAACCGTAGATATCAAAAGCCTACATCCCCAGTGTAATACAAATGTCTTAGCCAAGCATGGCCATAGTGTTATTCTTCAATTTCTTCTCTTGAATCTTCATAAAAATTCTTCAAAGGGTTGGAAGGATTATGGTATGATGGATCTTGGATGAAAAAGTGAGTTGTTTTTTGCTTAGGAATAAAGCTAAGACCTCTCTTGATCCCCAATTTACGGTATTAAAACCTTTCCAATCAAGCCTGCCTCGAAAAAGGAAAGTGTTGACTGCATTCTGATTCTGGCGTATCCTACGTCAGTTTTGGCGTAGGCTACGCCAGGTCTTCTTTGCCTGAGCAAATGCCTGCTGCCCTACGCCAAGTTGATGGACTTTGCCTACGCAACTGGCGTAGGATACACCACTTTTGGCGTATCCTACGCCAAAGCACCCTCAGCCTTGGATTTTGATTTTCCAGCTTGTTTAGGCTTCCGTATCTCGCCCGAGCAACTCCAAAACGTCATATTTGCCTCCTTTAGTCATCAAATCCTGAAATAACATAATAATAACAAAGCAACACCATTTGACAACTTAACATTCCTTAAAACTGTGATACCCCGAAAATTCAGGTTCTCACTTTAACTAAACTCTAGTTACATTTCCTTGCATTATACTTAACTAGGGTTAGTTAGATAAGACATACGTGCATGGTTGTGAGTCAATGTGTGATTGCATGATTAGTGAACCTCGGACGTTGGTGAAAAACAAACTTATGTGAAAACCATACGTGATTATGTGAACCTAAACCGAACACGTTAATAGAAATCATTAAAAGTGGAGCATGAGGTTGATTAGGGTCTTAATGCATGGGGTTACACTTGTTACGGTCCGAAATAACGAAAACGTCGAAGGATAACGCGTCGGGAGACGAAACGAAGCAAGAGCGCGCCACCCGGACCTGTGAGCGGCCGCTCACAGGCACCGAGCGGCCGCTCGAAGTGACCTGACGGGTCTAAACCGCCTCAAACTTATATTTAAGCATCCTAAACTCCCATGCAACCCCCATACTCAACCCTAATCGCCCCCTTACTGCCCCACACGAATATTTCACTCAAACAACCTCTGCTAAGGCTCAAGATCATCAATTGGGAGGCTCCAAGGCGCGCGATTGATCGATTGAGAGAGCTAAGGGTATATCTTACGATTTCTTATGCTTCTATCTTGTGTTTTCATTAATAAAAATCATATAATAAGTTTGTCCAGGTCTGAATGAGTTTATAAAACATTAAAGCATGAATCTTTTTGAAGATTAAATGGATTAAACATACTCATAAACGCTTAGTAACATCGTAGGATACTTGTTGCGCAAGTAATTGGTGTTTTGATTCTTAAAGCTTTGATCTTGACATGTTTAATCATAGAATCTGATGAAATAGGTATTAGGAATGTTTTGTGTTGATGATTGATGAATGTTAATAGTTTTTGTGCACACGGTAGGCGATTAAAGCATGATTTAGGCGAAACTAAAATCTGGACAGAATGGTTAGTCAAATTTGTAGGAGCTGTAACACGGCTCTAACATAATAACTTTAGTGGCTTCTTGGCATGGTTAGGTCACACCTGGTCTTAGCTTTTCATAATGGGCAAAACCATCGAATTTGGACATCGTTTGAGTCGTTTTTGGAATTTTAATTGATTAGGGGTCATATCAGATTTTCGGAATTGTAAACTGGGCTAACTTTAAATGGTCATAACTTGAGATTTACAAGGAATTAGATTATGAAATTTTTCCAGTAGGTCAATACTGGAAAAATAGAGCTTTTCCAAGTGGATTCATCTCGTTTGGATGAATACACAATTTTTAAGAATTTTCCTACTAAACTGACCTGTTGAGGAGATTTTCTGGACATAGCTGTGTTGTACGAATTTTCATAATTTTTGTGTTTGGAGTTAAGACTAAAAAAAAATAGGTGTTTCCAAGTGAATCCCAAAGAAAATTCAGTAAAAATTTGGGAGGATAACTCACTGGTTTGCTATTTTAAATAAATTCGTTTTGATGGCGCACAATCTGTCCTGAAAACACAGATTGTGTATTATGTGCTTATGTGATTACTTGAGGTCTTAGGTGATCTAAAATTGACATATAACGGGAGTACACATGTTTATGACACATACGGGCTGTAGAAACTAATTATAACCAACTCATTCACCAACGAGTCCGTAGGGTTTACTATTGCATGTAGAATCACTAGGCGTCGCATACACACTTTTGAACATTAAAACGCCTTGGACAAACGAGTTATATGGTGTAATGATGTTACGCCTATACTCACGTAGTGACACTGTTATTAGGGTGTCGGTAGCATATAATACTTGCTGTTCGGATTCTTTGCTTACGCGATAAGGTGAGTTTCACTACTCTTTTCTCAAAAGCATGCGTCTCGGGTTGAGACAACTACTTAACGTTTCTAGTCCGGTTCGGGACTACTTTTACACATATCGGGTTTGGGGTGCATGGTTCACGTGGTGAATCTATTTTTACTAATTCATATATATGTCCTTGATGAACTAAACCAAACACATCGTTTAAGTCCTTCAAAATACCGAATCAATTGCCGGTTGGGCAAGCGGGTTAATTAGTTGATAGCGCTATTAGGTCTAACAAGCCTCACATCGTGCTGGGGGCACGGATGTGAACTATTAGCTTCAAACATAATCATTGTCGATGGACAATGATGCAAGGCATCTTTATCCCAGTTATGGGAACTTGTTCATTAGTAGTTCGGTATTCGCCGGTTTTAGTTATCATGAGTGGGCTAGCTACCCCTGACATTTGAATTAGCTATTTACTTGTGGCCAAGGAGGCCGACGTTCTTACGTACTGTTATGTGGTCTGGGAGACCGACGTTTTCATTTGGTTACATGGTTTGGAAACCTACGTTTTTACTTACTCACCTACTTTACTCAGTGAACTCACCAACATTGTTTGTTGACCCACGATTTACATGCTTTTGCAGGTAGTTAGCTTCCGGTGCCAGGATTAGAAAGCACTGTACACTTCACTGCATTTGGGCTCTCGGGCATACACATAAATTATATATATTATGCTTTCGTATGGT